>JAQJVL010000654.1:0-347500 GCA_035578905.1 Stictocephala bisonia | reverse complement strand
CCTACTCTAGATTTATTTAATACTTACAAACAATATATCTATTTAAGTTTTGATACAAAGCAATTAAGGTAAATATTTCAGCAGTGTTATCAAGCATAGAGAACGTTTTCTGAAAAAAATTAACAATTTGTTAAAGGTTAATTTTATGTGGTAGTATTTTTTTAATTGTGTTTCATTGTGTTTCATGAAAACATGTTCTTATATAAATTACTGATCAATCTGGAACAAGCAAAGTTCATGCAAATTTCACAAAGACGTAGCGTCGGCAGACACCGTTCAATTGGAAAACTTATTCCATCCAATTTGGGAAAAGGAATGCAGACTGTACTGTGAGACTTGTTGTTGTACTTGTTGGCAACCAAACTTTCTTCATGATTTAACTTTTATGTTATAATTACCTGACTAATAATTATTTTGGACTTTTTCGGTTACTTCGCTACCACTACTTTTTTTAATCATCATTACGGTTAGTTTAGGTCAGGTTAGGTCAGCTAAGTTAGGTTAGGTGGCTACTAAAGTTGATCACTAACTGGTGAATCCAATGACTGACTTACCGCCGAATACGCTATACGTGTATAAGGTCTTGGAAAGCGATATGATAAAGTCTGCGATGTCGGATTCCTAGCGGATAAGGAATACCTCAGTGGACATAAAAATGATTGGGGAACAGTTTTTGGGCCAATAAAATATTATCAAGTGCTAGGGAATTAACGGAAAGAAAAAATAGCCATTTAAATGTGTAATGATAAAATAAATCCTAATTAAAATAAAATAGGTAAAATAAAATATTGTATTTTAATGGGAACTGGGACCAGTGGTTGATGAAATTCCACACCTTGGTACTTCGTATAATGATTTCCCCTCCTTTGGTTAGTTTATTAAGTTGCTGTTTGGTATCCAATATCTTAATTGTACTCTAACACTGAAATGTTACAGCAAATTTTAAATTAAAGAAACATTCACCTTTGAATAATAGGCCTTAAAATTAATGTTGACAAAACATTTACATTTTCAGTAGTTAATTATTCAATTTTATTTTTTACCAAATGTTATTTTAAATAATATTGAGTTTCAATAAATATTTGGATATGACTTTTAATAAAAATATACACATTGGTTTAATAGTATTTCAATGTTTATTTTCCAGCGATGTCAGTTAATGAATAGTGAATTGTAGAACAAAATTAGTAATTTAATACAAAATATAGCCTTGGAAATGGTTTTATAGAATGTTATTATAAGCAAGCTACATATAACTAAATAGAATTAAATATATCTAGATTTAATTTGTAAAACAAATTTCAATTAATCTCAATAAAAAACTAATAAATAAAAGTAATTAATAATACTTTATTTATTTAATAAAAACCTAAATACTATATAAAATATTTTTATAAAATTAGAAGAATTTTAACATGAAACCTAGAATTTTTGACAAATCCCTTTTACAATCTGATCAGTGAAAGAGAAAAATAAAAAAATTTGTGTTAAAGTCATATAATTTGATTGCAAATCACAGTGGGCTACGTATAAGAAAATAAAACAATTACATTATTAGGGATAATTCAGTTACAAGTATATGTATATTTACTAGGGGTAGCAATATCTCACCTCAGTTACAAACTCTGCGGAAAATTACGGCTAAATACTGTAACGTCTAAGTACAGAGATAGTTCTACCAGTTCTGGCCAGGAGTCAGGTGATAGTTTATCACTCACGTCCGGCTATAAAGGTTGGTTGGGCACTGTTTCTCTGGAAGGCCCTAGAAGTTACTGTGTCTAAATAATGTCTGAGGACAGAGACAGTTACATCAGTTCCCGCCAGGTGTCAGGCTATAGTTTATGACTTACGACCGGCTGTAAAGGTATATTGGGCACTGTTTCTCGGTAAGGCTGTGTAATTTACTATGTCTAAATAAAGTCTGAGGACAGATACTGTACAGTTCTACCAGTTCTCGCCAGGTGTCAGGCCACAGTTTATGACTCACGACCGGCTGTAAAGGTTGAGTGCGCACTGTTTCTCTGCAAGGGTCTGGATGTTACTATGTCTAAATAAAGTCTGATGACAGATACAGTTCTACCAGTCCCCGCCACGTGTCTGGCCACAGTTTATGACTCACGTCCGGCTGTAAAGGTTGAGTGCGCACTGTTTCTCTGCAAGGCTCTGTAAGTTACTATACCTAAATAAATTCTGACAACAGAGACAGTTCTACCAGTTATCGCCAGGTGTCAGGCCACAGTTTATGTCTCACGTCCCGGCTGTAAAGGTTGATTGGGCACTGTTTCTCTGCAAGGCTCTGGAGGTTACTATGTATAAATAAAGTGTGATGACAGATACAGTTCCACCAGTTCTCGCCAGGTGTCAGGCCACAGTTTATGTCTCACGTCCCGGCTGTAAAGGTTGATTGGACACTGTTTCTCTGCAAGCCTCTGGAAGTTACTATGTCTAAATAAAGTGTGATGACAGATACAGTTCCACCAGTTCTCGCCAGGTGTCAGGTCACAGTTTATGTCTCACGTCCCGGCTGTAAAGGTTGATTGGGCACTGTTTCTCTGCAAGGCTCTGGAGGTCACTATGTATAAATAAAGTCTGATGACAGAGACAGTTCCACCAGTTCTCGCCAGGTTTCAGGCCACAGTTTATGACTCACGTTCTGGCAGTAAAGGTTGATTAGGCTCTGTCTCTCTGCAATGCTCTGATTTTTTGATAAAATAAAAAATAAATAATTTTATGTGAATTTGTTTTATCTGCTTTAGAACTTAACTAACAGTTTATTCTAGTCTTTCCTCATTCACAGTTCGATTAAAGTAACACTGAATTGTGAGTCCATTATTTGAGAGGCTCTTGAATAATTAAATGTAAATAAGATCTTTCAGAAATTTTTTATTTAGATTTTTATCTGAATATTTAGTTTGAAGCTCCTTTTTCTTCTAAAATTCCTGAGGACTATTGTTTTTTTCATCAAGGCTTACCCCGCATCGTCATACTGATCCCAGACATCCTAAGCAACTAACGGAATCTATAGTTATTTACTATCTGCAGTTAAAATTATTTTTGATAAACTATGAGGTTATGTGGAAAATGTTTTGTCACAAGACTGTTCTAAATTAATACACAACGTCAAAACATGCTATTTGTCTATTTTAACATTATTTTATAGAAGTTTTTAATAAATGTCTTGCTAATATTCAGCATACAAAAGGAAGAAAAGCAGCATACTTTCCAAGACGGACACCTTCAAAGAACAACGAACAACCTCAAAAAAACAGTAAAAATATAAAAATGTTAGTCGAAGTACATAATAAACGTAAAAAAACACGAATTTCTCCCATTTCTATCGAACGAATCGTATCAGCCAATCAGAAAGGTGCTTTCAAAACCAGACTATATGTGCTGAGGAAACTATTTCAAAACTAATTAAAATGGGAGGTTGTCGTTAAACAGGCAATGGGTTCTAAAATCAAGCCGCATATTTCACAACCCACACATATTTATTTTGCTAAACAGTGAAGGACAACCGTACGTCATGCCTTAAAGCTCCCCAACAGCGTTTCGTTGTAAAAAATAACAGTGTTCCTTCACAAGTTTGTTTCATTATAGTTTTAAATTATTATTAATTGTGTTTCTGTTATTGTATATTGTTATTTTAATACGGAACAATGATTCGATTTTCTAATTCTGAGCTTGTTTCGTCAGCATTGCTAAAACCAACCAATGGTAACTGATTCTCATGACGTGATGCAGTGCAGTCAGCGCCTATCATACCGTCTTCTAAGGTGAATGAATTATTGATCTCTCTCTCTCTCTCCTTCTAATTATTGGATTATTTATTATTTTATCACAATATTATATACATTTCTCTTGTGTAATTCATTTGGCTCCATAACGAGCGAGCGCCGTTACATCTGATGGCTAGGCAATATGCATACAGTATCTATATTGCATCACCCAGTGGCAGGCGTTCTTCTCTCAACACAATACTATAATACCGGTTGTCATTGATTATTGATGACCCTCTCACCCACCTATATACAAGTACAGTGATAAATGTCATCCCACCCACCCATACAAATACAGTTATGTTTAGTTGTAGTTTAAATACATTCTTCCATTGAATATATATTGCACTAGCTGTACCCGCCCACTTCGCCGGTCATAATATTGAGTTTGAAGACTTGCAATCAAGATATAATAAAAAAAATTCCAAAAAATTTAAGAACATAAAAAATGACTTAAAGTAAATCAAACTAAATACTTTGATTTTGAAACCAATTTATTAAACTAATGTGCAATTTATAACAGCTGATGTTATGAATAATTTACAATGTACTGAATTATTTTTAATTTAAAAATGTATCCTACCACAATTGTATTCAATTTGTTTTTATTTAACAACTATTATACAAATAAATCAATCAGTTAATATAGCTCCATAAGAATACCATGGTCATTTTGGAGGCCAGTGGGATGGAGTCCTGAGTTCGGAGAGGAAAATCCTTTCTTAGTGAGCCTATCGACGCCAAGATAAACCTATGTACAACATTTCAAGTCAATTGGATATGTATTTTTGGAGACAGAGTGATCAGTAGTAAATGGATCGTATATATATTTATATGCATACAGACTTTTCTTGAAGTTTACAAACTTTGATTGTCTAAAAAATCAGAAAATCTACTTTTAGATGCCGTAAAGTACGAATATTGACTCTAAATCAATGAAATATCGGTGCTCTCGCCATGTTTAGACAGGTCCGATGAACTGGCTATACATGTGTTAAAATTAAAATTAAAAATTTCCGATTGAAATCAGTTTGTTCTCTTAGATAAAAAAGTGTCAAAGTCTAGACAAATCTGTAAGTCTACTTTTAGAGGCCGTAAATTAACCAATTTTATTTGCACGCACGGATTGAAAATCTAGTTCTACATAAGGATAAAGGAGGTGAGATAGAGCAAAAAGTCATAGAGCCAAAGTTGTAGATCGTCTCAAATCAAGTGCAGAAATTGGTGTTAGTTTTGATGTAGAACCGTTCATTTAGCCACTACAGTCCAATTAGAGAAACGCTGTTTATGGCATTTAACATTTTTGTTACTAAAAAGGCTGCAATCTTCAATTTACTAAGAATTTTGCAAAATTCATTCTTATTGCACATCTACAACATAAGACCTTTCACTACAAATTTTCAACCTCGTAGGCTAAGTACTTTTTTAGGTATAGTGATGAGTGAATGAGTCAGTGGTATTTGCCTTTTATAGGTATAGATAGATGATAAAAGATTTCTCTATCTCTTACTTGTACCACTCAGCGTATCTCTCTCACACCAGTGCTTACAGTAGAACACAAGTAAGTGACTTACTTGACTTATTTCCTTTACCTCCTGCGGGAGCATAGGACTTCCAGGAGAGCTCTCCACTCGTCGCTGTCTTCCGCAACTGCCTTCAGTTCACGCCACGTTTTACTTTCTTCAGCATTATCAGTTTAAGCTGGTTTCTATCATCTATCTTCACAATGTACTGTACATTAATTAATTTAATGCCTTTCATAATGAACTCTGTATACTCAGCTAAAACCCAACAAACCACCGTCACTTATAAATTACTGTTTTTCTTCTACCGTTCCAATAAATTCTTAATAAAAAAGAAAAATATTTAAATTCAATCAAGTAACATGTCGAGGAGACAGTCATAATATTTTATATAGTATGCAAGATATGTCAAAATACCAACGTAGCCTAATTTTTTTTTATATTCTAAAACCACAAATAAAAAGTGCTAATAGCTGTTTGAGAGGATATCTATTAGTGCCTCTTCAGGAGCCCAATTAAAATATGCATGCTTAACTTAACTCTTTACTAAATGGCGTAAACCAATTAAGCAAATTGACGCTGAAGTAACGGGGTGAATTTGAATCGTTACGTTAACTACACTGTTTACAGATGCCGATAATTGTTCACTGGCATTTGTCGTTTAAATTGGTGGTACCAATCTACATAACAGGTCACTAATTATCTTCACGTAATGCATTCTCATTAATTATCTGCATAAAGTGAGGTTATGATGGTTGGAGATAATTATCCATAACCCCAAGACCTGTCTGTATATGTATGGCTGGAACTGTAAATCGTTCTATGCATTACATTCAAACATTTCTTTTGCTCATAAAATCAGTTCATTAGCTTAAAAAGGTTTTGTTCTTATTCATACAAAATAGATATGATTTCTGGTAATCAGAATGATGTACCATGGTAATATTCACTATACTATGGTAGTTTACACGCACCATGGCCTATTGGTGTGTGTGAATATTACTAAAAATTATACGTTAGGGAATTAAATCCATGATTTTTAAATATACGTTTTGAATGATTTTTTTTTCTGGAAGTGATACCAACTTAAATATTCTTGAGTAAACACTTATTATCAGTATTTATTTTACCTGCCAGATTACCAATTTTCATAATAAGTGAAAAGTAGCTAAAGAAACTTTTCATGTAAAATGCTAGTTCTTGGTTTAAGTAACAAATTTTGAAATGTTTTCCGTACTGAAAATCGAATAATATTGTTTCATATATTTCCAATACGTAATATAATCTCTTCCAGGACAGTGGCACACTTGTGGACATTAAGATATATTATAATTAAACCATCTCGAGGGTCTTATGTGTGCTCTTTGGTACATTTGATGCCATTAATATGTGTTGAGATAGTTAACCTGCTTCTAGCTTGTATTTTATTCGTTTAAACAGTTTGTAATCGACTTTTTTCGAGAGCCGTCTGCCTTAATTCCCAGCTTAAATCGAGGAAATGTGTCCTGGAAGAGGTTAAATGTGCTTGAGGGTGAAGACATATTTTAAATGTAGGCTACAACTTGCTAATGAGAGCGTAACGTCACAGTTTTCCGGTCAAAGATAATACAGAGCGTCCTGAGCTGGAAGTATCAAGAAGATATTTTCACACCACTGAACCATAAGGTCTCCTGAGGCGTGATCGATGAAACCTTTGGTTGCACCTTTTGAAGATCTAAGAAAATTCTTAATAAGTGACTGAATATTATGTAAGTTTTATCATGTAAGTGTATCCTTAAATCCTATACGAATGTTTTGTCATATACACTCAGGTTTGTGGAATATATTTCTTTAAACAAAACGATATGTTTTAAACGTTTAAAAGGATAAATTATTTGCAACTTTAGTCGATTTAAATTTAATATTTACATGTAAGAACATTTAAACTCTAGAAAGTAACATGTTCAGACAATTATAATAACTTAAATATTGCTTAAGCTATTTTTGACAAACAAATTAGTTTCCAACCAAAACCCACAAACAACGCTAACAGCTACTTTGCAGAATATCGATTATTGTCTCATCATAAGCCAAATTAAAATATGCATGCTTAACTAAAATCTTTATAAAAAGGCGTGAACCAATTTAGGAAATTGACGCTGAAATAACAAGATGAATTTTAATCGAAAGGTTAACTGTACTGTCAAAAATAAAAAAATGAATAAAACAATAATTGTTCACTTGCATAGCCTCAATGCATATACAGGGTGTCCCATAAATATCCAGTCAAACTTCTGGAGGTTATCCCTTGGATAAAAAAAAGTCGTGTGTACAAATCTTCTATCTAGCACTGTTTCTGTCTGTCTGAATGTGATTTTTACAAAAAGGTTTATATCTTTGAAGTTATTTGAAATACATTTATTAAACTTTGTATGAATGTTTATCTTTACAGTATTCATATAACGTTTAAATTTAATTTTTGTTAAATAATGTTTTAAAATAGGCAGCCATTTTATTAAAAACCAACTAGAAAAAGTAGAAGAATTTTTTCTTAGATGCTTAGGTCGACGAAGGAGAATGGACTGAGGAATTAGGTGGATGGTTGGTCCGATGAAGGATTTAATAGAGGTTGAGTTGATGTAGGAGATTGAATTGAGAAATTAGGTGGATGGTTGATGGAGGAGTAGAGACTGAGGAATTGGGTGGATAGTTGGGTCAAGTCGATATAAGGGGTGATTGATGGAGAAGAGTAGACTGGAGAATTAGGTGGATGGTTAAGTCGAAGGAGTAGATATGAATGAGGAATGAGATGAATGGTTGGGTCGATGAGGGATTTGATTAATGGTTTGGTCGATGTAGATTGGATTGAGAAATTGATTGGATGGTTGAGTTGAGGGATGAGGTGGTCGATGGAGGATAATGGACTGAGGAATGGGTGGTTGGTTAGGTCGAAAGAGGAGAGTGGGTTGATCAATAGGGTGGATGGTTGAGTCGATGTGGGGTTTGATGGGTCGATTAGTCGAAGGAGGACAATAGACTGAGGAGGGTTGGGTTGATGAAGAAGAATGGACAGAGGGGCTGGGTGGATTTTGGGGTCTATTAAGGAGAACGGACTGAGGCATTGGTTGGATAGTTGGGTCGATGGAGGAGAATAAACTGAGAAATTAGGTGGATGGTTGGGTCGACGGATGAGAATGGAATTGAACAAAAGGGTGGATGGTTGGATCGATGGAGGAGAATAAACCGATAGATTGGAAGGAAGGTTAGGTAGAAGGAGGAGAGTGGGTTGAAGAATAGGGTGGATGGTTGGATCGATAGAGAAGGTGGTCTATGGAGGAGTAGAGATTGAGAGATTGGTTGGATGGTTGGTTTGATGAAGGAGGTAGTTGATAAAGGAGAAGGGATTGATGAATTGAGTGGATGGTTGGTTCAATGGGGGAGGAGGTCAATAGAGAAGAATTGGCTGAGAAAGTGCGTAGATGGTTGGGTAGATGAAGGAATGATCGATCGAGGAGAAAAGACAGAAATTGGGTGGATGGTTTGGTTGATGGAGGAGAAAAGTCAGGATTTGGGTGGATGGTTTAGTTCATGGAAGATAATGGACTGAGGGACTGGGTGGATGGTTGGGTCGGTGGAGGAGAATGAATTATTGAGAAATCGGATGTATGACTGAGTTGATGGAGGAGCTGGTCGATGGAGAAGAATAAACTGAGGAATTAGGTGTGTGGTTGGATGGAGGATAATGTACTGAGGTATTTGGTGGACGATTACGTCGATGGAGGAGAATGGAGCTAGGAATTGAATGGATTTCTAATGTAAGTTGGTTCTGACTGACTACCTGTTTAATGAACTCCATGAATCCATGAATAAGTATTTGTAATATATATATATATATATATATATATATATATATAAAAATAACCAACTTTAACAAATTAAGATGTGGAAGAGACCTTTCCATCGTTTACAGATTTCACCCGTAGACTTGTTCTCTTAGAAAAGTGGTGTTCATTTAACATTTTGTCACTTCTTTTGGTCATGATAGTTAAAAAATTTTCTCAGAGTTGACATATGTGAGTGACTAAAGGGGTCATAAGACCCCTTCTGCTTGCTGTCATAAAACTTGATTTTATTTAGGAGTCCCGATCGGCATTTTTGGGTTGGAGTGGTTAGAATGTTTGGGTTTCTTAACATGCTTTTATTTTAGCATCCTTGGAACTTTTATGGAATGTTTTTGGAAGATATTGACCTATTATAATATTAACCTATTGTAACATATTATATGGGGAATGTTAGCTGCTACTGGTGATTTAAGATTAACAAACAAAAGAAAATGCCAACCTTTTCTCGCTTAATAGGATATTTTAGAATATGTAATTAGATAATTATATAGCAATTTTATTTAAAGTTATTTTTGTTTTTAACGTATCAGTACACAGTATGGGAAAAATAATTTTGTTTTTGGTTCGATTAATTTCAAACGAAACAATCCCAAGCATTATGGGCAGTGTACATCTTTTTTTATAATTTTTATAAATTTATGAAAATTAAAATATAGTTTTTGAATAATTCATACTATAATTTAGAATATATTTCATATATTATAGTTAATATTTTACAGAGTGGTTAGTTAAATATTATTGTACAAGAGTTAACTAAACTAAGTAGTTTCATGGATAGTTGTTACTGTTGATGTACTTTTAGTACATATACAAATAAAATTATAGTACACTATTACATTAGTAACGCTTCCATAATCACCTCATTTATATCTCATTATGTATCCAGAGGCAGTAATGTAGCACTCTGCCACTCAAGTATTCATTTCACAGTAGATGACATTAGTAATCGATCACAGGCTGGGTTTTCCGCCAGAGTGACAATTTGCAAGCGGAAAATTCTTTATTCTCATTTCTACTCGTGTCCTCACCTGTCGATATTAAACTGAACTGAAATACTCGTGTTACGTGATATTTAAGATGCGGTTTTGAGAAATCGTTTACTTAAAAGTAATTTAGTAGACTATTATTAGGATCATATACAATTTCTTAAATAGCCCCAGTGGCCGATTAAATAAATTGTGTGTTTAATAAAAGTCAGAGAATCAGAGAATTACTTCAACAAAGATTGTTGTAAGCATTGAGTTCTGTTTTGTGTATCGAATAAGACGGTGGTAATTCGAAGTTTACAACATCATACAAAAGGAACTAATAGCGAATAAAACAATCAATGGTATGATTGTGTTAACGAAATAAATAAAGTAATACTTTTATTGTGCTATTGTTGTAAAGCATCTTCTATAAATATACTTAAGTGTCGTTTAAAAAAAAAAAATAAATAAATTAGTTACAATAATTATTGAGAAAGTGGCTTTGTCCTAAACAGTTCATAACTTATGCGAGATAAAAACCTATGTCTCTAGATATAGTTTCACAGATTACAATCATAATTGTTTTTATTTCATACTGTAACGATTATTGCGCATGTGAACTAAAACACATCATTAATTTCTTAGGACTGAAATGGTAAATACACTTAGTAAAAGACAGTAAAGAGTTTCGATACAAGTCAGGGACACCAAAGATAAAAATGGCCTGGCATGTAGGAGAGGTTGAAGAATCAGGTAAACAATCATTATACTATTATTCCAGGATGAAAATGCAACATACAGTACCTCAAAATACACAAAGAAACTTTCCGCTTTAACTGAATTTATACTCTTTTAACGCTTACTGCATATTTTCAAATTATAGCTTCTAACAAACTAGTACTGTTATTATACTGAAGCTAGATGTGAATTTAAATTTTGAGAGTTTTTTTATAGCCAACCTGAGAGCATGAATGGCCCTATAAATAATAAAGTTAAGATACATTATATTTAATATATCTTACTAATATAAAGTCTTGCAACAACCCAGAGTTATCTGAGGGTATATGCATTTATAAGTTGATTCCAGTTCTTGTATTTCTAGAAACAAGACCTTCTTTGAATTGGAAACAAAGGAAATGTAATTAAAGTTGGAGGAGTTTGGCTGTCAGGAAAGATTTGTTACATCTTTACATTGTATCTTAGAGATATTTTTTAAAAATATTTACTTTTAACCAAAAAATATATCTAAAAGTTGATATTAATATAAAATCGTTATAATAGATATAAATTTTGTAGAAACTTAACAGTTGTATATGAAACTTATATTAACGAACAAACTTACCAGAGAACAAATTTAATGGATGATTTATTTTACAAGAACGATTTAGGGCTAAGAGGCCCTCTCTGTTACTTAACTAGCCTTTGGATGTAAAGGGTGACTTTCAAACAACCACCAGTGACCAAGCAGCCGTGTTGCATACAAGGACGGGATCGCTCACCGGTCACCCATCCAAGGAACAGCCACGTTCGTCTTGCTAGCTTACTGAAACCCACCGGTCAAAGCCAATGGGGGAAACTGTTTTGGTAATTCATCCACAAATTTCGGCAATCTAAATTCGTCCACCATGGCCTGTTAATAATAAATAAAGAACCATACTAATACATTTTTATGGCTATGTTATAATACATATTTTTAATAATACATGATGTTCTTTATTCGTGTTGTTTAGTAAATATATAAACTCCACAACTGTAAAAAGTATTATTTTGATTTTTTAAAAATATTAGTACTTGAATATTTAGTATGCATTTACTAAATAGTAGTAATACAATAGTAGTAAAATAGTAAACTTGCAATATATATGTAATATATAATGCAATATATATATATATATATATATATATATATATATATATATATATATATATATATATAAAAGTAAAGCTTACATAAACTCTAAGCTTTACTTTTGGATACACTGAGCTTTTAAATCAACACCAGCCATATATTAGGACAGTTAAACGTTCAACACTGAGTGCTTTTGTCTTAGTAAAATAGCTCTATTAATCTACCGGTTTTAGTCTGAACCGAGCGGAGGTTTGAATCAGTGAATCAGATAAAATAATACTTTATTTAGTTTTGACCCAGTTATACTTGAGTTAATACAAACCCTCCTTGTATTAATGGTCGTGTCAAGGGTTGTTTTAAAGTCATATTTAACATTAATACAATGCACATTTAGTTCATATTATTTATATAAAACTATGTAATTTCCAAAAAAGTATAAGGATCATTTTATATTCCTTTGAAAAGTGCACTTTCATGTTTAAGCATGAATTCATTTGACATTTTACGATTCGTTTTTAACTATGTATATACATTTATATAACTTATATTGTTAAGATATGAGTAGATTAAACATTGTATGACTTTCAAAGCCAGCTTACAAACTGATAACAAATCAGAGAAAAAAAGCAAACCTAAATAAAATAAAATCTACAATACGAAGTACATATCGTATTTCATAGTTTGTAAATATTGACTTCTCGTCACAGAGCCAACTCCAGGTATCGTATTCATTGAAAACCTGCTTCTCCAATTGAATGAAGATCGGCTAAACCCCCCCCCACCCAAAAAAAAAAAAAAAAAAAGAACGGAATGGGCATTCATTGACTATGTAATTCATAGTTTGAACTTAGAGTCTGCAGTCACATGACTGGCCATAACCAATTCCCCGGTTTTGTTTCCAGTGGTTGCATCTTCCCAAACTCATGCGAAAGCGATTCAACATAGTCCATTCCTTATGAGGAAGGCTCATTAGAGCGATGACGGTTATGACCTATGGGGTCTGATACCAGAAACTTGTCCTGGCCGTCAAACATATCTCAACTTAACGCCCAGCCGAGTTGGTTTTTGGCAAACATTCGTTTGAGAACTGGGAAGCTAGTCGAATGTTGGTTTCCTAGGTTTTAAGTTGCCCTGCAAATTGAGGGATAGCTTGTATTTTGCAAAATGGGGCGATTCGGAGAAGATAGGATATTTTTGAACCATCTGAGAAGTGCCTTTTTGCGTTGCACAGCAATGGAAGCCATGGTAGGGGTGGGGTGCATTGAGGGAACCGTCGATAACCCCTCCACCCTATTTAGTTGAACACCAACCTCTCGTACACGTGTACTGTTAGGCCACGTGGGAGCATAATATTTAGCAGCGGAGTAAACCAGAAACAAAGTATTAGTACGCAGGACTTGTACGTTGGCTTCTTACGAAGATCCAGCAAGTTGCTGCTCAATGTTAGTTCTGGTACTCATTTTAGCTTATGTTGGTAACTTTTAAAACAGAGAGATTGACCTAAACTAACTCCCAAGTACTGTGGATGCTTATTGTGCTTTAGTCTAACACCATTGAAATAACATTTTGACTATATAGTTTATTGCTCAGGCGAAAGCAGGTCACTGCGGAGTTATGGACATTTTAATATTTAGTTATAATAGTTTTAAGTTTTTGGATTGGAAGGGTGTTTAAATCTGACTAAAAGGTTATAATTGATATAACATTTAAGTATAGTGATAAAGTAACGTTCGGTGGTTTACATTAGGGCACTTAATATATTAATCATATCACTGAAGTTGGTAGTCGTACTTTGTCAGACAATGAAATACAGAACATGATTGGAAACGTGGATTGCTATCCAACTAGTTTACTGTTCAGTTTGAAATCCCCAATTAGGTATGCCTACTGTTCGATTAAAACAACTGATTAGCTTGCAATACAATGCCCCAGCATTGGTGAAGTTTATCACATGAGTGCATATTCATAAATGTCCCCAATCCTATTGTTTTACAAAATTAGATCTATGTGTATTCATTTGTCTATACAGTTAGACAAATATTATACAGACTTGGATGTTAAATAAGACTAAAACTGATAGATGGAATTATGAGAATAAGCTTATTAAGTAATAACATAAAAAAGTAATAATAATTTATGTCATGGTAATTATAGTAGACGTAAATGTACAGTCCAGCAGTTTTAATTGCGACCTACTGAAAGCATCGGAGCGAGAGTGATGCACTGAAAGGTGGAAGTGAGATAGAGAAATATTCTTCCCCCACTATTTAATTCCGTTTAAAATTTTTCAGGGTGACAGCGTAGTAGCAAGCCCCTCCTACTACATTCTTAGCAGCAGTGACCATTTTTTGGTTTGGAAGTTGGACACACATTTGAGCTTGAGGGCTTTGTTATATTCCAACAATGATGAACTCGTATACAGCGCTTCCAAAAAGTTTATTGTATTATTTGAGAAATGTTTGAATGATGCAATTAAAAATCAAGGTTATAACCGTAGAGAATGATCTCGCAATGAAAATGGATCACTAAAATCCAAAAACGCCGAAATTTATATACTACTAGTCTACATAAAAGGTGTTTTTTTTATTTATATAACATAATTTTTTTCTTCTAAGAGTTATAGGTAGTAAGTGTAGCTATATTCAGTATAAATATTTTTGAAAAATAATTCAGACTAAGAATAATTACGAAGAAATAAATAAAAATAAACGCACTCTTTTAGTTACTTGGGATTGTATTGAGTCGAAACTAACACAAGATTTATAATTTTTTTAATTAAAGTTTTCTTAAAATTTTAATTTATATGTGTTATTCAGTAAACTGTTTTACCGTATTTATTATTTATATCTTTGTTAAGAATATATTTCATACAACTAGTATAATTTTAAATGTTTAAATATCCATTTCCCCCTCATGTATTTAAAGAGAAATTCATGAGAGGAAAATGGTTGAATGCATCACATTATCAAGCAGACGACGATAATGAGATGTGACTTGATGGTTGAGACTCGCAGATGAATGTTGACACAACATCTTAGACATTTGTCAGCTATTAATTATGCATTTAGCTCACTGCTATTAGGTTTACAGTAAGTATTTATGTAACGGTGTTTATGTACTTTCGGTAATTATGTTTGTACATTCAAGTTGTAACAAGATCGATCTAGAGGAAATTATCACACATATTTTATTTCAAGGTCTGAGCGAGCAAATATATTGTAGCATGCATGCATATTTATTTGTAATGACTTGTATATTGATGTATTTTTCATATAAACATTTCAATGTATCAGTTTTTAAATTACAATGTTAGCAGACGACGTCGTTTTAATTTTGTAGTCTTTCAGATTTAATTCAATACTAAGTAAACTAAACAATACTAATACTATAATATTGCGTTATTATAAATATAATCTCAACAGTTCTTGAAATGCTTTTTCAAATATGTTGTCCAATCTAAACTTTTCATGTGCAGACTGTGTTTTAGCCTCGCCCGCCCTTACACGTGCAGTGTAATGACGTATTCAGCTACCTATGTTACGTTGCCACCATGTTCCATTGAGTTGCTAACCAGCTTCAGTTTCCTTTTTTGCCACTGATATAATGGGGTAGCACGTGATCAAACTGGGTAGCCACCGAATTATTGTAAATAACGCTCTTTTAATTATCAGCGTAGTCATTTTACTTTTTTCTCTAAACGCTAACATTTTAATTAAGAGTCTGCAGAGGCTGTTGGCATGTTGGTTTTAATACCATAAGAACAACGTTATTTTCGAACCAGACACACAATCGCGCGTATCCAAATTTAACAGTTATTTTCAAACGGTTTTTTTAAAAAACAATCTGCGTTTGATCAAGAATGTTAGAATTACTTTGCGAATTCCTAATTAGTTTTATAGAAAAATGTAGAAAAAATATTTAATTTGAAATTTTTATTTTCACCTATTTCTCAAAAGTAGACGTATGCATTCTAAATATCAAAAGCAAACCCAATGCGCAGTATGACAACGTTTAAAATAAGAACAATGTTATTTTCGAACCAGACACACAATTACGCGTATCCAAATTTAACAGTTATTTTTAAACGGTTTTTTTTTTAAACAAACTGCGTTTGATCAAGAATGTAATTGTGCGTTAGAATTACTTTGCGAATTCCTAATTAGTTTTATAGAAAAATTTATAAAAAATATTTAATTTGAAGTTTTTATTTTCACCTATTTCTCAAAAGTAGACATATGCATTCAAAATATCACAATTAAACCCAATGTGCAATATGACAACGTTTAAAATAACACCTCATACACAAATTTTGGTCAATAAATAACGAAAAAATATGGATACGGAAATAACATCGTTCTTACAGGATTAAAACCAACATGGCCGACAGCCTCTACAGACTTTTAAAACCAAGTTACTTATAATGGTTGAATTATGTTTACTAATAAACTCAAACAATCAGCCTCAAAGTTAGTGAAAATGCTTGTGCATTCACTGTTGGCGCAGTGTTGTAACCCAGCTACTTGGAGACAAAGTGTTAGGGAGATTGTAGGCGATAGATTGGATGCTCGGTATCTTAATACCGACATGGCGTCCGTTTAGTGGTTGCTATCGGCGTGGATAATACTAGAGAAGTCTGGGGTGTCCGTGTTGGATGGTAATCACTGTACGAGTGTTGTGTGGGGGATACAATTGAGTGTCAGACTTGTCAATTAGCTGAACATCTGACTAACAGTATGTGGTTCGGATTCCACGTAACGAAAGTGTCTTATTTGCCCTGGCTGTTGGGCTATTAATAAATTGCTCTTTCTGAGGAACAGTTGAACTCAGTTAGTAACTAGACTGCACTCATTCTACACTCATATCATTCATATTTCCCTTAAAATACGCACAACATTGTGTCAATGTCTCATGTGTAAGAATTAAAAACTAATGTGAATAACAAACTAAAGTGAAATAATATACTTTAAATTGTTTATAATACATTTTAGAACTTAAGTACACAGGTAAAATACAATATATGCAGAAACCTATTAATAAATCCTCTCAGGGAATAATAACCTTCCCAGTAATCAATGTTGGTTCACGTAAGAGGCATTAGTAAGAGGATTGGAGGGAAACTAATCAAACATCTACAGTGTCAACAATGTTACAGGAACACATCTGATTACAACAACGGCTGAACACACCTGTATTATACAATGACAGCTTATAGAATTTGGAGCACTTCTGTTTGGTAGATTTGAATGATTATGTTTAGTACTTTCACACAGAGAAATAAAGAATCAAAAGTTTCTTTATTATCGCTGTAACGAACACCTCAGTGGCAGATATAAATAGATAACAACTTATCTGGGATTTTTCCCTTAATTCACTACTAATACTTTTTTTGTCTCTGTTCATTCAATACCACTTTATAAATATTATATTTCTCGAAAAACTGTTCCCAATAATTTTTACGCCCACTGTGGTATTCCTTATCTGCTAGGAATCCAATATCGCTGGCCTCATTTTATCGCTTTCCAAGAATTTACACACAGAGAGCGCATTCGGCGGTAAGTCAAACAGTTTGTGATCAACTTTAGTAGCTGCCTAATCTAACCTAACCTAACTGTAATTGCGATAAAAAAAGTAGTGGTAGTGAAGTAACTGAAAAGGTTCTACATCTGTATTGATATTTACTAAGTTTATACTTGAGGATTTTGGCGGTATAAAGGGGGGACTGACAAGGTGCTGACCCTACAATCCACATCGCAAACTGTATAAATAACTAATCAACTTGACACATTATTCAGCACACTAATGAATGTGACCTCTGTTTATTTCTTCTCTGTCGTCCTAGCATATAGCAGTTAAACTAACAAATACGTGAATGGAACGTAGATACGTTTTATAAACTTCACTTACCAGCTCACATGAGCCTGCAGTCCGGTTTGTGTACGTTATTTAACCAGTGCATTACTAACCGTCAGCTCAGTTGAGGGTTCGAACCCTGGCATTCAACTCTGCAGTCGGAAGCTTTAAACAATTAGTGACCACGAGTGCAAGTTAACACGTGTAAGATATCGTGCATAAAGAATTATTTATATTAGGAATTAGATTTAAAATAAAAAAACTACGGAACATGGGAGTTTTATATATTATAATATCTTAACACTAAACTGAAAATTAGAACCAATAAAAATGTTATGATCACTCTAAACAATTGAAATAGATTTTTTATTGGAGCTACAATAATTGTAGTTTAACAATTAATTATTTATAATTTTATGACTCAAAATATAGCTGTACGGTATAGCCTTTGTCTATATTTACCTATTAATGGTTGATCATACAAAGATTTTCATATTTTTACCGCCTATTAAAAACACAGCACATACATTTTAAAACTATAACGATGAATAAATGTATTTACATCAGTTTTTAATTTTAAGGGTAGTTTTAAAGTTACTGTAATTGTGACATATTGGAGAAATAAAAAGAGGACATTTATAGTCCAATACATTGCACTAATACAGCAATACAGATGTTTAACTAGGTTGATCAAACATGAAAATGGACTGCGGCTACTTCTCATTGGATTATATTCCTATTTATTTATATAAAAAATTGCACCATATTCTAAACAATAACACCACTAAACAACTTTTGTTAGAACCAATATTCCCATACAAGCAATTTTTAGTACGAAATTATTCCAAATATTTACCCCTTTTCTCCTCAATTTATGCTCGTTTCGTGTGTTTACATAGACTTGAAGATTAGGCCTACATACCATACACCAATTGTAATACAAGAAACTGGGAGGGGGAAGGAGGGAGGGAGGAAGGGAGGGAGGGAGTGGGGAGGGAGGGGAGAGAGAGAGAGAGAGAGAGAGAGAGAGAGAGAGAGAGAGAGAGAGAGAGAGAGAGAGCGAGCTACTTTCTCCTCATTGTGTCACACCAACTAACCGATGTCATTGGTACTAGTGTACATGGTAGGCCACGAGTTTGTTGGGTAGTAGCAAACCCACCTATTGCGTCATCAGTATTATAGATAATTTTTTATTTTATCACCACTAACCAGAAAAGCTTAGACTAATCAGATTAAACCATTATCCAGTATCTCAGCAACACTGTTGTATTATTGATTACAATGTTACACCTATACATACTACGACAAATTAATAATAACATTATAACACTATCCTTCTGAAACACAATTATTACACAGTATTACAGTTATTCTACAGTAGCACAATTATTGCCCAGTATCACAGTTATTCTACAGTAACACAATTATTGTGCAGTAGCACAGTTATTGTGCAAAAATACAATTACTGTACAGTAACAAATTACACAGTAAAACAATAATTCTATAGTAACACAATTATTGTACAGTAACACAATTATTGTACAGTAACAAAATTATTGTACAGTATCACAGTTCTTGTACGGTAGCACAGTTATTGTGCAAAAATACAATTACTGTACAGTAAAAAATTATACAGTAAGACAATAATTCTATAGTAACACAATTATTGTACAGTAACACAATTATTGTACAGTAGCACAGTTATTGTGCAAAAATACAATTACTGTACAGTAACAAATTATACAGTAAAACAATAATTGTATAGTAACACAATTATTGTACAGCAACAAATTTATTGTACAGTAACAAAATTATTTTACAGTAGCACATATACTGCTCAGTATCACAGTTATTCTACAGTAACATTATTATTGTACAGTAGCACAGTTATTGTATAGTAATACAATTACTGCACAATAACAAAATATACAGTAAAACAATTATTGTACAGTAGCACAGTTATTGTGCAGTAGCACAGTTATTGTGCAAAAATACAATTACTGTACAGTAACAAATTACACAGTAAAACAATAATTGTATAGTAAAACAATTATTGTACAGTAGCACAGTTATTGTACAGCAGCACAGTTATTGTGCAAAAATACAATTACTGTACAGTAACAAATTACACAGTAAAACAATAATTGTATAGTAACACAATTATTGTACAGTAACACAATTATTGTACAGTAGCACATTTCTTGTACATTAGCACAGTTACTGTGCAAAAATACAATTACTGTACAGTAACAAATTACACAGTAAAACAATAATTCTATAGTAACACAATTATTGTACAGTAACACAATTATTGTACAGTAACACAATTATTGTACAGTATCACAGTTCTTGTACGGTAGCACAGTTATTGTGCAAAAATACAATTACTGTACAGTAAAAAATTATACAGTAAAACAATAATTCTATAGTAACACAATTATTGTACAGTAGCACAGTTATTGTGCAAAAATACAATTACTGTACAGTAACAAATTATACAGTAAAACAATAATTGTATAGTAACACAATTATTGTACAGGAACAAATTTATTGTACAGTAACAAAATTATTGTACAGTAGCACATATACTGCTCAGTATCACAGTTATTCTACAGTAACATTATTATTGTACAGTAGCACAGTTATTGTATAGTAATACAATTACTGCACAATAACAAAATATACAGTAAAACAATTATTGTACAGTAGCACAGTTATTGTGCAGTAGCACAGTTATTGTGCAAAAATACAATTACTGTACAGTAACAAATTACACAGTAAAACAATAATTGTATAGTAAAACAATTATTGTACAGTAGCACAGTTATTGTACAGTAGCACAGTTATTGTGCAAAAATACAATTACTGTACAGTAACAAATTACACAGTAAAACAATAATTGTATAGTAACACAATTATTGTACAGTTACACAATTATTGTACAGTAGCACATTTCTTGTACATTAGCACAGTTATTGTGCAAAAATACAATTAATGTACATTAACACATTACACAGTAAAACAATAATTGTATAGTAACACAATTATTGTATAGTAACACAATTATTGTACAGTAGCTCAATTATTGTGCAGTAGCACAGTTATTGTGCAAAAATATAATTACTGTACAGTAACAAATTACACAGTAAAACAATAATTCTATATTAACACAGTTATTGTACAGTAGCACAGTTATTGTACAGTAACACAATTATTGTACAGTATCACAGTTCTTGTACAGTAGCACAGTTATTGTGCAAAAATACAATTACTGTACAGTAAAAAATTATACAGTAAAACAATAATTCTATAGTAACACAATTATTGTACAGTAACACAATTATTGTACAGTAACACAATTATTGTACAGTAGCACAGTTATTGTGCAAAAATACAATTACTGTAGAGTAACAAATTATACAGTAAAACAATAATTCTATAGTAACACAATTATTGTACAGGAACACAATTATTGTACAGTAGCACAGTTATTGTGCAAAAATACAATTACTGTACAGTAACAAATTATAAAGTAAAACAATAATTGTATAGTAACACAATTACTGTACAGTAACAAAATTATTGTACAGTAGCACATATATTGCTCAGTATCACAGTTATTCTACAGTAACATAATTATTGTACAGTAGCACAGTTATTGTGCAGTAATACAATTACTGAACAGTAACAAATTATACAGTAAAAACATTATTGTACAGTAACACAATTATTGTACAGTAGCACAGTTATTGTGCAGTAATACAATTACTGAACAGTAACAAATTATACAGTAAAACAATTATTGTACAGTAGCATAGTTATTGTGCAGTAGCACAGTTATTGTTCAAAAATACAATTCCTGAACAGTAACAAACTATACAGTAAAACAATAATTGTATAGTAACACAATTATTGTACAGTAACACAATTATTGTACAGTAGCACAGTTCTTGTACAGTAGCACAGTTATTGTGCAAAAATACAATTACTGTACAGTAACAAATTACACAGTAAAACAATAATTGTATAGTAACACAATTATTTTACAGTAACACAACTATTGTACAGTAACACAATTATTGCACAGAAGCATATCTATTCGACAGTAACATAATTATTGTATAGTAATCAATAATTGTACGGTAGCACAATTATTTTTAGAGTAAAGCACTATTGCAGAAATTTAGCACAATCGAGAGCTTGAAGATGGAATTTAGTCACGCCCATGAAGTCTGATGGTGAAATGGTGTGAATTTTTCCTCCGCTACTAAAACTTATAAGTGCGAAATATCCTAAGTCCCCAAGTGTTGTACGATGATAATAATATCATGCAAAATTCATGAGATTATTTCATATCTATCAAAAGTGATTAATCAATACTATCTGGAAACAATGAAGTCCAATGTATTACAATTGTCATGTAACAACAGGTAAGAAGATTGTTTGAACATAATCAACTCTACCCAGGTTCAACAACAACAATGCTGCCTGGACTAATGGCTGGTTAACTAATGCCCATGAAATATTGGCGGTTGTGTGATGAGATTTGACGAAGCTTGTGCCAGTTCTTGTGTGTTATGTGCTTTAGCAAAGCATTTTAATAGTTTGCAGGTCGCAATAGAATGGCTTAGTTAGTGTCCATTACAAAATGGCTGTACTCCAAATTCAATTACTTAATCAAATGAATTAATTAAAAGTAGTTTTTAACTTATTGGATGCTTTAAGTATCACCACTATCTTTAGTTTTCTTTAAAAATATACAGAGATAACAATAGTAGTTGCAATCATAATTATTTTAAATGGGGGAACGGTCCAACCAAGCCAACGTACATAGTTTGTACTTTAAATCAGTTATATTTTACATACTGATTTATTGTTACATACACTTTTAGCTAGTGAATACAATAGTACTTAAACTTCTGTCTGAAGTTGTAAAACTGGAAGTACCGGTAAAAGGCATCCCCACAGTCCTCGCCTTTTTGTGTTAGTATTCTACAGTTGTGAGTACTCCAGAACACAGAAATCTACTTAAATTTAATGTAAGTGGTTTGCAAATTTTGTTTATATTCAACAAGACACCTCTTTGTGCAATGTTACCTGTTTAAAGTTAGATATTTCTTATACAAAGATAATTATTTAAGACTAATTTAGCTTGTTATTATGTTTTAATATCCACATTTGGATCAATGCCACTGTATTAGACATACGTCGAATATCTTGACTATGTGAGCTACACGCTAGATAAACAATTTTATATTTGAAACTTTCAGTTGCAGAACTCTAAAATACACATTAGTAGGACACCATCTAGACAGATCTGTCAAGTAAATTCTCTAATACCTTTCCACGCGGTATTAACCCCCAAAACGGAAGTTTTTTTCCCTTAGAGCAACTTTGATTCTATTATGATCTGCTGATTGCTACCTTGTCTTGAACTTATGACAAAAACACAGAATAGACTGTGAGTAGTGTGTATGAGGATGGAGTTTATACTTTGATCCAGGCTCATTATATATTTCCTTCTTTATAAGACCAGACAGGTTTAAACGACGAGTATGTCCGCAGGATGGGGCACGACGACATAACGTTGACGCCTCTTTGACAGTTTTGCAATACTGTTTCAGAAATCATGAAAAGTGGATATACTTGATAAAGTACTAGGAAAGCAGTTTCAGTTAAGTCTCGGGAAAACCATTATTTTATAAATGCTCGACAGAGGAACTGAGGAGCTCACAGGAGTCTTGAACTTAATGGCATTCCTCTGGGACTTTCTGTAGGAGCCAAATATCAGGGTTAACTATAGATTATAAGCCAATTTTTTTAAGTCATCTTGTTTATTCTATTATCAGCGAGATGAAGCGAATGCTTTTAGTTCTGGACTCACGTCGGGGAAAATCTTACAAGACGCTGATTCAACCGCAATTTCCCTATTGGGCTCTTGTGTGGTAGAATAGGCTAGCCAGTTCACAGCGAGCAACAATATTGAAGGTTTCAAAGTCTATCATGCCTTACCATAAAAGGTACGTTTAGGGATGGTCTTCCCATGAAGGGTAAAGTTGGGTATAGGATAAATTGTCACCCAGGATAGTAAAATACATTGGATTTTAATCACCTCGTAGACAATTAAGGAAGGTGCTGAGATATTTCCTATCCATGTTTTTGCTCAATCAGAGCTTGAAAATCAAGCACATAACATATCTTCATTTTGTCAAATGTCTTAAGGGTGTGCAGAGGCTGTCGGCCATGTTGTTGTTAATCCCATAAGAATAATGTTATTTGCGAATCCATATATTTCCGTCATTTATTGACCAAAAGTTGTGTTTGAGGTGTAATTTTATACGTTATTATATTACGCTATGGGTTTGTTTTTGATATTTGGAATACATGCACCTCGTATTGAAAAATAGTTGAAAATAAAAACTTCAAACTAAATATTTTTGATATATTTTTTCTATAAAACTAATTAGGAATTCACAAAGCAATTCCAACACTCAATTTCATTCTTGATAAAATGAAATTTATTTGCATGACATCCGTTTAAAATTAACTGTTAAGTTTGGATACGCGTGATCGTGTGTTCGGTTCGAAAATAACATTGTTCTTATGGGATTAAAACCAACATGGCCGACAGTCTCTGACAGCCTCTGAAGATTCTTAAGAGACCATAAATCCTGTAAATTTGCCCAACTTACCTGGATGTGTTTTAACTCTGTACCATATCCAACCTAAATAATTTTTCAATGGAAGTGGCCAGGTTACAGGACGCAGTGGCCTCAGAGGTAAGTAACACAGGAGGCCAAATTCCTAGATGAGAATGGAGCATTGAAATTTTTGCATAGTCTTGGCCGTGAAATCGATGGTATCCTTTTTTGTGTATATCTCTAACTGTTGACAGTCTAAGATATATCTGAGACCAAACTTAGAACATCTATGACGTGGAAAGTCTTTTGTGTATGTATATCTAATACTGTCAAAAGTTAGAGGTATACACAAAAAAAGATACAATCGATTTCATGGTTTAGCCTATGAAAAAAAATCGGCGAGGCATAAATAGTACCCTGCATTAAGCAGACCACTAACTAGCTTTAATTGTATTAATAGTAGTTTTGAAATTGTTTGTGAAACTGGACATGGCTACTTCAAGTAGGTATTTATGGACAAGACACTAGTTAGGGCTCTCAAGGGAGGTTCTAGAGTCTATAAAACACTTTAAAGGGATTGTGATTCCCTGAAATTCAGGATAGTGAGAATATTTAAGGATGACATTCCATAGGGAAACTTAGCTAGCATTTTCGAAAAAATTCAGGATTTGGTAAAATCACTAAACTACTTGGAATCGATATCCCCTTCTTTTAGGTAACAAAAAAGCACACTAAATCTATGGTTAACGTGAATAACGGTTGGGCCTTAGAGCTCTCTCCCCTTTTTCAAACTAAACTAAATATAATAGGACTACAATTACCTGGATGTTAACAGCGTTTAGGGAGATTTTAGATTATTTTCATACGAGCCTGTTTTATGTTGAAATATCAAATAAATTAACATTTCCTGTCAGAGTTGTCTGATGTTTCTGATTTACTGAGCAATATATCCACATTTTTTAATCTATGATGATGAAAAAAATCTCTTATACGTAGAAGGAATTCTCTTAAATTACATAAATTAGTATGTTATAAGCAAACGAACGCATGTCTCTATATTTAATAACAAGTTAAAAGAATGCGTTAGTATATTAAATAACACCTGTTACACGTTAATTAGCGTAAATGTTAATGAAAACTGCGGTGTTTAAAAAAGGTTGCAAAAACTTACGGGTTTATCAAACCGTATCCAATCTACTGGACAGCCCAGTTGCTGCAGAGGAATTGAAATGGATCGGTGAGTCCTGTAGAGGCAGTATATATTTGAGTTCATTACTTAACACATCGGGCTGGACCATGGGAAATATTTGGTTGTGACCGATCATATAATTGAATAAAGATTATTCATAACTTAGCAAACAATAGCGATTTCAGAAAAGATAAATATCCAAATAACATTTATGGTAAGGCAGTCAAATAACGGAAGCTTTTGTTACTATTTGTTTTAATTTACAGCATCAAAAACAAATTTTCTTCAACAAGCTCTTGATTTGGCAATGGTAACTTTATTTTATTTAGCGTTACAGTATAAGCTTGTTACGTCACATATCTATTTGCACTCTGAAATATTAACGATTAAAAAAAAGGTTAGAAAAGGACAGAAAAGTTTGTTTTTGAACTTTAGACGTTTAAATTCAAGAAGTTCACTAAACATGTTTTGAGGCTGGAAATTTAGTTTCCGTTCCTTCAGTATCCTCAAATTCCAATTCATTTTAAATTTGAGAGCAGATGATTAAATTCAAAAGTCAATTTAACTTGAAACGTTCCTTCTGACACATTCAAAGTAATTGAAAGCATCTCGCTACATGAGTTGACTTTATTCTTGAAAATTATCATCCGGTTTTAAACTTTTCAAATTAAATAATGTTAAGCATATCGTAATATATAAAATTAATTCCTCTTTTTGTGGCCAGTAATCTCCAAAACTAAACCTAGTTAATAATTATATTACAGCAATTTAGCAATTACAAAACGAAAAAAGGATACAAAAGTTAAAAAAAAATAATCAAAATTAAAATGTAATTTAAAAACCTATTCTTTGTCTACATTATCTTAAAATAATGACGAAAATGACGAAAACATGTCAAATTATTACGAACACATTGAATCGATCGATTAAGTAAGCATATAAGTGTTGGAAGAAAAATGGTCTTGACTAAAAAATTAGGTTTTAGTTCAATTTAGTGTTGAAATAGTTAAAATGAATATTGTTTTATCAAGAGTTAAAATAAGTTTATAAGAACCCATTATTTCTAAAGAATTTGTATCAAATTACTAAACTTTTCAATTGGATATACGATTTAAAAAACATCTCAAATAACCAACATGTCTCCTAATTTAAAACACAGTTAGTATTTGAAGATTATGTGTAAGTATTGTTATTTTTAGTTCAAGTATGTATGGTTATAACATCTACATCTGGTTATAACATCAATTTTAAATAAATAACACACTCTATGTTGTTATTTATTTAAAATTGTTATGACAAATTGTTGAAGAACTGATTTCTTTTACTACAAAGAAATTATTAGTTGGTGCAAAGCTAGTAAATTAATTCTTAATTGAAACAAAATTTGTGAGATAAATTTTTCTTACTCAAATAAATTAAGACTGGAATTTAAAATCAATCCAATAACATTTTTAGGAATTATCCTTGATCATAAGATATTTTGGAATAATCATGTGGATTATACGATAAAATATCTGTATAAAATTATCTACTGTATAAGAAGATTAAAGTACAGTGTTAGTGAAAATATACCATTACAAATTTACTATGATCATATTCATAGCATATTGAGTTATAAAATAATATTATGGGACCAGTCATAAAATTAAACTAAATTATTTAAAATAAAAAAAGTAATTAGACAAATTTGTGGAGTACCTTTTAAAACTCCATGCAGACCTCTATTAAAAAAATTAAATAAAATGACTCTTCCTTCACTAGTCATTTATAAAAGCAAAAAAAATTAACATAAATTTCCTCAAAACAAACATATACACAAGCATGACACAAGACATTAGAATCAAATGAAAATCATACAATGTAAATACTCGACAACACAACAAAATCAGGAATTTATGGCTGTTATATTATATAATAACTTGCCTTATAATTTAAGAAACCTAGAATTGAAACAGTTTAAAAAATGTCTGTACAAAATTGAAGACTTCTTTAAAATTGAACTGTACTTTATATGTACATTTTACTCAATCTTATTATATTTATTATATTATACTCTATTATATTTTGTATTACCTCATTTGAGGTTTAAAAAAGAAATATTATTATTAAAAGATATTGTTTTATTGAGCTGAATTAATTATGAAAAGAGTTCTGTAAAGCAGGTTAGCCTGAATGGGACGTGCTGTTATTAAACCGAACCATAAGTGCTCCCTGGTAATCAGTCCCCATTACCAATTCTTACCAAGTTACTACCAAGTTTAAGGAAGCACGTTAGTCATCAATGAGAGATCCTCTAAAACGCGTGTAATTAATCAGGAGTGGACTTAATCACGAGTGGAGTTGTGGAGTTAATCACGAGTGGACTTAATCACGAGTAGACTTAATTACGAGTGGACTTAATCACGAGTAGACTTGACCAAGTTTACCATTTTACATGCGTATTTATCATTTTCCTTGGGTAGGAATATCAACATATTGGTTTTCCCCGTCAGGACGGAGAAAAAAACCGTAGAAAGGTTTTCATGAGGACACCTCTAACATACCTTACCTTACTGATAAGTTGGGTGGTGAACTATCTTATCCGTAATATTCTGAGCCACTCCAACTTAGCTGTGGATTAAACATTAGACAAAGGTGAATTACAAATTGGACTCCATTTAGCAGTTGATCTACCTAGGTGGATTTGCTAATTAATTGAGAGATAAAGGTAGCTCACAGGTGCCAAAATAATTTGATATGTTTATGCTCAACACCATAAAAAAGGAAACTAATTTATTACCAGCCAGTTTTTACTTTCTCCAATATGCGTTAGCATAGAGAAAGTATTGTTAGCATCAAAAGATTTGTTTACAAGATGGTCTGAAAATCCATTTTAGGGCCCCGGAACCCAAAAAGTGTGTGTTTTTTTTAACTGTCATGTCTGTCTTTATGTGCGTCTGTCTGTGGTATTTGCATTTCGCTGGAGACTAAACGGATGTTTTTTTTTTAAAAGAAACTTGGTATGCAGGTGTATTCAGCCATTATCACCAGGCTGTTTTTTCACTTATTTGAAATTTAAGTTTTTAAAAATATTTATGGGCAAAAAACATACAAAAATATCTTTAAGGATTTAAATTGAATTTTTAGGAAATATGTAAATTATTAATAAAAACCGAATGTCCATAACTTCAACGGTTTTTGAGTTATAGCATTATTTAGGGCAAAAACATTAAAAATTAAAAATGTTCAAGCTTTGTTCTAACGATTTTTATCACATTTTTAGTAAGAATAAAAATTATACATAAACACATTTTTGTATATTTAATTTTATTTATTAGTTAATACCCCACTACGTTGGGGCTGGAGGCCACAACAACATTTGTTGAAGGTTGTTAACATGTAATCTGGCTATGTGATTAACTGAACAGCTGTTTTTGAAGATTAATTTTTCTATACTTTTATTTAAATAAAATAAGTGTTTCGTCTGTACATTCCTTAGAAATTTAATTAATTGAAAATCTGTTTTTAGTAAACAATCTGACATAGCTGTACCACTGTACGTGTATGGGTGGGTCAACACCACTGTATGAGTATGGGTGAGCGGGTGGGTCAACACCACTGTACGTGTATGGGTGAGCGGGTGGGTCAACACCTCTGTACGTGTATGGGTGGGTGGGTGGGTCAACACCACTGTACGTGTATGGGTTGGTGGGTGGGAAACAATAAAAATAAGTAAATGCAATATTATTTAGTGTAACTGTCACTGTAAAATTCAATGAAAATATTAAAAAAAAATAATTCGTACTGTAAAATATGATTTAAGAGAGTTTAAAGTGAATGAATAAATGTATGTATTTACGGCCTTAAGAATTTATTCTGTTATAATTATAAGAGTTTATTACCTACAAATATTTATTGTGGTTAAAGTTTATTTCAATTTATTTATTTATTATCACAAAATTCACATATGAGTAATTTTAAAGGAATATATATTTATTACCAGAATGTAAGAGGCCTCAGATCTAAAACAACTTTATTTATGAATAACATTCTTGCTTGTAGTTATGATGTGTTAGCTTTGACAGAAACCAATTTACAGTCTGATATTTATACTGCTGAATTATTCCCCGATACTTATAATGTGTTTAGAAAAGATAGAGATTTAGGTGGTACTGGGATGTCAAGTGGAGGGGGTGTTTTAATTGCAGTAAAAGTTAATTTTATTTGTAAAAGAATGTATAGCCTTGAAGTAGATTTACCAGATTGTGAAAATATATGGTTAAAGATATCAAGTATTGCTGGAAAATCATTATATTTATGTGTTGTGTATATAAGGCCCAAGGCTTCCATACTGACATATCAAGCGTTTTATGATAGCCTACAGAATAACAATGTCATTCATAACTCGTATGTAAAAATATTAGGAGATTTTAATTTACCGGTATCTGGAATACAATATAACTTGGCTAAGGGAGATAGACTGTGTAAAGAACTTTTGATATTTTTAAACACTCAAAATTTACACTTGAAAAATAACATTCTAAATTTTCAAAATAAAACCCTAGATTTGGTTATCTCGAACATGGAGAATGTCGGGGTGGGACGATGTTCAGACCCACTAGTGGGAGAGGATCCTTATCATCCTGCGATAGAGGTTGAGTGTGTTATCGCGGTACAACAAGCGTGTAGGTCAGGGTCCGTTGATGAGCCAGGCTATTGTTATCGCCGGGCAGACTTCCTTCAGTTGTATCGCAGAATGGCGGCAATTAATTGGTCTCAGCTTTATCTTTTGGAGGATGTCAATGTTGCTTTAGATTGTTTTTACAAAAAGTATTCAATGTTATTAATAATACTTGTCCTCGTAAAAAATCAAAAGTGTCAAAGTTTCCAGTATGGTTTACCAAAGAAATCATTTCAAATCTAAAATTAAAAGAAAAATTTCGAAAAAAGTATAAACGCTCTGGTAAGCAGGATTTTTATTCTACATTCTCAAATTTAAGGTCAAGAATTAAAAAAGATATTAAAGTTGCACACGAAAATTTTGTTAGGGAGGCCGAAAATACTATCATTGCAGACAGTAAAAATTTTTGGAATTTTGTTAACACTAAAAAATCAGCAAGTAAAGGTTTATTGGTAATGGAGTACAATGGTTTGCAGCTTGACAATGGTAATTTGATATCTAATGGCTTTAAAGATTATTTTAGTTCTGTTTATAATAATTATATAGTAGAGCCGACAGTAGATCTGGCGATGGAAGGGGCAACCATGGTGGGAGCGGGCCATTTAGCTCTGGACCAGGTTACGGAACAAGATGTCACTTTAGCTATTAAAAAGTTGAAATCCAAAACCACTGCAGGTCCTGACTTATTACCTCAGTACATATTTAAGGGGTGTGCAGATGTTCTTACTCAACCATTAATTTATTTATATAATTTAGCTTTGAAATCAAATACATTTCCTGACCAATGGAAGTTGACAAAAATAACTCCAATTTTTAAAAGTGGTAAGCAAACACAGATTTTGAACTATCGTCCAGTAGCAGTTTTATCGGCACCAGCTAAGATATTCGAAAGTATAGTTTACAAATATTTATATAGCTATTTTAAACCAATATTGTCATCTAATCAACATGGGTTTTTGCCTGGTCGCTCTATTAATACTAATTTATTAAATTTTACAAACTATGTCTCTTCTGGGTTGGACTCATCAGCTCAGACCGATGCAATATATCTTGATCTGGCTAAGGCCTTTGATAGAGTGGATCATTTGATTTTATTGAAAAAATTGCATTTTTATGGGTTGTCGAATAACCTAATTAAGTTTTTTCACACTTATTTAATTAATCGAAAACAGTTTGTTTATTATAAGGGTTATTTGTCGTCCACTTTTCTAGTACAATCTGGAGTACCACAAGGATCAAATTTAGGTCCATGTCTATTTACAATATTAATTAATGATCTGTGTGACAGTGTAAAATCTGTAAATGCTCTGTTATTTGCGGACGATTTAAAACTTTTTTATCATATATCCTCAGTGAATGATGCGGAAAAATTACAATCTGATTTGGATAATGTTAATAATTGGAGCGTTGTTAATAAAATGAGCTTTAATGTCTCAAAGTGTCATTTACTGTCATTCACTAGATCAAAAAACTATATATTATATAATTATAACTTAAATGGTGAAGTAATTGCGAGAGTTAATTCAATAAAAGATTTGGGCGTTTTAGTTAATAGTGAAATGTCATTTGCCAGTCACATAGAAAACTGTGTCAATTCAGCTAGTCGTATGCTAGGGTTTATAATAAGGCAGGGGGCCAATTTCAAGAATATCAGGTCTTTAATCACTTTGTATACATCCTTGGTCAGATCAAGACTTGAGAACGCCGTCATTGTGTGGAATCCGATACATTTAATCTATGAAGAAATGATTGAACGAGTTCAAAAAAGATTTTTGAGATATTTATATTATAAATGCTTTAATGTGTATACTTATTTAGTACCTTATAATGAGCTGCTGGAAATGTTTGGGCTGGAGAGTCTTGGTCTGAGGAGACAGGTCCTGACGCAAGTGTATCTCTGGGGTCTGGTCCGAGGTCGTGTGGATGACGCGAACTGCTTGGCAGTCCTCAGTTATCGGGTGCCTAGCTTCAACAGCAGGCGCAATTGTTTGTTTGATTTGCCCTATTCACGCACTGCGGCGCGGGCATTCTTTCCTCTGTTGCGGATGATGAGATCTTATAACGCAATACTTCTGGGTGGGTCTGACATTGACATTCTCTTTGACAGTTTGAATGTTTTCAAAAAAAAGATTAAGTCATCGTTGGCTTAAGATGCGTAAGCCAATATTCTCTATTAGTTGCTACCTAGGGTGCTTTGTTTTTTGTGAGGGATAGGGTTTACTTGTATCTTTCTTTATATATTTCTGTATTTAATATTTCTGTATAATTTTAAAATTTATATGCAAATAATATTTATTATAATAATATCATACTATATTTATTACATTATTATGAGATTATATTTATTAAACTACTATATTGTACCCATTACACTGTTATGTTATTTATTATTATATATTATTTATTATTATATATTATTTATATTATATACTTTGCATAATTGTTTATTCTTGATGGATTGCTTGCAAAAATTGTATTTATTAATATTTGTGTGGTGGATGTGAAAATAGTGTGACATGAACTTTATAGCTCAAGCTACTCATATTTATTGTAAAATGTTTTTGAACTGCTGTAATGTTACTAGGGTAAAACCTGTTTTATAGCATGTAAATAAAATAAAATAAAATAAATAAAATAGCAAATGGAAAGGGATAAACGTTTATGCCAGTTAATATTTATTTTATTAGCTGTTAAATATCAACCTTATAAATAAATAAAAAAAAAAATATTTTAATTTATATTCTCAGGTAACACTGACCAAAACAACTTGACAATATTGTTTTCAGAACAATGTTATATTGTTATGAATGCCTATTATATTTTTAATGAATACTGTCTATATACAACTGTAACCAAACTGTGATACAATGCAACTCATCCTGTCTATCTCGTTAAGTAGTGGTGGGACTTCTCAAGTGTACACTGGACACTATAACGTGGTCAGTTCCATCGTGCAGATCTCAGTTTAGTAGGTTAATGTGTGTTGTCTATATTGTCTCGACTACGAAAGCTCCCTCATGTTACACAAAGCGGACTACTGACAATGAAGCTTTGATTAACTCTGGGATTTCATTGAAGCTTTCCCTTCGTTATAATTCTGAAATAAAATTATTTTTATACGTTAAAAAAACTATAACTAGCACCCCTATAGTTAATCATAATAATAACAAGTAACATTCTTTAATTTCATGACTGAAAGTTATTTTTTTTTTGCCAATTGTAATATTTTCTGAACTGTATAAAAATACTAGTTTATATTTTATTAATAGAAAATTACGATAAGTATTTTGTGGATATTATCAGTTTAAATGTACTGTTTTTCATTAGAATCAATTTTAATTTGTTTATTTAATAAAGAATTTTAAACATTTAGTGTTTGTTGTAACAGTTAGATTATAAAAGGTAGACATACACCCATTTAAAAATGTTAATCCAAACAAAGGCAATATCATTACGTTGTAGGCATATTCCCAGTAACACTAAAAATGCACACAACACTAAATAATTAAGCTGTATTTTTACTTCCTGAAACAGTTTTATCTACTCAAGATAAATAAATGAATTCAAAGATCGTGTCTTGTTGCCTTCATTGCATAGAAGAGACAACCAATCAGTTTTCAACATTTTTCTTCCAATAGTTTATCACCCTTCTAGCTTTACTTAGATTTTTTTTTTTTAATTTGGAAACATTGGACCGGATACAGGGTTACAATTCTCCATTACAAATTTTGTCAAAAAGTAAAAAATATGGAGTAAAAAAAGTTATATCGACGAAATAATGTTATTTAAATATGTAATTACTAAACAACAAACAAAGGGATGTTGGAACTGTTGATTTTGCATGTAAAGCATAATGTTTTCTTACAATAGTTAATTTTCTATTATGTTAAAAACATAGCATCATCTCTGCTATTTTATGATCGTTGGTTTTGTGAATGTTCAGAATGCCAATTACTATAGTATAAAAACATAATAGATCTTAAGTAATTAAATTATTTGATTACTTAGTTACATTAAAACTAACAAAGTGACTGATAGTACATGGAAACAAACATCAAACTGACCTATATGTTCCCAGAGTGTATACAGTCCATTATGGACGCACTTACAATTATCTCTACTAAGACATTGTTTATTTATCTGCTACGCCAATTACTAATGACGTATTACCTCTATAACTGCATTGAACAACAAACGGATGGCCTCAAGACCATCTCGTTAACACAACAGATGTTGTAATTGAAGTACATTCCATTACTCGTACAGAAATGTCTGCTAAACAAATTATATGAATAGCAGCACTATTTATGATTGTGACCTGTACGGTGGGGAGGGGTATTAATTAACATTGGAAGACCACTTAATTATTTATATTAGGATATAAAAGAGGTAGAATATTTCTGTCTCGCCCATGGTAAGAGAAAGCGAACCAAAAGTTACAATATGTAGTTAAAATCAACAGTCTCGAAGTTGGCCCGAGAATTCTGTAATCCTATATGTACAGCACTGGACACTTGTCAACCACACAGTCACTGCCTAAAGAGGCCAATAATGAGGCGAATAAAATTTAGAGGGGTGGAGAAAATGAAAATTTACAACTAAGACTCTGACGAACGAGGTATTTAGTCAACAAGGTGCCACGAGAGAGTCTTTCTTCCTCAAGCTAGGAGGGGTGCGTATCCCGGGCGAGAGTCGAATGGCATTGCTAAACCAATGGACGTTCACTACGTCATGTCGACTGATGTATTGGGCGATCTAAACTTAAAATTGGGAACTCGCAGTTCTTATCTCCTTCTCTCTCACTGTTCTCTATCAAGTGTAAAGTGGAATATAGATGTTAAGTGTAATACATATTGTTTATTAGACAAAGAAGAATAACTAAATACTAAACACCCCCATTATGTTACAGTTCAAATATTTGCTAATAATAAATGTTTATGTGTGTATGTGAACATATTTGATCTTTATTAATAACAAGTGTAAGTCTCCTGTTGATTTAAAAATTGATAATTTACTTGGAATCTCTCTCTCTTTATGATCTTAAAACTACAATAAATGCGAGGCATAGTCGTATAAATGCATTTTTAAGGCATTTAAGTATTTTCATTACATGTTCATATAAATTTATACATGGTAGGATTACAGGCAATAAATATCGGCTTTTACGTCAGAAATCCTTTTTTCTATATAAAGAATATTGCTTTTAATAAAGAAAAATTTAGTTTTTTACAAATAGGCACATAATACATTTAGATGCTGTTGCCTATTCCAGAAGAAATAGTACAATACTTTGAGAACTAACTCGGTTTTGTTTCATTAATATTTTTAGAAATATTTATATACCTTTTTAAGCTACCATACAGGTTATTTTCCAATTTATAAATTATTTATACATCCAGAAATGGTAATTTATAAGCTTAGGTAAACAATTGTCGTAAAGGAGTATATATGTTTGTAATTGTTTTAGTTGGGTGACTTAAGGGGATCAGAACTACATTGGTTTATCATCTGATTTTGATTCTAGGCCCAAGAAAAAGTGTTTAGTGTTCGCCCTTACAGACGGCAGTAATAGAAATATAACTATTTAAATATTAAATGGGACTATACGATTATATAATATCTTGAATAAAATAAATTTGGATTTGGTACTTTTTATAAATTTTTCACTGAAGGTATTTGTAATGCAACTATAAACTTTAATTTGGAATTTCGGTCATTTGGAGTGAAATAGTTAAAATATTATTTAAGTTTTTTCAAGTTTTTATGTTATTACTTAAGTCTAAATGTTGTCACAAGTTGTAACTCACCTCATAAGCTCTTTTATTGACCTGAAAAAACATTAAAAACTAATTAATTGAAATCCAATACCCATCTAAGTATTGAGTGTGTTCTAATTCAGACGGCGGTCATAAATTAAGTGCAAGAGCTAATTAATTACATTGATTAATTGTCTTCCCCGACCAGAATGGCGATAGGAAACTCTAAAAGATATTGCAACCATAAAGTTAATTGTAACTTGATTAGTAATATACTTACTGCAGTAACAATGGAAAAACAACTAGGACAAATCATTGATTTTCAGTTGGGAACCGGTTAAAGTTTTGGAAAAAGAGTGGGAAGGTTAGCAACAAAATGAACGTAATTAGTGTAATGAATACATTAAATAACTCTCTCAGATTATTTAAATTAAATAGTCAATTCTACACAATTCCTTGAATAGATCATAAATACCTCTGCAAAAAGCATTCCAAATGATTAGTACAGCATAAATCGGTCACGTGACATTCCTGCGAATTCTGATTAATTGGTGTGAATATCTATTCAATAAGGATAAACGACGATTCAAGATAAGCCTGTTAACCATGATACCATTCATATTCTAATTAAGTTATAAAAGGTGTTAAATTTTATTAGTCGAATTCACTTAACCCTTTTTATTTCCCTATTTAATAAGTTTTATTGTCCAAATTTAGTTTGTACTAATTGATATTAAAACTTACGTTTTTGTTGTTAATAAACTAAGTAGTTAAGACTAAAATTATCCATTGTAATTAATTCCTATAAAACATGTTAACAAGTGAGTTGGATACAGATATTTTTACATTATATACCAGATCTTCAGTAAAATAAAGGCGAATTGCTTTAAAAATATCAAATAACTTCTCTATAGTTGCTAAAATAATATTTAGCTCAGGGTCAGTGTGATAACGAACGGTACCAGTAATCTGTGAGGTAGAAATGAATTGTTGTTCCATTACTAACACTGGAGTGACTTGTCTACAGTTGGCTTAAATCAACTTTACCTCATAGTGCGTGTAATAGGTTTGTAATGAACAGTATCATTAATCAATGAGATAGAAGTGAATTGTTGTTCATTCAGTAACATTGGAGTGACTTGTCTACAGTTGGTGTTATCAAATTTACCTTATAGTGCGTGTAATAGGTTTGTAATGAACAGTATCATTAATCAATGAGATAGAAGTGAATTGTTCCATTACTAAAATTGGAGTGATTTATCTACAGTTGGTGTAATCAACTCTGCCTCGTGGCAAGTGTGATTAGTTTGTAATGAACAGTATCATTAATCAATGAGATAGAAGTGAATTGTGGTTCCTTTAGTAAAATTGGAGTGACTTGTCTCCAGTTGGATTAAATCAACTTTAACTCGTGGTAAGTGTAATTGGTTTGTTAATGAACAGTATCATTAATCAATGAGATATAAGGGAATTATGTTCCTTTAGTTACATTGGAGTGACTTATCTCCAGTTGGTTTAATCAAATTTTCCTCATGGTAAGTGTGATTGGTTTGCAATGAACAGTATCATTAATCAATGAGATTGAAGTGACCAGTTGTTCCTTCAGTAACATTGGAGTGACTTATCTCCAGTTGGTTTAAATCAACTTTAACTCATGGTAAGTGTGATTGGTTTGTAATGAACAGTATCATTAATCTATGAGATAGAAGTGACCAGTTGTTCCTTCAGTAACATTGGAGTGACTTATCTCCAGTTGGTTTAATCAAATTTACCTCATTATAAGTGTGATTGGTTTGTAATGAACAGTACCATTGATCTATGAGATAGAAGTGACCAGTTGTTCCTTCAGGAACATTGGAGTGACTTATCTCCAGTTGATTTAAATCAACTTTACCTCATGGTAAGTGCGATTGGTTTGTAATGAACAGTATCATTAATCCATGAGATGGATGTGACCAGTTGTTCCTTCAGTAACATTGGAGTGACTTATCTACAGTTGGTTTAATCAACTTTACCTCATGGTAAGTGTGATTGGTTTGTAATGAACAGTACTATTGATCTATGAGATAGAAGTGACCAGTTGTTCCTTCAGTAACATTGGAGTTACTTATCTACAGTTGGTGTAATTTAAATTTACCGCATGGTGAGTGTGATTGGTTTGTAATGAACAGTACCATTGATCTATGAGATAGAAGTGACCAGTTGTTCCTTCAGGAACATTGGAGTGACTTATCTACAGTTGGTGTAATTTAAATTTACCGCATGGTGAGTGTGATTGGTTTGTAATGAAGAGTATTATTAATCAATTAGATAGAAGTGAATTATCGTTCTTTCAGTAACATTGGAGTGCCTTATCTCCAGTTGGTTTAATCAAATTTACCTCATGGTAAGTGTGATTGGTTTGTAATGAACAGTACCATTGATCTATGAGATAGAAGTGACCAGTTGTTCCTTCAGTAACATTGGAGTGCCTTATCTCCAGTTGGTTTAATCAAATTTACCTCATGGTAAGTGTGATTGGTTTGTAATGAACAGTACCATTGATCTATGAGATAGAAGTGACCAGTTGTTCCTTCAGTAACATTGGAGTGCCTTATCTCCAGTTGGTTTAATCAAATTTACCTCATGGTAAGTGTGATTGGTTTGTAATGAACAGTACCATTGATCTATGAGATAGAAGTGACCAGTTGTTCCTTCAGTAACATTGGAGTGACTTATCTCCAGTTGGTTTAATCAAATTTACCTCATGGTAAGTGTGATTGGTTTGTAATGAACAGTACCATTAATCAGTGAGATAGAAGTGACCAGTTGTTCCTTCAGTAACATTGGAGTGACTTATCTCCAGTTGCTGTAATTTAAATTTACCGCATGGTGAGTGTGATTGGTTTGTAATGAACAGTATCATTAATCAGTGAGATAGAAGTGGCCAGTTGTTCCTTCAGTAACATTGGAGTGACCTATCTACAGTTGTTGTAATTTAAATTTACCGCATGGTGAGTGTGATTGGTTTGTAATGAAGAGTATCATTAATCAGTGAGATAGAAGTGGCCAGTTGTTGCTTCAGTAACATTGGAGTGACTTATCTACAGTTGTTGTAATTTAAATTTACCGCATGGTGAGTGTGATTGGTTTGTAATGAACAGTATCATTAATCAGTGAGATAGAAGTGACCAGTTGTTCCTTCAGTAACATTGGAGTGACTTATCTACAGTTGCTGTAATTTAAATTTACCGCATGGTGAGTGTGATTGGTTTGTAATGAACAGTATCATTAATCAGTGAGATAGAAGTGGCCAGTTGTTCCTTCAGTAACATTGGAGTGACTTATCTACAGTTGTTGTAATTTAAATTTACCGCATGGTGAGTGTGATTGGTTTGTAATGAAGAGTATTATTAATCAATTAGATAGAAGTGAATTATCGTTCCTTCAGTAACATTGGAGTGCCTTATCTCCAGTTGGTTTAATCAAATTTACCTCATGGTAAGTGTGATTGGTTTGTAATGAACAGTACCATTGATCTATGAGATAGAAGTGACCAGTTGTTCCTTCAGTAACATTGGAGTGCCTTATCCCCAGTTGGTTTAATCAAATTTACCTCATGGTAAGTGTGATTGGTTTGTAATGAACAGTACCATTGATCTATGAGATAGAAGTGACCAGTTGTTCCTTCAGTAACATTGGAGTGCCTTATCTCCAGTTGGTTTAATCAAATTTACCTCCAGGTAAGTGTGATTGGTTTGTAATGAACAGTATCATTAATCAGTGAGATAGAAGTGGCCAGTTGTTCCTTCAGTAACATTGGAGTGACTTATCTACAGTTGGTGTAATTTACCTTTACCGCATAGTGAGTGTGATTGGTTTGTAATGAACAGTATCATTAATCAGTGAGATAGAAGTGGCCAGTTGTTCCTTCAGTAACATTGGAGTGACTTATCTACAGTTGGTGTAATTTAACTTTACCGCATGGTGAGTGTGATTGGTTTGTAATGAACAGTATCATTAATCTATGAGATAGAAGTGAATTGTTGTTCCTGCAGTAACATTGGAGTGACTTATCTCCAGTTTTTGTAATTTAACTTTACCGCATGGTGAGTGTGATTGGTTTGTAATGTAAATTATCATTAATTAACGAGATAGAAGTGAATTGTTGTTCCTTTAGTAACATTGGAGTGACTTATCTCCAGTTGTTGTAATTTAACTTTACCACATGGCGAGTGTGATTGGTTTGTAATGTAAATTATCATTAATTAATGAGATAGAAGTGAATTATTGTTCCTTCAGTAACTCTGGAGTGAGTTGTTTACAATTGGTGAAATCAAGTTTGCCTCGTAGTGAGTGTGAGTGGTTTCTAATGAACGGTCTCATTAATCACATATGTATAAGTGAATTTCTGTTCTCTTTGAAGAGCAAATTTTCAATCAATGTTACACTGAAGAGATAAATAGTGTGAATAAAATGTGTTTAATAATATGATGTACATTAATATCTAGATTTATAACATATAGTTAAATATTTATCTTAACTATCGATAGTAGCTTTTCCTTTCTAAAACACACTTTTTGCATCTTTGTTTGTTTTTTACTTTGCAGTAATCCTACAATAAGGTTAATCTTTGTTTAGTTATCCTATCATAGGCGTTTTAAAATAGGAATATATGTGCAGCCGATCCTTTAAATAAAGGTAAAAAGTGAAAATGTAGTTTGTGGAGAAAGGTTATAAAAGCAATAACACTGATGTTATCATAAGGTTAATATTCAATTCCAAATCGATATTACTTTGAATTAGAATTACCACCTGTGTTATGGAGTCAAAACTGCGTTCAGGCAAACTTAGTATTTTGAAATATGCATATGACATTATTATATATGCAAGTTTTTTCAAATATACTAACGAGTTAAAAACCATTTCATTAAAATATTTAATGAAACACTATGGTAAGTAGTAGGTTGAAGAAATAATATAAAATTAATTTTATTAAATAACAGAACAAAATAACACTTTAAATTCATATTCTGTTAAAATAGTAATTTAATGTTGTCATGGCCAAAGGCGTAACATTTATTTAATCAGTGAATCACCGAACAACAGCTTATATTAAGACTTAAACTTTGACCATAAACTCAATAGTCTTAACCACTGAGCCTCAACGACACGTAAATCTACAATTGTCGCCAATTATAGATTTACAACAATTGTCGCTAATTTCCAAATACGGCCATACTTTTAAATAAATGAAATACTTAAAAATAATATTTCTGTATCAAACATATGAAATATATTATTATGTAGTCTAAGACTAATTCACCGTTTATAATATACTAGGGGCACCCCTGCACGCTTCGCGTGCCAACCCGGTCGTCACTCGCTACGCTCGTGAGGTATGCTCGGCCTGCGGCCTCACCAAGACACTCTGCTACAGTCCCATTTTTGGATCTTGGCATGTCGCCTCGTAAGGAAGATCGATCTACGACCTTACCAGGACTCTTAAGCAGTATTCTATGAACTATAAATTTAAAAAAATACCTTTTTAGGAGGCATATCATAAAAAGTAAACTGCAAAACAAATAATTATTAATTTTTTATTTTCACGTTTCACCACATGTTTTAATTACCGAGGAAAAAAGGGCAACACCAAATACAGATCACCTGATCAAGTAAAAGTGTGCTACACTCTCAAGGTGAAATGTAGAACTACAATAAATCATATATATATAACATATTTAAGTAAGTTAAAAAAAAAAAAAAAACAAACAAATAAGTGTTACAAAGAGAGGCTATAAATCAGTCTATCATGTCTTGAGGAAGTCTGGCTTTCAAACGCCTGTGAAAAGTAGGTTCTCCAATGTGAAAGTTAATAGCTCCTGGAACATTTTCTAAGTTTGCCATGAACTTACGACAACTTCTTTTAATAAAAGCATCAATGGTATCGAGTCCAAATTCTACATGCAGATGAGAGTTACGTATGTACCATGGACTATCAACTGCAATTCTTAAAACTTTGTTTTGGAAAATTTGAATCTTTTTCAGTTTGCCGGAAGAAATGCACATTCCCCAAACTGGACAGGCATACATAATTAATGGCCGAAGAATTGTTTTATATATTAAAAATGTACATTCTGGTTTTAAAGACGACTTTCTGTTTATTATAGGAAATAACATGGATAGACGTGCGTATGCTTGAGTGAGTTTGTTGTTTACGTGAAAAAACATATACAGTAATGTTGTTGTGAGAACTTCAATCTGCTTATGGCATGTGAAACTACATTAAACCACACAGTCATATGTTTTTTGTAAACAATGCAGATTCTCCATTTGAATAACATGGAATCTTTAGGAGCCCGTGGGGTGGGACCCTGTGGACAGATCTGCATCAAACTTCACAGAAACCATCTCGGGAGTATACAGGACAACATCCTAAAGTTTAATGGCGATCTGTTGGATGGTTTGGCAGCGCATAAACTTCAAACACACAGACAAATATATATATATATATATATATATATATATACAAACATCCTCTTTTATAAATATAGATTATTGTTCATACTGTACATACAACAGGTATGGTGGGCTTGCTACTCAAGAACTCTTTTCCCGGATGACCGCTACTGTACATACAACAGGTATGATGGGCTTGCTACTCAAGAACCCATTTTTCGGATGACGGCTATTGTAGAAACAACAGATATGGTGGGCTTGCTACTCAAGAACCCATTTCTCGGATGACCGCTACTGTACATACAACAGATTTGTTGGACTTGCTACTTAAGAACCAATTTCTCGGATGACGCTACTAAACATACAACAGGTATAATAGGTTTGCTACTCAAGAACCCACTTTTCGGATGACGGGTACCGATATACAACAGGTATGGCGGCCTTGCTACTCAAGAACCCATTTCTCGGATGACCGCTACTGTACATACAACAGGTATGATGGGCTTGCTACTCAAGAACTCTTTTCCCGTATGACCGCTACTGTACATACAACAGGTATGATGGGCTTGCTACTCAAGAACCCATTTCTCGGATAACGGCTATTGTAGATACAACAGATATGGTGGGCTTGATAATCAAGAACCCATTTCTTGGATGACGGCTATCGTAGATACAACAAGTATGGTGGGCTTGCTACTCAATAACCCATTTCCCGGATGACGGCGTTAGTAATCGATCACAGACTTTTCCACCAGAGTGACAGCTTGCAACCTTGGTTTGTCATTTCTCTCATTTATCTTACTTGTCGATATCACACTCAAATGAAATTTTTTACCTTACAGCAAGTATTTTTAACTGTAATGAAAATTTAAATTGAAAATTGTAATACTTTAGAGTTAACTGTGAACAAGAATGTATGTAGTTTAGTTAAGGGTCCAGCGCTTTCAGTACCGTACACACGTACACTAATTTTTTTGGGGCGGATAGCAAGTATTGTATTCCATTTCAATGTTAACACTTCGAAACTGGACGTAAAGTTAAAGAAACATTGTCTTTTTATATATGATTAAAAAATAGTACGATACAAGCGAACGTCCCAAAACACATATTATGTTACAATTTAAGTACAATATGACCATGTACAACGTCCAGAGGGAATGATAATGGTGTTCAAGTACGCTACTCACACTCAGTACCACCATGGATGAGTCCCTCTGGTGTTAGGAAGGTAAACATGTTTTATCAAAATTGATCATTATAATATTTGTAAATTTTGTACTTATACTTTAATAAGTTTGTGTAGTGTAAGACATTCACTTATATTGCATCCATGCAATCATAAAACATGTATAAAGAAACAAATAAAAAAGTAGTACATGGTATTAAACCATGGATAAAGAAAAATAAAGTTGGGATCATAAGATATACATTTTAACATAAATAGTATGTTCTGTTTTGTAGTTTACAATTATAGTTTGTGTAGTGTGAGACATTCACTTATATTGCATCCATGCAATCACAAAACATGTATCAAGAAACAAATAAAAAAGTTGTACATGGTATTAAACCGTGGATGAAGAAAAATAAAGTCGGAAGTATAAGATATAAATGTTAACATAAATAGTATGTTCTGTTTTGAAGTTTATAATTATAGTTTTTTCTAAACTATTCAAAATTATGTTTGATACAATAATTTTTTACATAAAATGTCATACTTTTTTAATGTTAACACTTGAAGATACGTTTCTTCTAGACGGCCTTCACTCCTCCATTAATACGTACTTCAAATAACAGTAAAACAACTCAAGGCAACTCCACACCAATAACACGTAAATTGCTGAACCTATAACGTTCTTGTGTTTAAAATACTCCGTCATCATCATAACAAGACTAAATTTTGTCATAACTTTAGATACAAGTTTCAAATAATATATATCTAACCTAAATAAATTTATATCTATTAGAGATATTACCAAAATAAACATATAAATATACGATTGTATCATTTACTAAAAGCAAATGTTTGCTGCTTTAGTTTCAAAAACTAATAATATTCAGTTAAAGATGAATGTACTCGTATTTAAATAACAGGTCAATATGTAGCTTGTGATTTGTGATAATGAATGTTACATAAAGGTATACTAAAAACATTACAGGGTAAACTGTATGAATGGCATTAAAGTGATTTAAAGATGTTCAGCTTTAGTCTTCTTAAAAGTAATAAATGTTCTTAAAAGGAAAAACAAAAAAAGTCTTTATGAAGATATTGCTAACTCAAATGGCTAATTATACTTTTCTAGATATATAACTCACTAAGAAACCGTGATATATTTTATCAAACTTTTGAGAATATAGTAAAAAAACTTTGGATTAGGTGAAACAAAGCTGTGTAAGTTAAATATAAAAAAAAATTTAAGTGTAATCAATAATTTTTCTATAAATTAGATCCGTAAAATTTGAGTTGAAATATGTATCTATGGCCGAGATAGTAGATGAATAACACGAAAACACTTTTTTGATAGAGGGAGGGAGTTATATACTATTGAAAAATTTTTGGGGTGGGGCAATCGGAGACAGTGAGAGGTGAGGAGGAGAACACGTTATGTACGCGCGCGCACGCGTGTGTGTGTGTTGATTTAGTGATGAAAGCTCTCTGCTACTCCTAGTGACAGTTGCGATACAATCTACAACTAAATAAATACTCAACTGTACATCTGGTTGAACATCCTGAAGATCAATATGTTTGTAGGAAGGGTAGATGTGGTCATTAAGGTCCATCCCTTTAATAAATAAAATATAAGTATTGTTGAATCAGTTATTTTATGAAATATTTTAATATCGTTGGCTTAGAGTTGGCATATATGTCATTAAAAAGAAAATAGAACGTCTTCTTTAAGACTTCTTAACTAGCAACACAGCTCTCTAAACATACCATAAAATTATTCAAACAACTAAAAATAAAATTTACACTAGCAAAACTAAAAAATAATACAGATGTTACAAAAATAATACACTTTTAGTAGACATGTATCTAGTTATAGGTTAACTGGATATCTATAAAACCCGAAATACAAACATAAATTCAGTCCGTCGCATTTTATAGGAATGCACCAACCATTGGTTTCAGTTCTAAACCTGGTACCCCAGATACAAAGTTATTTGCATATACATATTGAAATTTATCTGGGAATTTTATGAACAGTTCAACTATACTGGGGGGGATAAACTATTTCGTAGCCGAAGGCATACATATAAACAATTGTAACTTTAAACTAAATTCGTATATACTAAATGTTATCGTAAACTTTTTGAGACATCCATTTTGAACATTAATCAAATCCTTTCATTTCATGAAACAGCTATTTTGTATTTATTCATAGCCTTAAGTAGAAAATAATATTTAATTAAATACAGTATCACATCAAAATAATAATATATTAATCGAAACAAATTGAAAATTAAAAGAAGGGAATTGCAATTGAAATAGTCAACCGAATATTATGAATACTTAAGTCAATCAACAACAGAATATAAACATATTCTCCTCAATTTACTAGTTGATTTAAAATCTATTAGAATACAAAAAAAGGTTTTATGACTTAAGAAAAAAATCGAGTTTAAAATACGAAGAGGAAAAAACGTCTTAAGAAAATTTAAGTGGTTATATCCCATAAGAGGAGTTCGCCATTGCGTTACATTGAATGAGAGATTGAGAATCGTCGATAGTCGTCACTGAAACTGAGTTTATTTTATCAACTGGATTGAACGTTCTTGAGAAAAGTCACGCACTCGCTCTTCGTGGCAAATGTTATTTGTCTGGAGGGTTTCTATCTCTGAGACACCGTAGTAACTTAACATTGTGTGGAAATGGAGAAGTCATTTGTTTCTTTTACTGTTAAGCGTGACTCTGACATTTCCGTTAATTCACTACTATTTATTTCTTTGGTTAGGTTATGTTAGGTTTGGTTACGTTATGTTAGGTTTGTTTAGATTATGTTAGATTACGTTATGTTATGTTAGGTTAGGTTTGTTTAGTTATGTTAGATTTTGATTATATTAGGTTAACCTAAGTTATGGTTGGCTTAGTGAGTTTACGGAATTGATCCAAAGCGGACATGTAAACTGTATACTAACAAATTAAAATATCATTTTTCATTCACGCAAATAAGTCAATGTTTCAAGCCACTCATAATATACTCATAATCTAGTAATAGGAAAGAGTCTAACTTCACGTGAAATTTGTACTTTATGTAAAACTCATTTGATTAGTGTTCCAAAATTGAACGTGTACAATTCCGTACCTTATACCCTTTAATTCCTCACTTGACTGTCTAAAGAATGTTACATTGCAAATTTAATTGAAAATATTATAATCTCTATAGTATATTAATAACTGTATGGTGTCACTAAAGCTGAAATCAGACATGACATTACATTTAACCGGTTGTTACATTGGTGCATTGTGCAAACACTTGCTGGATCATTATGGGGAGCCAACGATCAAGTCCTACTTGCTACTGCTTTGTCCTTGATTTACTCCACTGCTGAGAAGTTATTCTCGTACTACTGCCGTTATATGCTGTTAATTAAGGACACTTTCTATGAAATAGTCAGCCTTACTTTGTAACAAAAACTACATTCATTCATCTGAACGATGTTGTTTCTAGGCAATAATCAGCTGTTTTACTGTTGCAAATTGTCACTTTAGTTTTACCTCGTATAACCTAAAAATTGCTCTTGTACCGGAACAGAAATTGCTCTGTTAACTTTCGTTTGTTGAAGTTTTTACAACTATCTGTGCATGCTTGAATATTTTAAGAAACGGCTAGACAGAAATATATCAAGTTGCCATGGAATTAAAGAAACAACACTAATTTATTTATTATTAAAAACTACAAAAGACAAAAGTTAACAGGTGTTATTTCGGTAACAAAGCAACTGATAGGTTATGTGAGGTAAATCAAAAGTGAAAATTTGCAGATAAAAAACAGCTGATTATTGCCTAGCAGCAACATCATGTGATTTTGTTTTATTTTAAATTCATTTATTACTTATTGTTACTTCTTATAGTGTACTTGCACTTACACAATACACAGGTGTTGCATTTAGAAGGTTTTTCAAACAATAATGATATTCGTGGCACTGGCTCATTCGTTTGATAAATTATTTTTTAAACTGAATTGAGGAACTCAAACTTTAACAATCATTAAAGATAGACTAAATTATACTATTTAATAGCATGTAAGAAAAAAGTATAAGCTGGGAAACGTTTATATATTAACGTTAAAAAAGCACATTGTTAAATGTGTTAAGACAATCTTACAGTCAATCAACACTTCATTGTCATTAGATCCTTGGCATTACATGAGAGTGGTAAGCCAACCCTTGTTTCCAGAGGGACGTTGTAGACAGTACACACTGACCTACTCCACTCAGCTTGCCACCACCATCGTATTATCTTTCTTGTTATTATAACTGTACATAAATTACGGTTAAAATTATCGATAAATAATATCCTAAGTAACTTTAAAGTGTAACAAATTATACAATTACAAATAGAGAAAAGGAATCAATTTATTTCTAACAACTTTAGAGAAGAGTTTTTTTGTTAGTGAAACCTATACTGCCTATGTTACCCGTAAAATCACATTGAAAAAAAGTGATACTGAAAATTACATATTGATTGTAGATACAATGCTAAACGTCTGCAAGACTGTCTCCTGATTTTACAAATATTGATAAAATTATTATCATTCACCTTTATATGTCATTCCTCTGTATATTCATATATCATTATTCACTGAAAGAATATTCGTACTTTAATTAACCAAGAAATGAAGATTTATGATTTCCTACAGTTTTGATCATAAGATATAAACAGGGAGGGGAAAATATGGGAACGCTTTCACAACTTATGTGACTTCACTCACAAAAGTGAAATCTTGTACATCATCGTGGTTATAAAGAACACACTTTTTGACGCAATTAGGGACATTTCATCTTTTTAAGAGGACGGCCTACGAGGAGTTGAACGAAAATCTTCAGTATAAGCCTAGGTCGAGTTTGGTATCAAATGAAAGGTCTATTCAAGAAAAGTAATTTTCACAGGTCAGATTTAAAAGGGTTTATCCTTTCCAGAATAGCGGCCATTCGAATTTCAAAGTAATTAATTTGAACAATATTATTTCTCAGCTGTTTAACAGTTTCGAGTAAATTATTATGATAAAAAATTATACTTTATGGAACTCAATTATTAAAAAAATTTAATAATCAAATGATCAATGGAAAAATAACGTTGTTGCGAATGTGTTTCTATATTTATTTTCACCGTATATTTTTTATAGGATTGTGTATTTATTTATTTTTATATTCATTCGGAAAAATGTTTCATTGAATTAGTTTCCAAATCTACATCTATAAAAGTTTTTGAAAACCTACATTAATAGAAAAACTTATTATAGTCATATTTTTCTATTACGATCTTTAGAACTGTCAATAAGTGAAATCAATATTTTACCATTATTTTGTATGTGAAAGAACATATTTTTGTAGTCTATTTACGCCAGTGAAATTTTTAATTTATTCTACTAACGCTGTTATGGGACAGTGGTCCAAACCAATCAAGTAAATTGTTTGTAAATTTTTATACTCTTAAATAAGTATATTAGGAAAGTATACTTATTACAATAAGTATGTTCTATAGAGTCTCTTCTGCTAGAGGAGACCTTAAGTGGCCTCATTGAAGGATCTTTTCCATTACTTCACTACCACCACTTTTTTTTATCGCAATTACGGTTAGGTTAGGTTAAGTTAGGTGGCTACTAAAGATGATCAAAAACTGGTAAATCCAATGATTGACTTACCACCGACTGCGCTCTCCGTGTTTTAGTTCTTAAAAAGCGATAACATAAGGCCAACGATATCGGACTCCTAGTGGATAAGGAATTCCACAGTGGACGTAAAAATGATTTAGAAAAAGTTTTTAGATTAATAGAATATTTATTAAGTGTTAGTGAATTAATCGAAAAATTTAGGGGTAGTAACTTAACTAATTAATCCATCGCTCACGTTACTTAGTCTTTAATGAACTCGACTTACTCTCCGAGTAACACATCTACTACATTGACGAATTAGCACTCAGGCTGTCCATTCGTTGGAAGTGCTTCAACAACATGCACTTAATTACAAATCATGTAGTATTTTATCATAATTGGCGTATCAGAAAACCATTAAATGTAAGTATCTCCCAGACATAAATACGAGTATATAAAGAATGTATTTTTGTTTTTTATGTTTATTATTCCTAACATTCTTTGTAATAGATGTTTAATAAAATAAGATTATCCTATTTTTCATTACTTATTGGAGATATATTTTAAAAAATCTCAACGTTAAAATATGGCCTTCTTTCCTAAATGATTATTTTTCACTTGATTTAACATTTCATAAATATTTTCCCCAGATTCTTATTCAACGGCCTTCAACGGTGAAGTATTTTTTATTTCCTTTGTACAGTTTATACCATGCAACAACCACGTGTCCCCTTCCTGGATTTTTATTATTCAAAAAATAAGGTACTTATTTTACTGTGGTAAGTAAGCCATCCTTTTAGGCAAAGCCGCCAAGAAAAAACAGTACCAAAAAAAACTTTACCTGACCTTAATAGAAATGGACTTTTAAACAAAATTGTAGCTAAAGATATTTGGTATGATGTAAATTTAAATTAATGAAAGAGAGACTCTTAGTGAAAAATTAAATATGCATTTACTTAATAGAATATAAACATATTTGTGATTATGATTCACCTCAAATACCCAACTTTCTATAATCTATTTGATGAATTCTAACTTTAGCAGTTGACTTATCATTTATATACGTCTCCGGTGTTCAATATGTCATCTACATACGGCTCCGGTGTTCAATATGTCATTTACATACGTCTCCGGTGTTCAATATGTCATCTACATACGGCTCCGGTGTTCAATATGTCATTTACATAAGTCTCCGGTGTTCAATATGTCATTTACATATTTTATTATTTTTGAGCAATTCATAAGTTAAAATGTTAACAGTTAAAAAAGTTGACCTGATAAGTATGTAAATCAAAATTTTGTCGTATTATTTAATTCCCAAATTCAAATGTTCGTAGTGAGTTAAGTTGGATGTAGATAAATGTATATTCAGACCAAAGTTAACTTTCTTGTTTAAACAAAGTTAACTGATTCTTATTTTCATTTCAATAAATATTGTTATCATTGTATCTTTCAAAATATACTAATTTTATTTTATAAATGTATGTGGAAAAAATAATCTATTAATTATAAAATATAAAATTTTCAATAGCCTAAGACTACATGAGCATGTAACATTACAAAATTCAGTTTTCAAAATTAAAAATTTATGTACTTGTCCCCAAAAAGCAGTAGCCATTTTTAATATATGAGTACAGCCAATGGTATGTATGGCTCGCAATTGAATACGAGTGCATTTAAATGCTCCGATGCATTTTCAATATTACGGCTGGAACGGAGCAGTGCAGTAGATTGGACACTGTTCAGTGATTCCATGCTTTAGTTCGAGGCTTTATTGTTTTTCAGTACACTGGCAGATAAATAATAAAAGCCACATTTTTTAATGGCATGCAGAAAAAATCTAGGCACTATATAAAATTTCTTTTAATATATACAGTATGATCCATTACGTTTGGATATAAGAATAATTTGCAATTCTAAAGAAAAAATCAGTTATTTTTTCTTTTGCAAAATAAAACTTAATTCGGCATTTCCTTCAAAGTTAAGTGAGCTTGAAAGATCATTGTATAAATACAAGTACATTTTCTGAACGTGTGTTTACACGTATACATTATTTAAAATATAATTAATTTTGTTACACTTTTTTATTTACGATGGATTGATTATCTAAGATTTTTGCATAACTTCCACAAAGTACTTTTTACTGTAACTAAAAAAAACCTATTCTTGAGTATAATGTTGAAAACTTATGTATCACAAAGCTTGGCAAACAAGATTGTTATTTCAAAACAATGTTGACAGAAAATCGACCTTAGCAGAGAAGCTTTTAAAGTCTGTTTATTGTTTCATGTCAAAAACTTGCATAACTATATGATACTGAAAGGTACATCAAATAAGGTACATTCTAAAATTCTAATAAGAAAAATAACACTCTAATTTTGGTTAGATTAAAAGAAATTTACAGACATATCGAATTTATTTTCCAAATTTGTAATACTTAACAATAAGGAAAAGAATAGTCATTATATTATATCACACCAGTCTTAATCTAACTAATGAATCACTCCACAATGTGTTTCATTACATCACACCAGTAATAAATCTAATTAATCAATCACTCCACAATGTATTTCATTATATCACACCAGTCTAAATATAACTAATGAATCACTCCACAATGTGTTTCATTATATCACACCAGTCTAAATCTAACTAATCAATCACTCCACAACATGTTTCATTATATCACAATAGTCTAAATCTAACTAATCAATTACTCCACAATGTGTTTCATTATATCACAATAGTCTAAATCTAACTAATCAATCACTCCACAACGTGTTTCATTATATCACAATAGTCTAAATCTAACAATTCAATTACTCCACAATGTATATCATTATATCACACCAGTCTAAATCTAACTAATAAATCACTCCACAATGTATTTCATTATATCACACCATTCTAAATGTAACTAATCAATTACTCCACAATGTGTTTCATTATATCACAACAGTCTAAATCTAACTAATCAATCACTCCACAACGTGTTTCATTATATCACAATAGTCTAAATCTAACTAATCAATTACTCCACAACGTGTTTCATTATATCACACCAGTCTAAATCTAACTAATCAATCACTCCACAACGTGTTTCATTATATCACAATAGTCTAAATCTAACTAATCAATCACTCCACAACGTGTTTCATTATATCACAATAGTCTAAATCTAACTAATCAATCACTCCACAATGTGTTTCATTATATCACACCAGTCTAAATCTAACTAATCAATCACTCCACAACGTGTTTCATTATATCACACCAGTCTAAATATAACTAATGAATCACTCCACAATGTGTTTCATTATATCACACCAGTCTAAATCTAACTAATCAATCACTCCACAACGTGTTTCATTATATCACACCAGTCTTAATCTAACTAATGAATCACTCCACAATGTGTTTCATTACATCACACCAGTAATAAATCTAATTAATCAATCACTCCACAATGTATTTCATTATATCACACCAGTCTAAATCTAACTAATAAATCACTCCACAATGTATTTCATTATATCACACCATTCTAAATCTAACTAATCAATCACTCCACAATGTGTTTTTCATTATATCAAAGCAGTCCTAAATATAACTAATCAGTCACTCCACAATGTATTTCATTATATCACACCATTCTAAATCTAACTAATCAATCACTCCACAATGTGTTTCATTATATCAAAGCAGTCCTAAATATAACTAATCAGTCACTCCACAATGTGTTTCATTATATCAAAGCAGTCATAAATATAACTAATCAGTCACTCCACAATGTATTTCATCCTAACACACTCTCAAATTTACTGTCTAGCATCTGCATTCATTAAATAAAATGCTGTTAAAAATATTGAAATAAATCATCTCAGTGGATTGTTGTAAACTCCTACAGAGTATAAAATAAATGTAAAATATATTATGACAATCTGAAATAGGTTTAAACTACCAGCTAATTTAATATGATCAGGTACCAAATCCGTATGGAAGTTGTAGATAAAACTCCCCACTTTGTAATGTTGAATGGTTAAGTTGTTCCTACTTCTAGTTTCATAGTGATGGACACTTCTGCCTTGAACCAAAGTACATTTATTTGTAGTACATAATGACCACCTGATTATACATACAGGGAAAACTTGAAGTCCTTACTCCCTGTAAGAGTGTTTGCACTAATATCTGTATTTTATTCCACATATAATTTTGATTTTTTTTAAAGTCTTATTTTTGTAAAGAATACTGGAAAACGTTTTAGTACGTACAATAATTAATAAAACAAAGCCAACTAAATAAATGGCTATAATTAATTAAATGGTAAAAAAAATAATTATTTTTATTTAAGTTATACGTTATATGCTTTACAGGTACTACATTCATTTACATATATAAAAATGATTTAAGTGTAAGTTAGAATGCAAAACACGTTAATACATTTACCAGTCTAGATAATAACTAAACTAATATAGTGCACGTTAGGACTTGGGAGAAAAAAGAGCAATGTTCTTCAAGATGATAGTTCAGTTGAGTTGACCGTGGCTATTGGGAGACCTTAGACAGTTTCAATACTGAAGTGATTTTCAGCCCAAAGTAAATAAATACACTAGCATAATATACATTAATACTTAGGAAGAAGGAGAGCAACATCCTTCAAGATGAAAGTCAGAATTCAATTCAGTTGAGTTAGGAAAAACTTAGATGGATGGTCTAAGAGGAAAGAGAGCAACGTCTTACAAGATGAGTGTTCCAATCGTGGTGAGTGAGGCCATTGGCAGAGCACAGACAGACTTAACACTGCAGTGGTCGTTTCTTAGGGGTATGGGGTAGTCTAGGAGGAAAGAGAGCGATTTTCTTCAAGATGAGAGTTCCAATGGTGTTGAGTGAGGCCATTGGCAAAGCACAGACAGACTTGATACTGCACTAGCTGTTTCTTAGGGGAATGGGGTGGTCTCGGAAGAAAGAGAGTGACGTCCTTCAAGATGAGAGTTCCAACCGTGTTGAATAAGGCCGTTGGCAGAGTACGGATAGACTTGATACTGCAATAGCTATTTCTTAGGGGAATGGGATGGTCACGGAAGAAAGAGAGTGACGTCCCTCAAAATGAGAGTTTCAATCGTGTTGAATAAGGCCGTTGGCAGAGTACGGATAGACTTGATACTGCAATAGCTGTTTCTTAGGGGAATGGGGTGGTCACGGAAGAAAGAGAGTGACGTCCTTCAAAATGAGAGTTCCAATCGTGTTGAGTGAAGCCATTGGCAGAGTACAGACAGACTTGGTTATGCAGTAGTTGTTTGTTAGGGGATTGGGATAGTCTCGGAGGAAAGAGAGCGACTTTCTTCAAAATGAGAGTTCCAATCGTGTTGAGTGAAGGCCAATGGCAGAGCACAGACATACTTGATACTGCAGTGGTTGTTTGTGTGGGGATTAGGATGGTCTCGGAGGAAAGAGAGCAAAGTATGTACTTAAAAATGAGAGTTCCAATCGTGTTGATTGAGGCCAATGTCATAGCACAGACATATTTGATACTGCAGTGGTTGTTTGTCAGGGGATTGGGATGATCTAGGAGGAAAGAGAGCGACGTCCTTCAAGATGATAGTTCCAATCGTGTTGTGTGAAGGCCAATGGCAGAGCACAGACATACTTAATACTGCAGTGGTTGTTTGTGTGGGGATTAGGATGGTCTCGGAGGAAATACAACAACTTCCTTCATCATGAGTGTTCCAATCGTGTTAAGTAAGGCTATTGGCAGAGCACAGACATACTTGATACGGCAGTGGTTGTTTGTGTGGGGATTGGGATGGTCTCGGAGGAAAGACAACAACGTGCTTCAGATGAGAATTCCAATCTTGCTGATTGAGGCCAATGGCAGAGAACAGACATACTTGATACTGCAGTGGTTGTTTGTCTGGGGATTGGGATGGTCTCGGAGGAAAGAGAGCGACGTCCTTCAAGATGATAGTTCCAATCGTGTTGAGTGAAGGCCAATGGCAGAGCACAGACATACTTGATACTGCAGTGGTTGTTTGTCAGGGGATTAGGATGGTCTCAGAGGAAAGAAAACAACTTCCTTCATGATGAGTGTTCCAATCGTGTTAAGTAAGGCTATTGGCAGAGCACAGACATACTTGATACTGCAGTGGTTGTTTGTCTAGGGATTCGGATGGTCTCGGAGGAAAGACAACAACGTGCTTCAAGATGAGAATTCTAATCATGCTGATTGAGGCCAATGGCAGAGAACAGACAGGCTTGATACTGCAGTGGTTGTTTGTCTGGGGATTGGGATGGTCTCGGAGGAAAGAGAGCGACGTCCTTCAAGATGAGAGTTCCAATCGTGTTGAATAAGGCCGTTGGCAGAGTACGGATAGACTTGATACTGCAATAGCTGTTTCTTAGGGGATTGGGATGGTCTCGGAAGAAAGAGAGAGACTTTCTTCAAGATGAGAGATCCAGTTGTGTTGAGTAAAGCCATTGGCAGGTCTTAGACAGTCTTAATACTGCAGTGGTTGTTTGTCAGGGGATTGGGATGGTCTAGGAGGAAAGAGAGCAAAGTCCTTCAAAATGAGAGTTCCAATCGTGTTGAGTGAAGCCATTGGCAGAGTACAGACAGACTTGGTACTGCAGTAGTTGTTTGTTAGGGGATTGGGATAGTCTCGGAGGAAAGAGAGCGACTTTCTTCAAGATGAGAGTTCCAATCGTGTTGAGTGAGGCCAATGTCATAGCACAGACATATTTGATACTGCAGTGGTTGTTTGTCAGGGGATTGGGATGATCTAGGAGGAAAGAGAGCGACGTCCTTCAAGATGATAGTTCCAATCGTGTTGTGTGAATGCCAATGGCAGAGCACAGACATACTTAATACTGCAGTGGTTGTTTGTCAGGGGATTAGGATGGTCTCGGAGGAAATACAACAACGTGCTTCAGATGAGAATTCCAATCTTGCTGATTGAGGCCAATGGCAGAGAACAGACATACTTGATACTGCAGTGGTTGTTTGTCTGGGGATTGGGATGGTCTCGGAGGAAAGAGGGTGACGTCCTTCAAGATGAGAGTTCCAATCGTGTTGAGTAAGACCATTGGCAGAGCACATACAAACTTGATACTGCAGTGGTTGTTTGTGTGGGGATTGGGATGGTCTCGGAGGAAAGACAACAGCGTGCTTCAGATGAGAATTCCAATCTTGCTGATTGAGGCCAATGGCAGAGAACAGACATACTTGATACTGCAGTGGTTGTTTGTCTGGGGATTGGGATGGTCTCGGAGGAAAGACAACAACGTGCTTCAGATGAGAATTCCAATCTTGCTGATTGAGGCCAATGGCAGAGAACAGACATACTTGATACTGCAGTGGTTGTTTGTCTGGGGATTGGGATGGTCTCGGAGGAAAGAGGGCGACGTCCTTCAAGATGAGAGTTCCAATCGTGTTGAGTAAGACCATTGGCAGAGCACATACAAACTTGATACTGCAGTGGTTGTTTGTGTGGGGATTGGGATGGTCTCGGAGGAAAGAGAGTGACGTCCTTCAAGATGAGAGTTCCAATCGTTTTGAATGAAGCCTAATGGCAGTAAGCAGACCTTAGACAGTCTTGATACTGCTGTGGTTGTATCTTAGGAGATTGGGATAGTCTCGGAGGAAAGACAACAACGTCCTTCAAGATGAGAATTCCAATCATGCTGATTGAGGCCAATGGCAGAGTACAGACAGACTTGATACTGCAGTGGTTGTTTGTGTGGGGATTGGGATGGTCTCGGAGGAAAGAGAGTGACGTCCTTCAAGATGAGAGTTCCAATCGTTTTGAATGAAGCCCAATGACAGTAAGCAGACCTTAGACAGTCTTGATACTGCTGTGGTTGTATCTTAGGAGATTGGAATATTCTCGGAGGAAAGACAACAACGTCTTTCAAGATGAGAATTCCAATCATGCTGATTGAGGCCAATGGCAGAGTACAGACAGACTTGATACTGCAGTGGTTGTTTATCAGGGGATTGGAGTAGTCTATGTGAGTACTTGGCCTAAAGCCAAACGACATTTGTTTATGGTACTTGTTTCATGATTCGAAACATGTGATTCTTAGCTTTAACTAAATCCATCTCATATAATGTAAATAAACCATTAATTGTTCATTTTAGTTAAGAACATTTGAAATTTATTGAAATTTCGTTAAATAAATAAAATTGTGGTACGCATCAAATTTACGCAACTTTTTTTTATTGTTTCAATTTCATTAAATTATTCCTTTCCATCATATTTACATATTTCAAAATATGAGCAATGTATCTACAGTTTCTTATTAATACATTTCTTTTTGACTTATGATTATACCATTTTACAATTTTTAGTCCACTGTTATTATAACAATTTTTCTGCACGTAATTAATAAACATATAGTTAATGTACTGATTGCTTTTACATTATTTGTATTGAATAACATACATTAATGTTTATACTGATTGTTTAGAACGGTACAATTTAGAATATTTTGTTTTGGTTTTGTAACTGAAGTGTTATTTGTGTCCGAATGCTTTACAACTGAATGCTCATATTAAGAAATTAATATTTTGTGTACACTAATTCTTAGTTTTATGGCAAAGGTTTGTCATATAATGTATAGGTTTATATATTCATTATAAACAGTACAGTTTTTTCTCAGACAAATGAGCATATTATTAGTCACAATAATTAGTATTTACGTAAATTGTATTTAACTGTCTAGTACTTATCAAGTAGTAATTATTAATTATAACTGACTACGATAAATGATTAAACATTTCAAGAACTGCTGTAGGAAAAATTCTTGGCCGAAGTTTTAAATTGGTAATAATATTAAAAATTACGTAGAATTGATAGCTGCGTACTTTCTCGACATGAAATTCTTTGTAAACATTTAAGCTACTGTTAAAATTAATGTATTTGTAAAACCATATAATTTATTGAAATAAAGTAGAGTTTTTCTTAGTATAATATTATAATCAAACACACGATTATTATAGTCCACATTTTCTGACTTAACTTTATTCAGTATTTTCCCTTAATTCAATATCTAAGTAACGGTGTATAAATGACTCATAAGAATAAGAAATACTCAAGTGTTTCATATTGGCTTAATTTTGTAAGTTAACTAATTATTTACAAGGGTACATACTTACACGCATGGCCTGCCAACCTCGACACTCACCACACTCATTCACTTCGCTTGTGTAATTTTGTTATTTTCCTTCATATTTCACGCTCAGTTTGTCAAAGAATAAACACTTAAATCAAGTTGCACCGTCCTGAGCTCTCTCACTCGTATAGCAAATGGTAAAAAGGCTCTGTTTGGCTGGCATCGGGATATTTATGATCTACCATTGGATATTTATACTAATAAATAGGTATCGACACAAGTAGTGTGCGTGAGATACTGTCAATACATTTAATATCGTGAATTTACGCTATACAGTTAATCTACTATTGTTGCTAGTCAAAAGTCACATGCCAAGGTCGAAGGCCGAGGTTTACCTGACGCAGCGAGCGTGGAGTTGAGCACACGACGCGTGTAGGGGTATCCCCTGGAAACATATATCACATTTTTAGAATAAATGTAACAGAAAAATAGCAAACATTAAATTAAACGAATATAACATAACGAATATGAAATAAACGAAGAATATTAATAATAATATAAAGTTAAAAAAACAATTATTAATATGATAAAATGAAATTTAACAACCATTGAGAAAAAATGACTGCTATTCCTTTGTCTGAATGTGGTAGTTCAGAAGTACAAACTTATGGAGGTGCCACTTAAACTTTATCGAGAGACATCCTCTCTGTCGTAATCGACTTTTTCTCCTGGTGACTGAGTGTGATTGGTTTGTAATGAAATTGGTAAACAATCTGATGAGTTGTTGTTCCACCGCTCCACCTCAAACCCAATCACTGTAATATTGGACATGTACAGTTGGTTGTTGTATACTTTATTGAGGGACTTCCTCTTGGTTTGTTGTAATCGACTTTGTCTTCTGGTGACTGAGTGTGATTGGTTTGTAATGAAATCGGTAAACAATCTGAAGAGGATGAGTTGTTGTTCCACTGCTCCACCTCAACCCCAATCACTGCTATACTGGACATGTACAGTTGGTTGTTGAACACTTTATTGAGGGACTTACTCTTGGTTTGTTGTAATCGACTTTGCCTCCTGTTCACTGAGTGTGATTGGTTTGTAATGAAATTGGTAAACAATCTGGAGAGGGTGAGTTGTTGTTCCACTGCTCCACCTCAAACCCAATCACTGCTATATTGGACATGCACAGTTGTTTGTTGAACACTGACTAACATCTATACTGATTTCTACCTTCAGTTTATAATAAGACTCCCCTCTTTATTTCCGTCGTGTTTCATAGTACTACTTCGAAATAATATTGCCTATGTTTTTTGGTAAAAAAATAAAACAGAGGCTTTGTATTTCTCTGGATGAAAACTATTTTCATGGTAAATGAATAACATTTAAAGAAGAGTTTTTTCAGTGGAAAAGCCGAGCAGGTTAAAAAAAAGAAAAAGAGAAAAAATGTTTTCATAAATCTGTGGGTATTCAAATTGTGCGGAATGTTGTCTTGAGCTCATGTATGGAAAGGGTTTCGCAATCAGTTTATAACTAATTGTATTAACATATAAAATTGACGTGCTGAGTAAGATGTGTTTTCTAAGGTACGTTAGGTTAGGTTAGGTTTTTTTATCATAAGGATGGTTTTAGTTGATTAGATTTTGTTAAACTAGCTTAGTAAAATATAAACCAACCTATCCTTACCAAAAAAAGGTGGCCTAACCTTAATAAGCCAAACCTAACACAACATTACTAAAACTACCATATTTCCGGGGTGGAAATGCTTAATAATGGACCGATTCCACTACTCTTGCAATATTTGTGATAAGGTCAAAAATCTGCACTATGCCAATTTGAATACCCACAATTCCATATTAGAAGAGGAATAATATTGTTTCATAGATATTTATCTATTAAGAAAAAAAGTTAAGAAAAAAAGCTGGGTCCCATTTCATACAATTAGCGTGTTTTAAACTGAATAATTTTTTTATCAACAAATAAATGTCAAACAACGATTTTTAAAGAATTGTTGAATTATTTTCTGCTTCTAAGGCATAAAAAATGCTGCATTATGTTATGATACCTTAAGTTGATACATATACACATAGTGATTATTTACAAAACTACAACATAAGTGTCATAATACACGTTTTAGAACTTCTATTTATAAGAAACATACTACGGCCGTTCTTGCCCTGTGAATAATTAAGAAGAAAACCTGTGGGTTACACCCTTTTTGGTTTCTTAAGAAGACAGAGCCCTGAATATACATTTTCTTAAATATAATGTATATTCAGTTTCAAAAGGTAAACAGGTACCACACTTTGGAGTTTTATTTCAGTAATATCTTTTGTGGTTTTTGCAAAAATATTTTGGTTTTGTAAGCCTGTGACCACATATTAGTACTGCTTTTTTTTTTTTTTTTTTTTTTTTTTTTTTGGGGGGGGATTTGCTGATTTAATAGGATTCAGGAAAATATTATTTGTACGTCCGTAACATTATAATACAAAGCGTATATGGTTTGAAAGGTGACCAACCATATAAGTATGGCGAATCACTACTGCCAAAACACAAGAGAAATATACATTTTCTATTTGGTCAAAAAAATTTTAACATATTTTGGTACTTTTTTTTTCTTCGTAATTGAATAATGTAATATTTCAGCATATTTTTAAGTAAGTGAACCAGCATATACATGTTAATTTACAGACGTACGGAATAAATTAAAACGGAGCCGTAAGTTAAACAACACCTTTTTAATTACACATTAACGTAGCCAGTAAAGGAAATCTGGTATGCAAGTATGTGCAATGTGCATCCAGGAATGCATTTCACGGTTGACGGAGTTAGCAATCGACCGCAGTCAGTTTTTCCTCCAGAGCGATAATTTGCAAACTTTATTTCTCATAAAATTCCCTCACAAGTTCATAAAATGTCTTTTATACCGTACGAGGTATGTTGGACTATGTTCTATTAATGTATTTTCTTTCATACAATTATATACCTTATTTTGTGATGATATACAATTTATAATCCCTTGATTAATACATTCATCAGAAGATTTTCTTTTGTGTTCTTTCTTAATTTGTGGATGGTTTAGTCTATATTAACAACCAAAATATGTTTAATATCTATAATTTATATTATATTAAATTATTGTAATTTTTAGTTATTTGGTATGTTATTGACATAATATTACTGTCATCTGGAGCTATTTTTGATATTATTTAGAATCAGGTTTCCAAATCATAATAAAACTCCTATTTAAAAAAAGTTCTATAATTTATAAATGCTAATTTTGAAATCTATGAAACGTTGTAGGCCTACTTGCAATATTTACAACGGTACATTGAAACTTCTAAAAAAACCATTATTTTAAAACCGAATTGATAATCACAAACATCTTTTAACATTAATATAAAAAAAATAAATAAATAATGAAGTTATGAAAATATTTAACTGTATCTTTATACATTTCTTGTTATAATTATTAGTATCATAGTATGTAGATATTATAGTTAAGAAGAGATATCGTTTTAAGTTTTTTTATTTCAAGATTACTTATATTCATTATTCATTAGTATTTGCCGATCGTAGAGGCATGTGTGAATATAAGAGGCGAATGAGTGTGATGAGTGTAGATGAACGAGTGTAGTCATTGTTATAAACAAGTTCGACTGATCTTCAGTAAGAACTATTTATTAATATCCCAATAGCCAAGTAAATTAAGAAACCTGCAGCTTTATGTGGAACCCGAACCACGTATTATTGATATAATTTTAGGCTGATTGACACATAGTTCTCTAAACAACATCTGAACCTTGACTATCACCCAACATGGACTTTTTTAGTGGTGCCAACGTCGATGGCAACCATTGACAGGACACCATATTGGTATTAAGATGACTGATCACGTTACGCCTACGTAGCAGCATATGGCATACAATCTCATCAACACTTTATCTTTAAGTAGCTGGATTACATCACTGTACCAACTTATGTTTGTTAAAAAATATAATATAAAATGACAGAGAATTTCAAGATTTGGTGCTAATATTTCTGTAATAAAATAATAACTATTATACTATTCATGTAGTGGAAACTAAAACGAAGATTTCATGTAACATAAATAATTTAACTAATTTAATTATTGGTATTAGAGTCGGACCTTTTTCTTTAATTCACTACCATTGTTTATTCCGCTACTTCACTACCACTACTTTTTTATCGCTATTACAGTTAGGTTGGGTCAGGTTAAGATAGGTTAGGCTAGGTGGCTACTAAACTTGACTTGGTACATGCGCTCTCCTTGTGTAAGTTCTTGGAAAGCTATAATACAAGGCCAGCGAAATCGGAATCCTAGCGGATAAGAAGTACCACAGTGGACGTAAAAATGATCGTGGAACGGTTTTCAGAGCAATAGAATATTTATCAAGTTGTAGTAAATTAACGGAAAAAAATCCACAGATTTCCCACTTGTGTGTTTAATATATTAAGTTAATACATATTTAAGTATAAAAATACATAATTCTATGATAAATACGAAATCATTATGAAAATATGTTCGAAATGCCTTCATTAATAATTCAAGATATTTAACGGAAATTAAGAAGATAAGTGATTCTAAGTGGTAAATCCCGAAGCAGTGTTTATGCAGATTTAATATTTTTTTCAAATAGTTTCAAAAGTTGAAAACAAATTAGGTCCAATGCATTTGAATTACATAATTATTTTGTGTTTACATTACACAATTTAAGATTGTGCATCTCAAAGGATTTTAATTATATAACAAATACTGGCACGCCTAATCATCAACACACACACTTTAGGGAAATAACTTTATACAGTTATTTATCAAATTGTATATTTGATCATGTTGTGTTAATTTCAAAAACACAATTAAAATTTACCATGCCTAATATAAAAACAATGCTAACAAATACTACTACACACTTTAATAGGATTAAAAGCCATTTAAATTATACTCTAAAATGTTCATACTGTTACGATTATATATGTAAAAAACGTAAAAATAAATAAACATTTATTGAATTTTGCTATGCTAACTGACACTGAACTTCTATGATTGAATGGTGTTATTGATTTTACTTTATTTATAGGATAACAACTACGAATGTAAACGATATAGGGTGAGTGCACCATGAATGACCATTTAAGCTTGAGTTTCCACTTATATCTTGCATGGGAATACAGGCTGTTACGTCACAGTATAGGAAATAGTTAAAAAATCTTGCTGGTATTCTCCTGTACATAAAACTTAATGTATTATGTCTAAAAAAAGTATTTAAAAGTACAATTTGTCGTACATAAATTATTGCACCAGTATATGACCAACTGTTTAATTAATTATTGTTGGTTAGGATTTCGATGTTAAAATGATTAGAATATTAGGACTTAATAAGTTTACTGTTATTTATTTATAATAAATTGCAGTTTCATATAATAATAATAAACAATGAAAAATAAAGGTGGCCTTTTTTGTACGATACGCTACAGTGGGGAAGCTGAACATGAACCGGGTGGAACTATAATTTTGTTTGTGTTAGAAACGATTTTATGACACTTTGATTTTGAACCAGTGATAGGGAGGATTCGCATAAGGCTCAAAAGTTACTTTTAAGACAGTTTGTGATAGACTAGGTAACAATAAAAGCTTAATATGATGTTATGTATACGAAATGGTCATTCATTGTTGCACTCACTCAACTAACGTTTCATTATTTATGGTTACTTACACACAATACCTGAAAGACAGCTTATCAACATTGTCTTTTGTCACTAAATATAATATCTGACCATTTTATTGGACAAGTTAAATAGAGTGAATTCAATCGGACATTTAACATATACTGTTTATACAGAAATAAACAAATACCATTGAGAACAGTGTTCCACATGTTGCCTCTATTTATCTGACAACAAAGCGATGAATATTTGATTCTCCAGTAAAACAATGCTTTCAGTTATCTAACATTGCCAATGTTTTATAGTGTATATCAAGCCAAAAACTAAATAATACTGCTATATTATAGCCATTTATTAGTAAACTATTTGGACATAAGATTCTGTCAAGAAAGCAACCAAACCAAAATCTTCTAGTAAACTATATTTATTCTTACTACATTTCATGTTTTAGGTATTAGGAGTATATTTAGTCTATGAAAGACAGAATTATACCTGGGACAATATGTCTTAAGCCTAAAATTAAACTTGAGCTATCGAAATGTATGGAGTTTCTTACAGATCAATGTCTAAGCTATTTCCTATGTATAGTAAAAAGAAAAGAGAAAATGTAGTATTTATGCTTTAAACATAAGTCTTCCCTGAATGTAACATTTCCTCTAACTGAAAAAACATATGAGAACTCGAAAAATAATATTCTAAGTAGAGTATTTGAGCATAAACACAAATAATTCCATGAGTAAAAATTTCTGTGATTCGTCGGAAGTCATGTTTCTAATTAACTTCTCAATTACAAATTTTACTAATGTGTTGTTCTGTGAATTGTACAATGGCTATTGAAATTCCTTTATAAAAGTGTTATTGAAAGTATAACGAAACAACGTATCATAGAACGTGTTGTAATAGGAATAACAGATACCTAAACCTCTTGTGAGATGTTCCCAATAACAAAGCATCTAAAATAGTAATAACGTGGGTAGGTGTGTTTACTTTATTTATACTATATATTAATAGCTTTTTTAGTCTAAAAAATACTTGTACACGCAATAAAAAAAATTAAAAACGTATTGTTATTGTTTGCGTTTCGCTATTATTATAATACATATTGGTCAGATTCCGTTACATGCCCCCCAAAAGCAATTATCTTAGGCTAGGTTAGGTTTGGGTGGATAGGTGGGTAGGTAGGTTAGGCTAGGCTATGTTAAGTTAGGTTAGGTTTAGTTGGTTAGGTTAGGTTAGGCTAGGCTAGTCTAGGCTAGGCTATGATAAGTTAAGTAAGGTTGGGGTGGGTGGGTAGTTAGGTTAAGTTAGGCTAGGCTATGTTAAGTTAGGTTAGGTTACTGCTGTATAACATAGTTTCTGTTTGGGGGGCATATAACTGAGTCTGACCTATATATTTTATTTTATTTACATTTAAAGTTAGTTGTAAAACGTTAATTTTCATTTTATTTAAAATTTTATAAAAATTATATCAATCGTATTTTTCTATAACACACTTACATAACATATAATAATATTGTACTTTAACAGTTAAATATTAAAACTGGATAAATATCATATATTGGTGGACAGTGTGCTCAAAGACTATATTCTGCCTTGAAACCTAACTTCACTGTGCCTTTCCTTAACTCAAACAAGTTTTTGTAGTTTAGTATCAGCTAAAAATCAAGTAAGACATAATTTAGGATGATTCTGTCTGAAGTTACTATAACTATTGACATTTTAATCACTCAGTGCAGTAATACAATAGATTATTATTGGCACAAAATCTCGATTATGACTACCTAATAACGTGCTATCATTCATATTCCTATTTGTAATTAGTTTATTCCTGATTGTATTACAGAATGCATTTTTTAGGCCTATCTCTGAATTAAGTTGAAATATTAGGCCTAATTTTGTTATAATAATACAGGTCTATCATTTTAAATTAAATTAATTCTGTAAAACTCTATCATTTAACAAATTTAATAAGAGAAAGGTGCCAATAGTAAACATAGTCTAGTTAATGCGATGTTGTAGTTGCCAGTTGTATTTTTTAAATTGTTTCTTTGTTTGAAGTAAACAATTGCAACATAAAAAGTCTTACAACATTATAAGTAAAAAAGTAAAAGACCATGTGATAATGTCCAATTCTTAAAACAATTAGTCAGTGAGAATTAACTGTTGAAGGACACTATTTAAACAATTTACAGACTTTTATTATTAATCTTGTTCAGTAAGGAACGTAATATTTTGATGGCTAAGCTAAAGTTTAAACATTGTTATCACCAGTAAATATTAAGGCACCATGTTTCCGTAACATTAAAACTGTATTACAACTGTAAAACGTCAACTAGTAACCCGTTATTAAGCTTATACTACTTTTAAACAGTCAAGTTTGTAAAGAACATAAAGTATTGGTGCAGGCTTACAACAATATTTTCTTTACTTTATAAAGGAATACACTACGGAACATTTTACGATATTTAAACTTTACCAATATAATTTTATATTCATCAATAATTTTCACTATTACATATATGTATGCCAATATTAACTTAAATCATTACTTTCAAGTCGTAATGAAGACGTATGTTTATTACTTACATAATATGTCATTTAGTTTTATAATTAATCGTTAGAATGCTGTATAAAATCAAATAAAACGATAGTAATAATTATAAATCTTTTTATTTAAAGTTCGTGGATAAATTTTATTGTTTAATTTCATACATGAAACATTAGAAGAGGTTGTATTTTAATTTTAAATATTTAAATAACGCGCTAAACATATTTTTATTAATATTTACAACTTACTGTAATAGCTAACTTTTTCGTAATGATGTGTTATGAACAAAGTTTAAAAACTAAATTTACATCTTAACCAAAACAGCTTAAATGTTAGTATTGTACTTATACGATATACGTTAGTAAAGATTCCTTTAGCTGGGGCTAAGCTCCCATTCGTCTTTGTAATTATTCTTTACTTGTTTTAGTGTCATCAGCTTTGAGTAGCATTAAATATAGTTTAGTGGTCATTTGTAATATAGTTGTAAATTATAGTTACCGACTAGCCCTTGCATCATGTTTTTTCAAGTTTCTATTTACTTTGTTTAACCTTTTATGAAAACAAAGCATACAAGTTAATTATATCGCATTTACCTATGTCGTATTCTTCAGATAGTCTTAAACTATCACCGTTTAAACTGAATTTTGAAAAGAGTTTCCATTCTTAAACATTGAGAAGCTAAATATTTCTTCTAAAACAGTTATTAAAAATTCAAGATTCATCAAGATGTGATTATAGTAATATTTAAAATTTCTCCGAATTTGCTTAACATTGTGAAATTACAGTAAAATTTAACGTTGAATCACATTTATTATTGTGAAAACATATGTTTTATATGAAATACATTTTCGAGCGGTAATAAAACTTTTAATGTGATACTTTGCCCAAAAGTCAAATATGACATACTCTACCTAACACTATAACGCTGTAGAATCGAAGACTAAGCCAATCTCAAATGTGATTATCAAGTAAGAAAAAACCTAAGCGTAGTTGGTTATTGACTGATAACGGCGTTAACATCAATTCCTGGATCCTATGGTACAAGGTCACAGGTTGGTTGCGTTTCAATCCACATTCAGTAAGATACGCTCAGTCCCCTAACAACGATGCACTTGAAATCACCATCAGAGGCAAGAATGGTAATTTAGGAGATATTTTGATATTGATTTATGAACAATAGTCTCATTTGCTACTTAGTTTATTAAACGTGCCTGAAGAGGGCAATATTCCCTCCAATTACGAGGGTTAGGAGGGTCGTACTGATCAGTAAGGTGAAAGTTATCTGGAGTTTCCATCTACCCGCATCTACTGAGTGTGTTGAACATAGCGGGGAAGCTGCTCTAGAAGCTTATTGAACAGCAAGTAACCACTAAGTGAGATTCTGCAGATGGAACGTTCCTGTACTAAGTTGTAAGGCAGATGAAACAACAATGACGCTCATTGTTACATCAAATGTTACTCATTACGAGGTTAGGAAGTCAGGAACGCCTTTATGTAACTGAATCGGATAGGCATAACTGACGCAGTGGAGTAGTAATTCAATGCCGGTTTACCTCTTTCAGATATTGCAAGACTGACTGAAGAACCAACTCATGAAACCAGAGATCAGAAGAAGGACATCGTAAGAAGTTAATTGGTTAAAAATGGTCGTTAAAAATAAAATAAAATACAGCGAACATCACACAACAAATAGGGATGGCTGAATTTATTAGTATTAGTTTTTTTGCATTAGATGCAGAAAAGTAACTAATACGCAGAGTAACTAATGCGTGATCCACACTAATATGTTTGTATTCCTCATGTGATATGCTGGTCTTTTTTTTCTCAGATTGGTAAAATGGCTATACGACAATTTAAAAAATTCTAATATTTCGATTAAACTAAGTGTAACTATTTGTTGTTTCAGAGTTTTTATGTGGTATTACATAAATTTTATTAAGTTTTATGTTAATTAATCTAATTCTAGGGGAAATATTATGAAAAATTTTTAAACAAATATTTTTTCCCTTATTTGATCAAACTGCGTATCATAGTGTATGCTATATGATGATATGAGTTTATTTGAAAAATCACTAATATTAAAATATTACGAACATTACAAATACATTACGACCACGGTATCATCAGTGTGGTATGGAGAAAAATATTAGTAACATTTGATATTTTCAACTAATATTTTTCTCTAACTAATACCAAAGTAACTAATATGGTGAAACGTCTAATACGGACCATGCGTAACAACTAATATTTTTCTGTAATTAATACCAAAATACCTAACATGGAGAAACGTCTAATACGGGCCATGCTCAACAACCGATATTTTTCTGTAACTAATACTTAAGTAATTAATATGGTGAAACGTATAATACGGGCCATGCTTAACAACTGATATTTTTCTGTAACTAATACCAAAATACCTAATATGGTGAAACGTCTAATGCGGGCCATGCTTAACAACTGATATTTTTCTGTAACTAATACCAAAGTAACTAATGTGGTGAAACGTCTAATACGGGCCATGCCTAACAACTAATATTTTTACATTATAAGTACATACATCATAGTAATAATTTCGGTAAACCTTGTTTACCATCCGGAGAACAAAAGAGTAAACTAGAATCAAGGAGTTCCTCTGTGAATATCTGTAGTCTGACCATGGTAAATTTTGCTTACTGAAATATGTCTCTATATTCTTTGAACATTTGTTCTTCAATAGTACTAAAGTTTCGTTGTGTGACGTCCAGTTGTATTTCTGAATTTACTGTTGAAAAATCCCGATCGATTTTATGATGCTGATTTAATATGCATTTATTTAGCTAATTGGCCGATTCAGAACTAGAAAATCCAGTCGCCGTTGTAAACTAATTATCTTGGGCTGAACGCTTTAACAAACACAGTTATCGTTTCGTCAAGTTTTAATAGGATTTCTTCTTTATTTATGATCTTTTCTGAAGAAGGGTAATCTATGGATACGACTTTTTAGGATTGAAAATAAGTTTTTAATAAGAGGTAATTTTTGAGTAGTTTTACCTGTTCATTAAAATACTCAATTACATAATTTATCGGTATCTGATAACACTGTAAATATTTTGTTAAAGTATAAATATCATATAAAGAATATTCAAGAGATTTCTTTTGTTGCATAAATTGTAAAATAACATGATATATTTCGTAATTGTAAAATTATAATGAAATTATAATTGGTCGGTAGCGTAGTTGTTTCAATCCCAGCTTCATGTGCTAAAGGTTCTCAGTTCGATCCCAATCAGAGTCAATACATTTTGAGAAGGATCAGCTGATAACCACCGGCTGTTCATTAGTAATTGGGCTATTAATTAATGACACTTTCTGAGAAATAGTCGGCCTTAGTTTGTAACAATGACTACATTCGCTCATCTACACTCATTCGAAATCCTTATTCGCCCATATATTGACGATCGGCGTCTTATGAATAAATAAAATAAAAAAATAAAGTAAACTTTAACATGTTCATCTTGAATGTTGTCCAAACATTGTTGTACTAAATTATACTAGTTAATTCATAAACGAAAGTTTTTTTTAGTGATTTTAACGGAATAATGAGGCTGTTGGAAGAGTGGTATAATATTTTACAGGTTTGCTTAAATAAATAAGAAAAGGCTTGATTTTATATTGCGTTGACTTTAATGTAAATAGAAAATAGCATTAAGTAAATAAAAACAGATAAGTTTTGGCTGTTCTATGACAGTGAATGACATGTTCACAGGTTAACATAAATACCCGCCCATACACGTACAGTATGTGGACCCACCCACTCGCCCATACACGTAAAGTATGTGGACCCACCCACCCGCCCATACACGTACAGTATGTGGACCTGCCCACCCACCCACACACGTACAATATGTGGATCCACCCACCCGCCCATACACGTACAGTATGTGGAACCACCCACCCACCCACACACGTACAGTATGTGGAACCACCCACCCGCCCATACACGTACAGTATGTGGAACCACCCACCCGCCCACACACGTACAGTATGTGGAACCACCCACCCGCCCATACACGTACAATGGGTTATTTGTCGTTCATTTCCTCCTATAATGTGTATTACGAGATTGGAAATGATTATGTATAAAACGTGTTATATATCCCTGCTCATATATTTAAACTGCTTTTTCAAAACACAGAATCAATTTATCAACACATAAATAGATAAAAACACTCTTTCTCAAAAAAGTTGAAAATTCAGTAAAAAAAGTAATAATAATTACGATAAAAGAAAGTTTATTTTTAGTCAGACTTTTAAATTTGTGATTATAAAGACATAAGGAATTTGCTGAAAATATATTTCAGTAAAAGAATACTTAATAGAACGTTACGTAATTTGGCTAAGTATAGTAGCTTTGGATTAATTTTTTTACCTGTTAAGTTGAGTAAGACAATTTTAATTCACATAAATACGTAGGTACAGCTGGACAATGTCGATCGTTACTTGGTTAAAAGGATTTTATTTGACAATTTTTTTCGATTGGTTTGCGTTTTGAGGATTTAGTGTTTTCCAAGGCATACGTAGTAAATAGTGTAATAAAAATATAAATTGAGTTTGGAGTATTAAATTAGAAATTTATTCTTTATTAATTGTGAGTTTTACTAACTTACTCGTTATTATATTTAGAAACTACTTTTTTCGTTACTTCATTACCACTACTTTTTTCATCGCAATTACGGTTAAGTGGCTACTAAAGTTGAGCGTAAACTGGTAAATCCAATGATTGACTTGTTACCGAATGCGCTCTCCGTGTGTAAGCTCTTGAAAAGCGATTAAGCCAGCGATATCGGATTCCTAGCCGATAAGGAATACCACAGTGGACGTAAAAATGATTGGGGAAAAGTTTTTTGAGGAATAGAGTATTTGTCCAGTGGTAGTGAACTAACGAAAAAAAAATGTAATAGTAGTTAATTAATGGAAAAGATCCAATGTTTCAACATATTAATTACTACGCATTTGAAGTTAATATGAGGTATATAGTCAAGTTGTAGCCTCTATTGTCCCTTCGGTTTATTGAAGTTGATGACTGTCTGCCGACAAGTTGTGGATTGCATTGTGCCTGAGTATAATCTAGTTGCTTGATAGTTTATAATTATCAACCATGAAGCATGCTAACAAAGAACGTACCTACCTGTAAATAGTTGTGCACAAAGGCTATTGTTATTTAGTTGTGGTCTTCGACTTACCTGCTTTGTCAATATGTTATATTGTATTCCCTGAATAGCTTATACTGAATTTCCTAACATAAAGGGTGTCCAAATTTGAACGTCTCATATTTTAATCGAATGTTCATCAAGTCTGTTCGTTTGAATGTTATTTCAAAAATATTTAAATTTCTCTAAAACGTTTCGAGTAGTACTTTTATCTAGGATTAAAATTAGCTGAAAATGTTGTATGAGATTGTCTGTTTCAAAATAGCGGCTTTCTAAATATTTAAATTCAAATATATATAACATTATACATATTATTCATAAATCTAAATATGACATTTTAGCTCTAATTTACAGCAAGTCCAACAATGATCATTTTCGCAATATAAACACGATCGAGTGACAAAATAAAAAAAAGTGGTTTACAATTTTGTGACTGAATTTCAGGTAATGTGGCCACACCATTTTAGTTTCCTCTGTTATTTATATCTCAATCTTTACAAATGATATAAAGACGGATCTATCGTTATGTAGCCCACAAACGTTCTATATTTATACTTTGCTTCTAAACAGCCGATATTTTGGTACAGATAATCTTAGGTATACAAAAATTAATATGGCGTGTCTAATTAAAATAAACTGTTATATCGAATTTAAGGATTGGGTTTAATAAGAATGTGAAGATATTTAGATTTTTGTAAAAATCGCAAAATAAGCTCACATAGAGAAAACGCATTGAGATAGCATACATGTTAAGTTTCACTAATTCTTGTTTTTACCTGACAAACAGCCTCGTAATGTATAATAATTAAAAATGAACACTCTATATACAATGAAAGAGGTACATTTTTAACTATGCTGTGTAACTTGTTTTTTTGACTAAATTTTTCAAGTTTTATATAATTGAATAATGTTGTTATAAAAATTGTTGAGGTGGTATCAACAATAATTACTAATGTTGACTATAAGTTAAACTTTTAAAATATATGACTTTCCGTATATATAAGTATAAATATATAAAGTTACTTTCCGTTTAATTTAATTTAACATTAGTATTTTGAAAGTGCAATATACACGATAATGGTATGTGTACGACTACGCTAGTACACTATCACGATTTCCATTGCATTATGTATATAAAACACTACATCTGAAAAACACTACTGAGTTTAAACTCAGCTGAGTCAATTAAATATTTGACTTTCTACTAGTGTTTGTATGAGACCATTAAAGATTCAAATAATATCGATGACTTGTAAATAATTATAGAACGTTTCTATCTTGCAAAGTGGAAGCTAATTTATGATATATAATTTTTAATATCATTTTTTACATTATTAAGGTACCCCAGGATAATCTAAAATATATTGATTCATACCACCTTTAACATTAATTTCTAAATATATATATATATATATGTGTGTGTGTGTGTGTGTGTGTGTGTGTGTGTGTGTGTGTGTGTGTGTGTGTGTGTGTGTGTGTGTGTGTGTGTGTGTGTGTGTGTGTGTGTGTGTGTGTTTCATTATAAAACATTACAGCAAGATAAAATGTTATACTAGACATTAGAAACATTAACATCATTATATGAGCTATGGATAAGATGTTAACTTAAGTAAATGCCCTCATAAAACGTTTTAATTTAAATCCATAATTACCACAATAAGTAATTTATATTTTATCAATACTTATTTATGATTTTTAAAACACAGCAATTATTCGTCTTTGCAATTAATTAACGACTCTGCAGTACAAACAATATATTACACCTTGTAACATTAAACACAATTATTAATGTATGAATGGCTTTTCATCTGTCTAGATCCACAGCCACAGGATTGGTTACCACATACAACCACAGAGCAATCATCACTAGATTAGGTTTCATTTTAGTGCACCACGTTGTGTGCTGTCCACTTCACAGCTGATTACAGTTTCAATCACAGCGCACCGAGTATAAAAGAAGTTAATTATTTTATTTTGTCAATTGTAGCCTTATTAAAGGTACTATTTTTTTTTATATGTTGAACAAACTTAAATGAGAGATTAAAGTAAGACTTGTCCAGTGATAACAATGTTTATTTATTTATCTTCTTGTAAATAACTTCAACAAATAAAATTGGTTTCTTCTACAAATAATGTTAAAAACGAAAATAAAAATCTCTTCTTTTATTGACTCAATGGAACATAAATAGATTAAAACAACTCTTCCAAATTAATTAATTAAATATCTTCAGACCAGAACCTTTTTATTTATTTAACCTTTTTAATAAATTTCTTTAATCTTTTAAATAAAAAATTCAAAATTGTATTAAATTTCATAAAAATAATCTAAAACTTTCATAAAAATTCTCTAAATTTTCTTAAAATTGTCTAAAATTGCATCCGGGAGATGTAGCTGTCCTGGAGGGTTCGAATCCAAAATTAACCACAACAAAGCTCGTCCGGATTCAAAAAAACACTCACAAGCGAACTACAGAAAAATTGCCACAATGGTAAAGAAAAACCGAAACGGTACAAGTCGCCATGTACACGAAAGTGCAGTGAACGTGGTCCCACTAAGAAAGTTATTGGAGAACTGCCCGAACGGCCGCACGCTTCCTCCAACGGACTTACCCCCACTTTAACTCTAGAAGCTAAACCAACAAATTAGAACCCTCTAAACCAGGACATCTCAACAGGTAAGGCTCACCAAACATGTTGCCGTCAGAAAACATGTCGTATGAAATTGACAGGAAATTAACAAACGTGAAAATAATGGTTCTTTAACTATTTTTTATATGGGAAAAACTATTTTTTTATTTGAAAGGGGAAGATTCAGAATTTTTCTCAAAACTTGGAGAATTTATATCGAAAACTTTTGGAAAACAAAACAAACTCCTAAACCTCTCAGTTCTTACAAAATTTAACATTTTCTAAATACACTTTTTCTAATTTAATTATAATGCAACAAGAAATAATTGTTACACAATAGACAGTTTAAGTTAAATTAAAGTCAAATTAAGTTAAACTTGTAATTTTTTTAGGTTAGGTAAAATATGATCGATTTCAATAGAATATTAATTTAGTAGTTAGTGAATTAACGTCCATTTTCATATACATCCAGTTATGTAATTGGTTGTATTTAAAAAAAATTTATGAATTATTTACTTCAAATATATTTAATACAATACATTAATTAACTATAGTAAACAAGCTATATTTCAATGATATATTTAAATACATAATTTGTGGTGTTAAATGAAAGGTAAACTGGGTTTATGATAATCATTATATTCCATTGGCTTGGGAGTCTAATAAATATTATTATTCATTTCTAAGATGTGGATCGTATATATATATGTATATATAATCCCTTCCATTCAAAAGATTGATGGAGCTCTTCCTTTCTGAATTGTATCTCGTTTGTTTGCCGTAAGTTTAATTGTATCGGTTTTGTAAATTAATTTCTTATACAGCTCTAAGGATCTATACGAAGTTGTACAAACATACTAGGTAAATGAACTTTGAATAATATAAGACCGTTATAGTACATTATAATCAGACAAAAGAAGATTCAAAAACATATATTTTTGATTGCCGGGATAAAACTAAGTGTTCCGTTCCGACAGAAACTCGTTATTCACAAATCAAATATAATACAAATCTGATATTAATTTGTTCGTGGTGTTTTATCAGCTCTTCCTTTCTTACAAAATTATCCCAAAACCGGAAAATTAATAAGTGTTTTAACGTATCAGTATTTACAACGAAAATGAACAAACAGAAATGTTAATATCGTATTCATATATTCTAATACAAATGTATTGTTTCTACGATATCGTTAGGTTGAATGAGTTACAAATGTATTGTTTCTACGATATCGTTAGGTTTAATGAGTTACAAATGTATTGTTTCTACGATATCGTTAGGTTGAATGAGTTACAAATGTATTGTTTCTACGATATCGTTAGGTTGAATGAGTTACAAATGTATTGTTTCTACGATATCGTTAGGTTGAATGAGTTACAAATGTATTGTTTCTACGATATCGTTAGGTTGAATGAGTTACAAATGTATTGTTTCTACGATATCGTTAGGTTGAAAGAGTTACAAATGAGAAAGATTTCAGAAGAGTGGAGAGGAAAACCATTATGGAAGACCTTCCAGACAAGTTGAGACAAACTGATTGGACACAGAATTCGAAAGTACAGTATTGAAGGGAGAAATTTACGAGTAAGACCCGGCCTGAATGATATGCCTCAAATCATAAACGGTATGGGCTGTGTTTCATATTTAGGTTTTAAAAAGTGATGCAGAAAAGAGAACTGCAACTGAAGCAATATTTAAAACTCTACATACTTAAACGCTAGAAAGTGTGCCTTTTACTTAAAATTATAACTTTTACTAGTTTATTATTCAATACAATATTTAATATAAATATTTTTACAAATAGTAATGTCGAGTTTCAGTTTATATTGGTATTTGTAAAGTGGACATTTTCAATAAAATATCAAAAACAAGGTTTTCTGATAGACCTTTCCCCAGAGTTTTGAGTATGTAATAAAACAACTTATATATTTTGTATGAGGAAGCTATATATTTTGTAAACATTATTTTAGTTTTTATAGAAATATAAATTTAAAACTGTATTTTGTTGTATATTCCCAGCTTTTAAGCTTTTATTTGTTATGTCTAATAATTAACGATATTTACGTATTAATTATACTTTTTATGACATCCATAGGTATTATGAATATCGTAATTGTTATGAAAAATACCGACAATTTTCAATATTATATATTTGTGAGATGTTTGTCGAGAAAAAATGAGTTTTTATTTTAAAATGTTCAGTAGGTGAAACAGGGATTTAAAGGCATTCGATTACAATTTATACGGTTGCACCAGCCATCGGTTACATGCTCAAATCCACTATCCCAGAAAACGATGTCGTTTACATCTACATGTGTGGATTTGTGTTGGAGTTTTACGAACACTTTGACAGCACTTGTGGAGTGTAATACACGATAAATTAGCTATTTAACTCTCTGCGTAAAATAGTTCTATATGATCAATGAAACCGAGTTATTTTAGCAAAGATTCCTGTATTCATACATTATTGAACAAAGAACGAAAAAAATGTGTTTGGTTCTAAAATTAAATCAAATCATTGAACTGTCTTATTAGCAAAGTGTTAAAAATTATTAATACAAATGTTCTATGTATGAATTCAAATGGTTGAATTCACCATTTGAATTCATACATAGAACATTTGTATTAATAATTTTTAACACTTTGCTAATAAGACAGTTCAATGATTTGATTTAAATTTAGAACCAAACACATTTTTTTCGTTCTTTGTTCAATAATGTATGAATACAGGAACCTTTGCTAAAATAACTCGGTTTCATTGATCATATAGAACTATTTTACACAGAGAGTTAAATAGCTAATTTATCGTGTATTACACTCCACAAGTGCTGTCAAAGTGTTCGTAAAACTCCAACACAAATCCACACATGTAGATGTAAACGACATCGTTTTCTGGGATAGTGGATTTGAGCATGTAACCGATGGCTGGTGCAACCGTATAAATTGTGATCGAATGCATTTAAATCCCTGTTTCACCTACTGAACATTTTAAAATAAAAACTCATTTTTTCTCGACAAACATCTCACAAATATATAATATTGAAAATTGTCGGTATTTTTCATAACAATTACGATATGCATAACACTTATTGATGTCATAAAAGTATAATTAATATGTTAATATCGTTAATTATTAGACATAACAAATAAAAGCTTAAAAGCTGGGAATATACAACAAAATACAGTTTTAAATTTATATTTCTATAAAAACTAAAATAATGTTTACAAAATATATAGCTTCCTCATACAAAATATATAAGTTGTTTTATTACATACTCAAAACTCTGGGGAAAGGTCTAGCAGAAAACCTTGTTTTTGATATTTTATTGAAAATGTCCACTTTACAAATACCAATATAAACTGAAACTCGACATTACTATTTGTAAAAATATTTATATTAAATATTGTATTGAATAATAAACTAGTAAAAGTTATAATTTTAAGTAAAAGGCACACTTTCTAGCGTTTAAGTATGTAGAGTTTTAAATATTGATTCAGTTGCAGTTCTCTTTTCTGCATCACTTTTTAAAACCTAAATATGAAACACAGCCCATATCGTTTATGATTTGAGGCATATCATTCAGGCCGGGTCTTACTCGTAAATTTCTCCCTTCAATACTGTACTTTCGAATTCTGTGTCCAATCAGTTTGTCTCAACTTGTCTGGAAGGTCTTCCATAATGGTTTTCCTCTCCACTCCTCTGAAATCTTTCTCATTTGTAACTCTTTCAACCTAACGATATCGTAGAAACAATACATTTGTAACTCATTCAACCTAACGATATCGTAGAAACAATACATTTGTAACTCATTCAACCTAACCATATCGTAGAAACAATACATTTGTAACTCATTCAACCTAACGATATCGTAGAAACAATACATTTGTAACTCATTCAACCTAACGATATCGTAGAAACAATACATTTGTAACTCATTAAACCTAACGATATCGTAGAAACAATACATTTGTAACTCATTCAACCTAACGATATCGTAGAAACAATACATTTGTATTAGAATATATGAATACGATATTAACATTTCTGTTTGTTCATTTTCGTTGTAAATACTGATACGTTAAAACACTTATTAATTTTCCGGTTTTGGGATAATTTTGTAAGAAAGGAAGAGCTGATAAAACACCACGAACAAATTAATATCAGATTTGTATTATATTTGATTTGTGAATAACGAGTTTCTGTCGGAACGGAACACTTAGTTTTATCCCGGCAATCAAAAATATATGTTTTTGAATCTTCTTTTGTCTGATTATAATGTACTATAACGGTCTTATATTATTCAAAGTTCATTTACCTAGTATGTTTGTACAACTTCTTATAGATCCTTAGAGCTGTATAAGAAATTAATTTACAAAACCGATACAATTAAACTTACGGCAAACAAACGAGATACAATTCAGAAAGGAAGAGCTCCATCAATCTTTTGAATGGAAGGGATTTATTGAGCAGAACTGACTTCTTTATCAATGCCTGAATAAACACAGGAAATAACCGTGATCCATGAAATAGAATCTTTCTATATTTATAGAAAGATAAATAATGAATTTATATCAATTAATTGTAAGCTTACCTCTTGCCTAGCTGATCATTTCTACAATGCAGTATTAAACTACACTATACAGGGTGTCTTTTTAATGGGCCACCATTGTGATCTTCGAAACCATAAATCTGAAAATAAACTTTAAATGGTACACTTTACCTTTTTTTTTAGAGACAATTAAAATTACATATTTCAAATGTTGAAAAACCATTTTCCAATATGGTAGTCATCTTTATTTTTCCTTATAGAACACTCTATACTTTATGATATTTCTGGATAGAAATTGTAGTTTTAAGATTTTTTAAATTCTTTATAGTTTATCTATAGTTATGTATATTAAAAAATACTTTTGTTTCAATGCTAAGCTCCATAAGGAGTCTGAACATTTTGAGCTCTCATATCTACGTTAATAAGCAAAATATCGGAAAACTACCAAGAATCTAAAACTGTCATAAAATATAGAGTGTTCTTTAAGAAAAAACACCATATTGGAACATGGCAAATGGTTTTTAAAATTTTAAATATGTACTTTTAATTATCAAAGTTCCCCATTTAAAGTTTTTGTCAGACTTATAGGTTCCAAGATCACAATGGTGGCCAATTTAAAAAAGACACCTTGTATACTGTGTATATATGTATTTTTTTTCAAAGTGGGGGAGGTCTTTACGCACTCAGTGTGGGACTTCCCCTACGAATAATCCTAAATCAAGGGAATCACCATCAAAACGAACCGTGGTGATACAAGTCGGAACCCTTTTGGATAACTTCATGCTTGGCCGCGTGTCTTGAGCTCTCACGAGGTCACATTTCTACTTCATATTGGACACCTAGGGGACAGTCAGGCATCTTTTCTTACTTTTGTCACGTAGTAGTGTGTTGGCGTAGGCTTTAACAGTTATATATGCTTCTTCGCTTTGTAGCATCACTCATAACCAGAATCACGCCCTTAAGGGTGTTTGGACGAAAATTATTTTAGAAAATTGTTTAAATAAAATTGTTAGTATTTATGTAAATAATGAAGTAGTTAAAGGAAAAATTTTAACAAATTTCCTAACGGAGATATGGCTGCCCAAAGTGATTAATTTGGACTTTTGGTGCATAATTCATGAACAAACCGTGTGATATATTTTATTAACATTTTGAGAATATAGTGGACATACGGGACTAACCAAACTAGTATATAGTAAAAAAAACATATATATATTTTTTAAATGTTATCAATTATTTTTCTATAAATTATGTTTCTTTTTCAAATGTTGCGTTGAAATTTGTACAATCATCTTTGGCTAAAGAAATAGATTAATAATATATATATAAAATTCATTGATAAAGTTTACTATAAATGAGGGAGTTATGTCCTTCTGTCGAATTTGCGGGTTGAGGTAGGCTGGAGCTATGAGGGGGAGAGAGGGGAGGGGAATACATTGCTTGTTCATTAGTGAGTCAGGATCTTTACTACTCTTAGTGGCAGTTGCTTTAAAATCTAGAACTAAATTCATTAGAACGCTAAACTGAGCACCCGGATGAACACCCTTATTGCACAAACATAGTGTGTAGTTGTAATATTGTTATTCAATAAAATGAATGTACATGAATTACGATAACATTTCTGTAGTATTTTTATTTATCACTAGCATGCAATGCTAATGTTATATCTAAATATCCCACCCAATGTCTTGATGTGAGAACGTACGTTTTCACGGCTACTCCCAACCACCCAGCGTGTTTATTGACGTGATAACGTCGAGGATTTACAAGCACAATTACCAAACTATTGAATGTTAATGTTAGCTCGTATCCTCAACTCAGATAACTGAGTTTATACACATAAATAAATGCATTCTATATCAAGTTCAGTTGAGTGTAGCATTTAGATCTAACGGTTAAGTAAAATCTTTCTTATCTTCTTAAAAATTAACACAAACTGCACAGTAAATTATAATAAGGATTTTAAATACATATTATGCATGTTTACACATGCAATTGGTGGGGAGTAAAAAGAAACGGCTAAATAAATATTTTGTTCACTAAACTATTCATTAAAACCGTTCTTATTGTTAACCTTCCTATGTATAAATCCATTGTTGGTTTATTTGATATAATTCGACAATTGTGGTTTTAAATCAATATTATTGTTATTTTATTTAAGGAAGTACAATTTTTTTATTTTAATTTGAATAAGTTCATTCTCCCATCAGGCTTGAAAGGTGTAAGTTTTACTGCTTTATGTTCACCAAACTTGAACTGTCCTTGTTGGAGTTGTCAAACAGGAGTTTACTCTTGCTTTCCTAACTTCGATAATAAGAAAGAGAAATCTATTGTAAGTTCTATCTATCCTAAAAGATTTACCAGAGGAAAATAATAACATAAGAAAAAGGGAAGACTATTTATTTTTAGATTTATTGCAAGTAGTTTCTTTGCCATGGAGGAAATTAACATCTCTTAGGTAAATATTTCTTAAATAAATATTAGGTTTGAACTTTAAAATGGAATTCGTTTGAGAATACAAAAATACTAGTAATATATTGTGTTGTTTATTGATGCACCAATGCTACCTAGTGGCATCAACAGTTGTTGAATGATCCAACTATGCTATATAGTAAAATAACCAGTTGTTGAATGATCCAACTATGCTACCTAGTGACATCACCAGTTGTTTAATGATCCAACTATGCTACCTAGTGGCATCACCAGTTGTTGAATGATCCAACTATGCTACCTAGTGACAACAACAGTTGTTGGATAATCCAACTATGCTATCTAGTGGCATCAACAGTTGTTGAATGATCCAACTATGCTACCTATTGACATCACCAGTTGTTGAATGATCCAACTATGCTACCTAGTGACATAACCAGTTGTTGAATGATCCAACTATGCTATCCAGTGGCATCAACAGTTGTTGAATGATCCAACTATGCTACCTAGTGACATAACCAGTTGTTCAATTATCCAACTACACTATCTAGTGACATAACCAGTTGTTGAATGATCCAACTATGCTACCTAGTGACATAACCAGTTGTTAAATGATCCAACTATGCTACCTATTGACATCACCAGCTGTTGAATGATCCAACTATGCTACCTAGTGACATCACTAGTTGTTGAATGATCCAACTATGCTACCTAGTGACATAACCAGTTGTTGAATGATCCACTATGCTACCTATTGACATAACCAGTTGTTGAATGATCCAACTATGCTACCTATTGACATCACCAGTAATTGTATGATACAACTATGCTACCTATTGACATCACCAGTTGTTGGATGATCCAACTACAATATCTAGTGACATCACCAGTTATTGAATGATCATACTATGTTAACTAGTGAGATAACCAGTTGTTGAATGATCCAACTATGCTACCTAGTGATTTCACCAGTGGTTGAATGATCCAACTACACTATCTAGTGACATCATCAGTTGTTGAATGATCCAACTATGCTACCTAGTGATTTCACCAGTTGTTAAATGATCCAAATATGCTACCTATTGACTTCAGCAGTTGTTGAATAATCCAACTTCACTATTTAGTGACATCACCAGTTGTTGAATGATCCAACTATGCTACCTATTGACTTCACCAGTTGTTGAATGATCCAACTACACTATCTAGTGACATCACCAGTTGTTGAATGATCCAACTAAACTATCTAGTAACTTCACCAGTTGTTGAATGATCCAACTACACTATCTAGTGACTTCACCAGTTGTTGAATGATCCAACTACACTATCTAGTGACATTACCAGTTGTTGAATGATCAAACCACACTATCTAGTGACATCACCAGTTGTTGAATGATCCAACTACACCATCTAGTTATATCACCAGTTGTTGAATGATCCAACTACATTATCTAGTGACATAACCAGTTGTTGAATGATCCAACTATGCTACCTAGTGACATAACCAGTTGTTAAATGATCCAACTACACTATCTAGTGACATCACCAGTTGTTGAATGATCCAACTATGTTACCTAGTGGCATAACCAGTTACCATAGTACGTGTGTGGGTGGGCGGGTGGGTCAATACTACTGTTCGTGTGTGTGTGTGTGTGTGTGGTCGTGTGGGTCAATATTACTGTACGTGTGTGGTTGGGCGGTTGGGTCAATACCATTGTACTTGTACGGGTGGATGGGTGGGTCGATACTACTGTACATGTGCGGGTGGGCGAGTAGGTCAATACCACTGTAGTTGTATGATTAGGCGGGTGGTTCAATACCACTGTCATTGTATGGGTGGACGGGTGGGTCAATACCACTGTACCTGTGGGGGTTGGCGGGTGGGTCAATGTCACTGTACTTGTATGGGTTTGCGTGTGGGTAAGTACCACTGTACGTGTATGGAAACGGAGTTACCGTTTGGATCGGTATTCATATTTAGTAATATAGATCCAAATGTAATATCTTGTGGCCGGATGACTGTACGTTTATGGGTGGGCGGTCGGGTTCATACCATTGTACGTGTATGGGTTGGCGGGTGGGTGGGTTCATTCCACTGTGCGTATATGGATGGGTGGGTGGATTCATACCACTGTACGTGTATGCGTGGTCGGGTGGGTTCATACCATTGTACGTATATGGTTGGGTGGGTGGGTTCATACCACTGTAAGTGTATGGTTGGGTGGTTGAGTTCATACCATTAAACGTGTATGGGTGGGTGGGTGGGTTGGAATGATCTAACTATGCTACAAAGTGACTTCACCAGTTGTTGAATGATCCAACTACACTATCTACTGATATCACTAGTTGTTGAATGATCCAACTACACTATCTAGTGACTCTACCAGTTGTTTAATGATCCAAATACACTATCTAGTGATATCACCAGTTGTTGAATGATCCAACTACACTATCTAGTGACATAACCAGTTGTTGAATGTTCCAACTACACTATCTAGTGAAATCACCAGTTGTTGAATGATCCAACTACACTATCTAGTGACATAACCAATTGTTGAATGATCCAACTATGCTACCTAGTGACATAACCAGTTGTAAAATGATCAAACTACATTATCTAGTGACATCACCAGTTGTTGACTGATCCAACTATGATACCTAGTGACATAACCAGTTACCATAGTACGTTTGTGGGTGGGCGGGTGGGTCAATACTACTGTACGTGTGTGTGTGTGGTCGGGTGGGTCAATATTACTGTACGTGTGTGATTGGGCGGTTGGGTCAATACCATTGTACTTGTATGGGTGGATGGGTGGGTCGGTACCACTGTACATGTGTGGGTGGGCGAGTAGGTCAATACCACTGTAGTTGTATGATTAGGCGGGTGGTTTAATACCACTGTCATTGTATGGGTGGACGGGTGGGTCAATACCACTCTACCTGTGGGGGTGGGCGTGTGGGTCAATGCCACTGTACGTGTATGGGTTGGCGTGTGGGTAAATACCACTGTACGTGTATGGGAACGGAGTTACCGTTTGGATCGATATTCATATTCAGTAATATAGATACAAATGTAATATCTTATGGCCGGATGACTGTACGTTTATGGGTGGGCGGTCGGGTTCATACCATTGTACGTGTATGGGTGGGCGGGTAAGTGGGTTCATTCCACTGTGCGTATATGGATGGGTGGGTGGATTCATACCACTGTACGTGTATGCGTGGTCGGCTGGGTTCATACCACTGTACGTATATGGTTGGGTGGGTGGGTTCATACCACTGTAAGTGTATGGTTGGGTGGTTGAGTTCATACCATTAAACGTGTATGGGTTGGTGGGTGGGTTGGAATGATCCAACTATGCAACCTAGTGAAATCACCAGTTGTTGAATTATATAACTATGCTACCTAGCGACATAACTAGTTGTTAAATGATACAACTATGCTACCTATTGACAACACCAGTTGTTGGATGATCCAACTGTGCTACCTATTGACATCATCAGTTGTTGGATGATACAACTATGCTACCTATTGACATCACCAGTTGTTGTATAATACAATTATGCTACCTAGTGAAATCACCCGTTGTTGGATGATCCACTATGCTACCTAGCGACATAACCAGTTCTTGGATGATACAAGTATGCTACCTAGTGACATCACCAGTTTTGAATGTTCCAACTATGCTACCTAGTGACATCACCAGTTGTTGAATGATCCAACTATGCTACCTATTGACATCACCAGTTGTTTTATGATACAACTATGCTACCTAGTGAAATCATCAGTTGTTGTATAATCTAACTATGTTACCTAGTGACATCACCAGTCGGTGGATGATCCAACTATGCTACCTAGTGAAATCACCAGTTGATGAATGATACAACTATGATACCTAGTGACATCACCAGTTGTTGGATGATCCAACTATGCTACCTATTGACATCACCAGTTTTTGAATAATCCAACTATGCTACCTAGTGACATCACCAGTTGTTGGATGATCTAACTACACTATCTAGTGACATCACCAGTTGTTGAATGATCCAACTACACTATCTAGTAACTTCACCAGTTGTTGAATGATCCAACTACACTATCTAGTGACATCACCAGTTATTGAATGATCCGACTACACTATCTAGTGACATCACCAGTTGTTGAATGATCCAACTACACTATCTAGTGATGTCACCAGTTGTTGAATGATCCAACTACACTATCTAGTGACATAACCAGTTGTTGAATGATCCAACTATGATACCTAGTGACATAACCAGTTGTTAAATGATCCAACTACACTATCTAGTGACATCACCAGTTGTTGAATGATCCAACTATGATACCTAGTGACATAACCAGTTACCATAGTACGTGTGTGGGTCAATACTACTGTACGTGTGGGTGTGTGGTCAGGTGAGTCAATATTACTGTACGTGTGTGGTTGGGTGGTTGGGTCAATACCATTGTACTTGTATGGGTGGATGGGTGGGTCGATACCACTGTACATGTGCGGGTGGGCGAGTAGGTCAATACCACTGTAGTTGTATGATTAGGCGGGTGGTTCAGTACCACTGTCATTGTATGGGTGGACGGGTGGGTCAATACCACTGTACCTGTGGGGGTTGGCGGGTGGATCAATGTCACTGTACGTGTATGGGTTGGCGTGTGGGTAAATACCACTGTACGTGTAAACGGAGTTACCATTTGGATCGATATTCGTATTCAGTAATATAGATCCAAATGTAATATCTTGTGGCCGGATGACTGTACGTTTATGGGTGGGCGGTCGGGTTCCTACCATTGTACGTGTATGGGTGGGCGGATGGGTGGGTTCATTCCACTGTGCGTATATGGATAGGTGGGTGGATTCTTACCACTGTAAGTGTATGCGTAATCGGGTAGGTTCATACCACTGTACGTATATGGTTGGGTGGGTGGGTTCATACAACTGTAAGTGTATGGGTGGGTGGTTGAGTTCATACCATTAAACGTGTATGGGTTGGTGGGTGGGTTGGAATGAACCAACTATGCTACCTAGTGACTTCACCAGTTGTTGAATGATCCAACTACACTATCTAGTGACATCACCCGTAGTTTAATGATCCAACTACACTATTTAGTGACATCATTAGTTGTTGAATGATCCAACTATGCTACCAATTGACTTCACCAGTTGTTGAATGGTCCAACTACACTATCTAGTGACATCACCAGTTGTTGAATGATCCAACTATGCTACCTATTAACATCACCAGTTGTTGTATGATACAACTATGCTACCTAGTGAAATCACCAGTTGTTGGATAATCTAACTATGTTACCTAGTGACATCACCAGTCGGTGGATGATCCAACTATGCTACCTAGTGAAATCACCAGTTGATGAATGATACAACTATGCTACCTAGTGACATCACCAGTTGTTGGATGATCCAAATATGCTACCTATTGACATCACCATTTGTTGAATGATTTAACTATGCTACCTAGTGACATCACCAGTTGTTGGATGATCCAACTATGCTACCTAGTGAAATCACCAGCTGTTGGATGATCAGACTATGCTACCTAGTGAAATCACCAGCTGTTGGATGATCTAACTATGCTACCTAGTGAAATCACCAGCTGTTGGATGATCCAACTATGCTACCTAGTGACATCACCAGTTGTTGGATGATCTAACTATGTTACCTAGTGACATCACCAGTCATTGGATGATCCCACTAATCTACATAGTGACATCATCAGTCGTCCAATGATCCAATTATGCTACCTAGTGGTATAACCAGTTGTTGAGTGATCCAACTATGCTACCTAGTGAAATCACCAGTTGATGAATGATACAACTATGCTACCTAGTGACATCACCAGTTGTTGAATGACCCAAATATGCTACCTGGTGGTATAACCAGTTGTTGAGTCATCCAACTATGCTACCTAGTGATACAACCAGATATTTAATGATCCAACTATGCTACCTATTGACATCACCAGTTGTTGAATGACCCAACTATGCTACCTAGTGGTATAACCAGTTGTTGAGTGATCCAACTATGCTACGTAGTGATACAACCCGATATCTAATGATCCAACTATGCTACCTAGTGACATCACCAGCTGTTGAATGGCCCAACTATGCTACCTAATGGTATAACCAGTTGTTTAGTGATCCAACTATGCTACCTAGTGATACAACCAGATATTTATTTAATGATCCAACTATGCTACCTAGTGATACAACCAGATATTTAATGATCCAACTATGCTATCTAGTGACATCGCATGCTGTTGAGTGATCCAACTATGCTACCCAGTGGTATAACCAGTTTTTGAGTGATCCAACTATGTTACCTAGTGAAACAACCAGATATTTAATGATCCAACTATGCTACCTAGTGATACAATCAGATATTTAATGATCCAAATATGCTACCTAGTGACATCACCAGCTGTTGAATGATCCAACTATGCTACCCACTGGTATAACCAGTTGTTGAGTGATCCAACTATGTTACCTAGTGATACAACCAGATATTTAATGATCCAACTATGCTACCTAGTGACATCACCAGTTGCTGAATTATCCTACTATGCTACATAGTAACATCCCAAGTTTTTGAATGGTCCACTAAAACTACCTTTTAACATCCTGACATTTCTGGCCTAGGTTAATATAAAATATGTTACAATTTTGACATATTTCATAGTTGTTAATGAAGTCTTCTCGAACGCAGTAACTTTAACTTAGGTGATTGATAACGATACATTAGTTTTTTATTTACTCAAATGTAAGATTGCCATGAACAATTATATTGCATTTGAGAAATTACATTGCCATGCACTTCTTATGAGAAACATATTTTGCCGGCCAGATGTATTAATTGTTACTAAGGAGAATATCTTGTCTAAAGTAGGTAATTAATTATTCAATATTATTTTTAACCTCCAGCAAAATCCATCTCTTAAAGAAGATTAGAGTGAATTGAGTTCTTTTAACAGTGGCTTATAAAAACTAAGCTCTTTCAAGCCAATATAATCGCACGGTTGAACAAAGATTCCCAGTATTCTACTGTACCATTTATCTCTAGTTTAAAATCATTTAAATTTTTATAAATGTAAATTCGATTTCAATTCAATTTATATTTTCATTAAAATACAATACAATTTTATATTTACACAATACAAATCTGGAAAATGGACCCCACACAAGTGGAGCCTGTGGGTGTGGAATGAGTTCATCAGTTCATCTCCAGAGCGCACTTAAAATCACACACATAAACATCACATTTTGTTATTTGTGAGTGTGTTAGATTTCCATCATTCATATTAGGCTGTAAATTGCATTTTTTATTCAATAAACAATCACCTTAAAAAAGATTCATCTACTGGTAAATTTTTTGTGGATTTCCAACTATTTAAATGGTTTAAAAAACAAGTTGTTCATTTTTAAAACACTTTAAGTGATGGATATCCCCACAAAAAAAAAAAAAATCGTAACGATGAATAATTATAAAATCATTCAATCTACTCTACCTTATTATTTATAATACTGTTAAATATTGACATTATATATGTATAAATATATATCTTAAAAAATATTATTATGCCTCTCCTGTAATTGAAGAACATTTTCATTGCAATTAAAATATTGACTAATATATTTAAATATATAAACGTGTACTGATGTAAATTTGTAAATTAATAAGAAATATATAAAAATAAAAATTGCTAATATGATCAATTTTTACCATTAAGATGTCAAAATAAAACTGTTCAAAAAATACCTCATATGTAAATCATGTTGTTCAGCACATACCTATCACAATAATCTAAGCTATTATTTTTTTTAATAATGGTATTATTAGGTAGTTACCACTTTTAGCAGTTATGTAACTACATACATATTAAGTTATCTATTTCATTTTCAATTTTTATCAAAACTAACTCTAAAAACGAAATTGTATTTAATAGGCGACACCTCAATAATTCAGATACAGGCAAACCCAATAAGTGATTTCATTCAACAATAAACTGATTTAAAACTATTTTGATTTTGCCAAACCTTTATATTATTTAATAATTAAGTCTGTTGATGTACCATTTTAGTAAGAATACATTGATTGGATGACTTAATTGTTAGTTGATATTTCCGGTTTATTTTCTAGATAAGGTTGGTCAGCTGAAGAAAAACTTATTTCAGAGAACTATTTGAATACATTTGACTTTTGTAACGCCTGCGTCGTTCTTGAAACAGTTTGACAAAGTTGTATCGCATATTGAAAACAGAAATGTATCCTACGGAACAACTACTTAGTTAAAAAATAAAGAAAACATTTTTAATTGATCTGATAAAAAATAGTATTTAGATGACTAATTTTATTTGTATATAGATAAAAAATGTAATTATTGATGTGTATTATATTTATATTTGTTTATTACACAATGGTTTGAAAGTATGTAAATTATATCACGCTTTTTAAAACACGGCTGTTGTTACCTGCGAACATCGTGGGGGCTTATGGCTATGGATAAACCTCTTCAAGAGCCGTACCATTAATTATTTCATGAGAAAACATTACTTTTAGGGCTGCTAAGTAATGCATAAACAATAAACTAGTAAACTATTTATCAGATTTTTATGTTAACATCCAATCAAACATAAATTTAAGTGAATAAGTAATGACACTATTTAAAAAGTATAGTGAGCTATAAAAAACATTGCCACTTCAATTCATCTTGTTATTTTAGCGTCAATTTACTTAATGGGTTCACGCCATGTAGTACAGTGTTAAGTTAAGCATACATTTTTTAATTGGGCTTCACTCTTCTGAAGAGGCACTAATGGGTATCCTGGGAAGTAGTTAATAACGCTATCTAATTGTGGATTTTAGATTATAACTAATAGGGGATCCCTTGATATTTAGAAAACGGCTATTACGTAATATGTACATCGTTGTGTCTGAATAAATATTTTACATTATTCATTTGATACAAATTAAAAAAAAATGGTCAAAATATAAAAATAATCATAACTTAAATGTGATTATAATTTTTATAGTTGTAACTTTCTGTACAGAACTAACTTGGAAGGTATTTAATGGATAATGCGTAGTGAAGAAATGTTACAAAAATATTAAGAAAAATGAGGAGGTACAACGATCGAAGGAGAGTGACTTGGTTCGATATGCTGACATTGCAATTTTCGACAGTCACAAGAAAAGGAGTGTTCCTCAACCCTACAGTTTACTTAGAAAACAGTATCCGTCAGTCAGAGCAGGTAGACGTAGAAAATATGGTGATGTATGGTTTAACATTGTTTTTGAAATGTATTGGGTTTCACCAAATCGAAACGTCGTTATTGATATTTTAACGTAATTATGGTAAATGTACAACAACCTTTGTCTTCGTTAATGACTTGACAATTTAGCAATCTCTTTCTTCAATGATAATCATATAATTAGAGAAATTAGGGAGTTGGGATCGATGATCAGAGCGAGATTTATGACCTCTGGAATCTTTGTAAAAACATTGAAGGAACTGAATTTACCTTTCAAGTTACCTAGGTGTATAGAACACCCATCAAATTTTAATTTGGATCGCCAAAAGGCATCTTTACTCTCCTCTAATGCATTCGTCTTACTGTTCACATCTCTCCTCTATAGCCACTTATCATAATCAATCAGAACACCACCCACTCGTCATTTCATAATACATTCAATCAACTTCAAGAGTTGTTTTTCATATTGAGTGGGGTCCTTTGTCATCAAGCAGTAAAAAGGACGAAATCCAGTGGTTAACGATTCACCGTTTCACTGCCAACAAAGGTAAAAATAAGAAATTTCAACATGAAATATTTCTTTTAATCAATAGTAAAGTAATTATAGATACTTTTAAAGCATTAAAAAGTAGATTACTTGTATTTATAAATTAAAATAAAAAAAAAAAAAAACTTAATGATGCGCATTCGACAAACAGTCTGGCAAGTCGAAGAAAAAAGGGTGGACATAAGTTGCAACCATCATATTCAGATATAATTCTAATATTTACTCCTACAGATTCTCTTGATATAAGGCTTCAGATACTCTCTTTTGTTATATAAATCCTCATATACATTTTATTATTCCAGTTCAAGAGTGACTCAATTAATTCACTGAACATTTACTGTTACATTGATCGAAAGAGGGAATCAGGAAAGAATACAATAAGATAGATTCAATCAAATCCTAAAGTACATAAAATAGATTTATATGAACTGATTTACATTTTAATAAAAAAACCAGAGCCTTGCTGAGAAACAGTGTCCAATCAACCTTTACAGCCGCACGTGAGTCGTAAACTGTGGCCCGACACCGCGGGAACTGCTGGAACTGTCTCTATCCTCAGACTTTATTTAGACGTCATTTCTCCCAGAGTCTCTAACTGATCAGAGAAAGAATAAAATAAGATAAATAAAATAAAGTCCTAAAGTACATAAAATGAGTGCCCAATCAACCTTTACAGCCGGACGTGAGTCATAAACTCGGCCTGACACCTGGCGGGAACTGCTGGAACTTTCTCTATCCTCAGACTTTATTTAGACGTAATTTCTCTCAGAGTCTGTAACTGATAACACTTATTTTTCATTCCTTAAAATTTTTTTAAAGGTTATTAAATACCTTTCTTTCTGTAATTTCATGGTATTTTGCACCCTTATATCTCAACAGTAGACTCCTCTCTTCTAGCCATGTTGTAAGAAACAATATTTTTACTTTAATTAATAAGACTCATGTTATTGTAATAAAAGCAGATTTATGTATCCGTGTGTATGTATTTATAATTCTCCATAAACGTTTATTTACTGAAATGCTTTATTGTTTTAATGTATTTTATAACTTTCCAATGAAAAATAAATTATATTCACCATCAGTTTGTTACTTTAAGATATCATTTTTGATCGTACCTTTTCCGTTACTTCACTACCAGTATTTTTTTCATCACATTTACGGTTAGGTGGCTACTAAAGTCGATCACAAACTAGTACTGTAAATCTATTGATTGACTTTCCACCCAATGTGCTCTCCGTGTTTAAGTTCTTTGAAAGCGATAAGATAAGGCTAGCTATATCGGATTCCTAGGGGATAAGGAATACCACAGTGGACGTAAAAATTATTGGGGAACAATTTTTAGAGTAATATAATATTTATCAAGTTGTAGTGAGTTAACGGAAAGGATCTTTTTGGTCTGTTACTAAACACAGCTAAATCAGCAATGAGTCATTTAAAATTTAATGTAATAATGCACATTCTAGAACCCCAAACTGATAGTTAGGATCTGTTTTTATGTAAATTACATTACTTTTCTGTGCACTTAGAAGATACGATGTGTTTATAGGCTTTCTAATAAAATATTATATTGGAGGATGATAATATTTTGTACAACAATTTTTATGATATTACAAATTCTTATTACCATAAGATATTAAAAGAGAATAAACACGATTGATATTGAATAACTAAAGTTTACAAATAATAATCCCTAATGAAGTTTAGAACCTATTAAGTTAATAACACTACATAAAAGCTCATTAAAACCTAATTGTACATTTTTAGTCTAAATATACGTTTATGATTCTATAAAAATATATTTTTTATTGTAACAGATGAATATAATACATAATTTTAGAACTTAGGCTTAAGCGGCCGGTGACATAACTAGAATCTACAGTTTCCGGTTTTGACACCGGATGGTACCACTGAGGATGCCACATCACAGTATGGGTGAAACGTCTGGTCATCTTGTAAATATTGTAGATAGTACCTTGACGTGGTTGTCACCGGAAACTGTAAATTCTAGTTATAATACATAATTGTTCTCAACATAAAAACCTATTCTTATATGTATGTACATACCTATGTTTAGTTATATGCAGTATTAGAATACAATTTTTAAGATGCTGTTGGTTCAGTATATTTATTTTGGAGGCTTAAAACAATAAACATAACAGAAATAACAGTGTTGAATATAAGCGCTCTTACGTTATAGTTTATATGAATTCTGATGAATTCGTATGAACTTTAATTAACTAACTGTGGTGTAAAATGTCCATAATATTTTTTGAAAACTTACATTAACCACAGTGGAAAATTTCCTATACAAATAAATGAGTATTCTTTGAAAACAGATCTAAGTAGCCTATGGAGAAAATGTCCCTTAAATCCTTTCGCGTTCTTTAAAATGATATGAAATTATTATTTTTATTTGCCCTGTTGTGTATTTATTTATAGTAAATGTACAATATCTCCGGGGAGATTTTTCAATTCATGACTTTAAAACGAATTGAAAAAAATAAATTAAGGGCTACCTATCATCATTAAATTGTAATATTATTTATTAATTACAATAACAAAAAAACAATCATTCCAAAATACCATAAATTATTTTTAATTTAAATATAGTTTACTATTACACGTCCAATATGGATATAGATATTTAATATATAATTACGTCAAATATACTAAAATACGTACTTAGTTTAGCTTGTCAGTTTATCTTTAAATGTAAATAGTGGGGTAAGCTATAGTATTAACGTGGCCTTTGGAAGAATGTAGGTATTATATATCGATCTCTGCCTTTAATGAAACGGTACAGGGTCGGCAATCATAAAGTGCTCCCAGCTGTGGAATTTCATCAAGATTTACCCTCAATATTACTGATACAAATAATATTGTGGGTTACCAAAATACTTATTCAGTTAAACTAAATTTATTTCCATAACTCAAACAAAATAATTTTACTGTACAAGATATTTTTTTTTGTTAAAATTTTTTTGTTACAAGATAAACACTATTAAAAATTACAGAAATATATATTAACTAATAAATTTCACTAAAAGTAATGGAAATCTATCTGTTTGGAAGACCCCCCAACTTAAGAGCTGTTTCACACATTCCAATATTAAATTTCAAACTTCAGACCTATGTCTGATATTCGCTTTGTTTATAAAAATTGGAAAATTTATTTAAAGTTTCCTACTTAAAGAATGTAACAGAGGGTAAGCCTCGCCAACGTGGTTTTATGGTTGATGCAGCAGCCAAGATTACGTAAATAGACTTTATTTGGGTTTTCAGATGGACTTTGGTAAGTTGCCCTATCACTTTTTCGTACGTAGAACATCTGAATTTAGACTGTATTTTGATTTATACGTTTATCAAAACCTTATCTCTTTTGAGTAATTTTACTAGAGATCGGTCTGGTAGCTTCGTTGTTACTGTTGGTGTCTTAAAAGGATCCATATTAGTAGACTCACCTCACATAAAATATTTATTCATGGTATCACTTTTTCCTCTAACTGCAGCGTTCAACTGTCTGCTGCCATGTCGAAATCTCACGACCAATTTCCATAACCAAATATGAACTAGCCTTGTATTCATCAACTGACTCTGCTGTCAGTCATATGCTCCTGAATCTAGGAAAAGGAGTTGTTTCTTATACAAGGAAGATGAATCCTCTATACTTTCCAAACCAGATTGAAGGCTCCAGAATTCAACCTAGTTGTACTGTACATTGTCTGATATGTTATTCATATGGTTAATAAGTTGATCTTCTCTCAGCATTGATATGTTTTTTTTTCCCTAAAGATAAGAAATGGAACTTGGGTCTTATCATTTGGATTGCCAGATTACTTGTTAACAATGAGTTATATGTGACTTCTTGGAACCTTAATTAGGAGTCATACATCACTTTTATTTGGAATAAGGAAGAGTGGGTAGGTATAATTATAATGAAATTGATGCTGTCCGCAAGAAGTAACATTCATGTATTGTCTTACGATGGTTTGATGGAATTCGTCGACAACTTCACCTATCCACTCTCTCCGTCTGAGATACTGTCTTTTTTGTACTTCTTCACTTATCAGTTCACATGGGCCTGCAGGCCTGTGCGTGAACTTTATTCAACGAGTGAAGTACCGACCGTTGGCTCAGTGGGGATCTCGCAGTCCAAAGCCTTACCCACTGAGACACCACGTCGGCACCTGTTGTTCATGCACAGAGTCTTGTATAGCTACAGAACCATGGTTGATAAGATTGGTCTGAGAGTCTCAAAATGTACATTTAGAAGGAACAAGCTGTTTGCTGAGCCGCGTAAGAGAGTCCGTAATCCTGTAGTCAGTTACATAGGCCTAGTAATAATTATCCACATGATGAAGATTGAATCAAGATTCCGTTTGGGAGCTGCTTCTTAAAACCTGCTCTGACGTGAACCAGTGGAATATTGTCTTACCTTACATATTACTTAGACATTGTTTTCGTAAGAGACGTTATATAATTTAAGTAAGAAATAGTACCTTACCTTATTTTGGTTCTTCCATGAGGAAGCTCTGTTTTTAGAAAACACTGTTTTCTTATTTTACAGTATTTCTTAAATAATCAGTCCAATACCTTCATTGGCATTCGTCTGGTCTTCTATTGAAACATTTTAATTTTAATTGTCTTGTTGAATATGATAAGTAAATATATGACAGTAAATATATGACAGTAAATATATGACAGTAAATAAACCCTTAATCAAAGATTCAGTCAAGTTATTTTAGTTTTTGTATAACATTAATAAACACGACTATTTAAAAAAGCTGTCTATAAATATTATGGTTCAGCCCTAGTATATTGTAAGTGTCGTTTTAATTTAAAATTGCATTGATACTCCAATTTTGGAGGAAGAGGATATAAGGAGAGTGTTGGATACTAAACGCTCTTTTAATATAATAACCGTGGGAAGGGGGGGGGCAAATATCACATGAAGTAGTATGATGTGGAATTTCATCAAGTGCTGGTACCAGTGTCCATAAAAATGCAATGTGGTTGGCTTGCACAATGTTTGTTAATTAAGAATAATACATTAATAAGCTTTTTATCAATAACAAAAATAATATCCTATTAATAATGTTGGAAAAGTACGAAACATTATTTCTTCTTACAATTTTCCATTTTCATATTTACAAATTTTTATATCTTTAAAATATACACCCAATAAGCTACTATTACTATCTGCTTATTGCAAGATATTTCCAAGGCCATCCTAATAAATAATAGTATAGATACACTACCTTTTAATAATACAAAAATAATTGTAATAAGATTCTATGCTATATCAAAATTATTATAAATATTTTATGTAAATATATCCACTCATGGCATGTATGAATGGATATCCTAACTTTTAATGGACGAAACCAGGGAATGAATTTTATATCTAGCCTGTACTTCGGCCGAAAGCAACAGGCGAAGTACTAAACCAAGTATATTTCACTACTTGCCTATCATAAAGAGTGCATATTTCATTATGTGATGTATTAGAGTTTTAAATGATTTTATAAGGTACTTAAAAAGTAACGATTTAAACTCCAATATTGTTAATAAAAATTATAAAAATACAAATATAAAATTTTGTGTATGTGTTTTGATGCTATTGAAACCAATGTAGACGTATACAGATTTTTTGGTCCTTTTCCGTTACTTCTTTACAACTCTTTTTTAATCGCAACTACAGTTAAGTTATGTTAGGTGGCTACTAAAGTTGATCATAAACTGGTAAATCCAATGATTGACTTACCGCCAAATGTGCTCTCCGTGTGTAAGTTCTTGGAAAGCGATAAGATAAGGCCAGCGATAGCGGATTCATAGCGGATAAGGAAAACTACAGTGGACGTAACAATGATTGGGGAACAGTTTTACAGAAAAAGAATATTTATCAAGTGGTAGTGAATTAACGAAAAATGTCCTATTTATTTACTAAAAAAATTAAAGAGTATAGTTCATTGGGTTTAACAGAAACAATAATTTGCTAAATGTTTCTTAAGAACAGTCTGAATAAGTAGAAAGAATACCAATAAGTAGCCTGCAAAAGTAGAATTTTATTTCCACTATTTATATGTAGAAAGTTAAAAATCTTTTTCATATTTTTTTCCTTCATTTTTTGAAGAATTCATCTTAATGTTACAAAATATTTTATTTATGAATCTAGTGTGTTATTTATCTATATAATTTCATTCTACAAATTATAATTTATTAAAATAAACTGAAGTAACATAAATAAGACATATAGGCCTACAAATATTATTAATATATATTATAGAAATAACAACGTTCAGGTAGCTCTAAGGTAGAAATAATTAATAGGATGACACGTTTAAAATAGTTTATATGTAATATCTTAAAAATAATATTGTTTAGGAAGCTCCCAAAATAGTCACAAGAAATTTTACATTGAGGAATAAAAAGAGTCAACCTGTATTAGGAATATATTGGGTTGTTTTTATTTAACTCTTTTAATCAGTACAAACAGAAGTGTGTTTTTACATATGGCCCATTTGTCCCGTTTGGGTAATCCTCCAGGTCACATACATTTAACGTATTCATAAAACTCCCGACAGATCCCGACACGTGGATGGAAACGATTGTTTCCCCTAACACAGTAAACTGAATATAACCTTGTAAAATAACAGACTACAATATGTATACTGGGATGGTTTTTAGAAAACATTAACTAACAAACCAAGGGAACTCAACATTTTCTTATTCGTATTATCTAGAAAAAATTAAAAACAGCTCTTTTCCTTTATAACAACAATTAGATACATATACTGTCTTTGCAACACCAATTTGTTTTTAAAGTAGTAAGTCTATTCTTTATAAGAAGTGGTAATAGAGATAACCGTAACAATAGTTACAATACCAGACATGTACTTAGTGGAAAGCTCACATTACCAAAAGTAAACAAAACATATTCCGATATTCCTTTCAATATTTGGGTTCAAAGTACTACAATCAACTTCCAACTGAAATAAAATATCAATCAAACTTTACTATCTTTTTGTAAAACTGTATTTATTTGGCTATTGTCTCTACATGATATAAACTTCTAGAATTTTACTCTTGGATAATTTGTATTGTTGATATTTACACAATTTTGTGTTGTTGCTTATTTTTTTTTTACACATTATATTTTATTGAAACCACAATATTTTAAATTTCAAGTATACATTTTTCTAACTAGTCTACTTATAATTAATAATATTAACGTAACAATTAGTTTCTTATTTGATCCTATTTTATAAGCCAACAGTTGGCGATATAGTTTTACCTGTCTTTTTGTAATACTATATTCGACACCATATTAAGTAATTATTTTTGTGGCCTTTAATCTTTTTATTAACTTGTCACACTACTGGAAATAGTGACCAGTTAATTTCCTGAATGTTTATTGTCTTGTTTTGTAAAATGTTGAAATAAATCACAATCTTATTATTCATAAATCTTGCTGCCCCTTTCTGATTAATTTAGACTTTTTCATATTTAATGGTCGCACTGGGGACTTTTAAGGGTTTTAACTTTTTTAAAAGAATTAGTATTTTATAATTATTTTGTATGTATAAATAAAAATAAATTAACAAAAATATATTCTTGCCGATTTTATATAATTCAAAATCGCATAACAGCAACATACGATCCACTAGATTGACCCCTTATGACACAGTCAGTATTCACTATAGCTAATTACAATAATATACACTAACCTTATATTAGAATTGGAACAGCGTGTTCGCTTATGTCTCAACCCACTCGTTGACGGTAAGATTAAATATCTACTGTAGGAATATCGACTTTCCAACAATAGCTTGCCAGTTTGGGAAACTGCCATCTTAAGAGGAAGAAAAAGATACAAGATCTCTTTAACTTTATCTATTTTATTCTATAGAATATTACTTACAATATATATATATATATTTGTAATTTTGAACCACAATAACAATTATTGATTAGTACCATGGGGTTGGCACGAACACTAAAATCAATCTATGGAAATTTTTCATTCTAAATATCTTGAAGTACCTCATGCCCATATACTATAAGTACCATCTACAGCTGTTTACAGAACTGTGTCCAACAATACAGTCTGAGAGGGATTTAGGAACTCCAATTGCTATTTAAATGGCCCAGCGTTCAGTTTGTAATCCCCAATTACCAGTAAATGTAATACTCCATCTACAATGGGGTGAGATCCGGTATTAGTGGCTATTGGTCAACTAAAACAGCTGATTAGCTTCCAACAATGATCAATGTACCTGTGTTTTACTTAATTTATGGATATATTCTTTTATATTTAGTAGGTATGGTTATGTATCAGTTAAACATTGAACGATTGTTAATTTTCTTTTCATCCATGTAGGGTAAAAAGCTTATACAAATCTCATTTTATAAATACTATAAAAATAATGAATAAATACATTATACTACCTACATAAATACATAATCGTATAGAAAAATAAGACAATACTTAAAAAGTTATATGCTCTCCATAAATTCACATTTATTACACCAAAGACAATAATTGTAATTTAACACAAATATACTGTATTCGTGTATTCATATTAAAATACGTGATTTGATATTATAATGCAAACTATCATACTAAATTACCATTATTAAAGTAAGATCCACGTCGCGATAAGTCTAAAAAGTAACTTGGAAATAAACTACACGTCTTTTTATATTTTGTACCAACCATCGGTTACATGCTCAAATCCACAGTCCCAGAGAACAACGTCGTTTGCATCTACATGTGGGATTTGTCTGGCAGTTTTATGGACACGTTAACTGTGCTTGTGGTTTGTCATAAGACTATGACCTAGTTCAACGTACTGGCCCATGGCACGTGTGAAAGAGTTATAAAATCCAAATGCTTACATTAGTTTTTTTTTATTATTTTTTTACAAAAGGTGGATTTTATTAAAATAATCATATTTTTTATTTTAATACAGCTTTTTTAACGTCGAATTTTCAATTATTTATCTTATGGTATGTTTAAAATATTTTACAAATGAAATATATCTATAGCGTATGGTTTTTGTCAGCTACCATTTATTAATTTAAAATTATATAACTGTGTTTTATATTTGGAAAAACTATAAAAAATATTAGATATTAATAAAATTAAATAAAAAAAAAAGAAAAAAGTAATCTCCTGACACAATTTAGATCCAGTCCATCAAGCTATTTAAGACCTGCTTTACTGATTCTATATAGCCTAGCTCCGTAAGACAGCGCAGGAGTCATTCTGTAACTAAGTGAAACATAGTTTGTATAGGCTTGGATTTTAAAATATTTTAAATTCACACCTTTTCTGATAATTTAATAAAAATAGTTTGAGTCGTTTTTAAGAAAATTCCAATGTTGTATGTGTATTGCACATAAAAATTAAAGAAAAACAAATAAACCTACACACCAAATTTCATAAAAATGTATACACCCGATTGGTTTCCAGCGAACTGCACATACACACAGACAGACACACATACGGACAGACACCAACATGTTTTTGGAAAAAAAAGCACTTTTGGGGTCCAGGGGACCTTAAAATGGATTTTTAGACAACCTTGTAAAATTTGTTTTGGACAATCACAATAAAAATGTATCTTCTTTACGGTAACGAATATGGGAGAAATTACAAACTAATTATTAAAATAATTGTATACCAACAACATACCAACTCTTACATTAGATAATATATTGGAAAGTTCTGACTGCCGTCCAGTCAAGTGTAAGTGGATCACTGTTCCTCAGAAGAGATACTTTTAGCAACTGGATTGAATTTTCATGAGCAGAAGTCACCCACTCAGATCTCTGAGGTAAATCTTATTTGTCTGAGAAATTCCTGAGTCAAGCTGTCCATGTCTACCGAAGGGAGTAAGGCTTAAAGTAGAATATCAGTAAGGCAACATTTTATCAGTTATTTGGAAGTGTTTACTAAGTTATTATTGAAGTAAGTTTTGTTAGCAGAAAAATATTGCTGAGCAAATTGGCAAGACTCGTAATAAAAGAAGATGTGTTCTGAACTTTAGTTATATAGACTAATTACGTAAAAATATACATATTATATTTAGTGTATGTATAACAATCAACACGTGAAAAAATACACAATCTTTGTTTTAGAAAGTTGCACTTCCAAATTTAAATCTTATTACAAATAACTATCAACGATTTCTACTTTGTTATCGGCAACCATCATGAACACCAAGCATACATCAGTATATGTCATTGTTTCATAGTAGTGACATTTGTTTTTTGAATTTTTCTGTTACTTGTATAGAATACGGTGGAATGAAAGTGTCGTGTGTAGGGGAGGTAAGTGTTCTACCTGTAGAGATCCACATATGACCGAACATTGCAACTAGGCAAGCTAGGGACAAATGATTGTTTGGACCCTTCTAAATTCTTCCAACTGTGAGTGCAAATGGGTTAGAAGAATTTTAAAAGTCAAGCAATTTAGAACCAAAGTTTCAATAAAATACTTAATCAAATTTATTAAGCAGTTAATTTGATTTTAAGTATGAGAATCAGAATGTATAATAATTTATAGAATACAGTAAAATTTTTATAACCGTAGACTATTCCGTGCACTACTAACATAAACCAATGAATGAGACCGAAGAGTCATTCCTGCATCTAGTGGCCTAATTTGAGCGAATGTTTGTAAGACACCCTTAACAATGTTACTCTTCCTCGCCTACCATCGCTTCCGGACCCCGAGTCTATCATTTTAAAAATTGAACTATACTTAACATTTCGTATTTTACAAGAATCTCCAAAAATATAAAAGTCTATTAATTGAGCATATAGTACAAATTATTCTTTCCACTTCAAATTAATGCACGTCAAAATCTTTGGTAATAAAATCTGTAATTTGATTATTGAAAATAGTTAGTATAAAGTTACGATTTAAAGAATTTTACGGTAATGTGCAGAGTGTAAAACCGCAATATTTAACCTTAATAACCAATAATTAATACTTTTTACATATAGATTTTGATTTGGTTACTTTCCTCACACAATTTATTTACTGGTAATTTAAATTATAAATTACGAGGTAAACTGTATTGAAATAAAGAGCAATAACACAGCGTAATTGTGTTGTTATTGCATGAATAGTACTGCAAAACCATATAAACCGTGTTATTTGGTTCAATAGATTATTGGAGAATCGATTTATGGCTAAGTTGTCATAGATAAAAGGGGACAGCAATTGTAGTAGATTGCTTTATAAACAGCATAGGTCAAGTATCCAATTGTACTCTCGTTAGGGATAGCAGCGATATATAGGAAATATCGATAATTATGTTTCGATATATCTATATATTAGTATCGATAATTTCTTTCGATAATATTGGTCATATCGATATTTTGGTCCGATAAATTATATCACTAAATATTGACGTTATTTTCTCTACTCAAAATCATCACTATTCGAGAAAAAAACACATTTAAACTGTCTCTTATGCGTACAAAACATGTATTGAAATAATAAGAGTAACTTTATTTTTTTTACACTTAAATCTAGATATTTATAGACCAGTGGATGGAAGTTTAGTGTTATAAGAAGCCTAATGACTTTTTAAATGTGAAAAACAAAAATAACAATGGTTTTACATAATTCTTTTATAATTATCCTAATAATTAAAGTTATAATTATTCTTATTTTGAACTTTTCTCATTCAAGCCCACAGACCAAAAATTGTTTCGTGTAGATAAATGTATTTAATTTTTACATTCAGAAGGCTATTCTATATAGTGACAGCAAAACATGAGTGTATTTTTGGTCATAACAAAGAGATAGTGCCTAATTTTAAACAGAAAATCACTTACATTTCGATATATCGGTTATTGAATTATAACCGATGTATCGAATTTTGAAGAAACACTTACAATTCGTAAGAAAAGTATCGATATGTCGATACTTTTCTTTCGATATTATTGTTAGATCGATATTTGGTTTGTGATATATCAATATGTTGAAAATATTCCTGATTCCAGTTAGTTTATGTCGATTGTTAGTTAAAATGGTCAGCTACTACATTAAGTGCCCAATAATACCATGTTGATCAGCTGTTCATATTCAAAGATTGTGTGGAACATGAAAATCCATTGAGTAAGCATAAATATTACTAGTACTTAATTTTCTTTCGTTATTGATGTCTTATCACTGTCATCAAGCTTGAAAATGAGCGAATTATTGAAAACAATATCCAGACTTATTTTAATAGCCAAAATTAAGGACGACTTTTTATAGCATAAGCAAATCTACCATTTTGGTGTTATAGTTTCATTTAATTGAATTTTTTAAAACAAAATTGATTTTTGATTCTGGAAGCTCATTTTATTGGAATAGATAATGATTTAATGTATAAAAGGAAACACACTAAATTATTTTCTTTTATTTTGTGAAGCCTGTCAGTAAAAACGTTGCCATCATCAGACACCAACAACAGCTTGAGCCCTTTCGTATATATAAATGCTGACTTGTTTTCAATATTGGTATGATATTTTGGGTCTGATTGTGAGCAAAACTGTTACATTAAGCGAAGAAAATCAAGTTGTAATTATTTATCAAACAAATCATAAATTGAAAAAGACACGTGGCAGATACGATCTGATAGGGATATTAAGGGGGTTACTTTAGATACACAGATCATATTTTGTATACCATATATTCTTAATGAAATGTAAGGAAACGCAAAGTTCAAATGCAAATTATGTTATGGAAAATTAATATTCCACCTTTAAATAATTTGAAAAAGAACATTTAATTATTAAAATCCGCGTAAAAATTGTTAAGGGATTTTCCACTTGCAATTCCTTATCCGTTTTAATCCCCGTTATAATCTCCTGACAGACTTTAAGGCTCTTATCGTGACATTTACAGCAATTTTAGATTTATTATTACATTATGTTATTTTATTACAGCTAATAACAGCTTATTTATTTAAATACTAGGGGACACACCTGCACGCTTCGCGTGCTAACACCGACGCTCGCTGCGCTCGATACAGTATATGTTTGTTACTTGGGCCTCGGAATGTGACTTTTGACAACAATAACAATGGTATATCAACAGCATAACATAAAAATCACAATAATAAATTTTACTAAACCGTATCTCACTCACACTACTTACGTTGTTACCTATTTAGTAGTATAAATACCCAAAATGGTAGTCTATTTCATTTTAGTTTAACCGCTGAAGGTTAAACTCGTAGTAAAATATTAAAAATGCATCACAGTATAATGTCAATCATACAAAATAAACATGTTTATTTAACTACTAAAATCAATCCATTTATTTACTAAAAGTGTTATGTTTAAGACTAAATTAACTGTATAAAAAATTAAAAATATTGCATGTTTATAGTTACGTTCTTTCACATAATAGTTAAAAATATTTACAGTAGTTTATCCAATAGCAGTATTCGAAAACAGTTAGTTATACATTATTTTAGAATGTAAAATGTTGATCTCCAAATTGGTACATAATTATTGACCAGTATTTTTGGTGTGGTGTAGATCAGCTAGAGTCCCTCTGAATTAATTATGGAATCAAAAGATATTGTTAATGGACACAATCGGAATTAAAATTAGTGGTAGGTGTGGTTTCACCTGAGTTGAGTACTTTGTCAGCTGTCCACTTCACCACGGACAAAAACTGAACAGCAAAACCAATGCATACTAAATATCCATTTGGAAGTTTGTGGGGTTTTTTTGGGAAATGTGAATAAAAGTAATGAAACACGAAGAAGATGGTTAGTAATAATTGACTCATAATTAAAAAACAAGAAGCCATTTTGCAATAATAAAAATCATTAATTATTCATAGAGGTTGGCTTCAGTCTGTCTGGTCAGACGATTGAGAGCTACAATGATCAATATTTATATATTATTAGTTTACGTTAACACATATCACATAGTTTTACCTTTGACACTTTTCAAACATTCAATCGGTGCAATGTACATTTCGACTGTTTAATTTAACTACAGGCACATTTCAAGGTTATAAACGAATATAATAATGGAATATTCATATAGAGAATTTCAGAATATTTACATTGTCATAATCAGGGCTAGACCGTGTCTGATTGCTATGTACACTTTGTAGATGTTGCCGACGTTTCGAATACATTGCAGCACTCATCTTCAGGGTGACACACTCTATTACTCGATCCAAAGATTTAACGAGGCCATACTCTGTCTCTGTCTCTATTTAAGCTTTGAGGACTTCGAATTGTAAGCACGGGTATTTTCTACCAATAATGATTCTAGAAGGCCTCATATGAGTCTGCCTCCTGGCAGAGACGTTATAGAATACTTATTTCTCACATCTAAGTTCTGATATTACTTATAAATATTATTATGTGTTAGGAATATTGAAACATTATTAAAAAAGAAACGTTATTTGATTCAATTCCCTCAATAAAGAGTTACTACTATTTTCAAATTATTTTGCTCACACCTTTTTCTATTGAAATGTTTCTCTTATTTAATGATTTTATTGTTATTATTTTACTAAAAAATTGTAATGACAATGTATTTTGGCTTTAATTATTTTGTAAAACTGTCAAACACTAAGGAATTTTACATTATTACTGTATTGTTATATTTTATGTATTTAATTTAGTTTAATACGAAGCAACCATTAACGTTTGTTTAAAATTAACCTTTAAAACCTACACATTTTCAACGACTTAAAAATCTCCAATTCAGATGCTATTGTTGCATAATCCTCTTTGGGGTTCCATTGTTTAACACTAAATGCTAAACAGCTGTAGGGCTTATATTTAACTTCAAGAATAATCCAGGACATTGGTAAATAAACACAAATGAATCAATATTTATGTAACCTTGATTCGTTATTCATTTCAGTGGTTTTTACCTCACAACTATTTACATAATTCATACGTATTTTAAAATGCAAAGTAACCTTAAAATGAGTAAAAAGAAAAACTATTATCTCTGAGAGTTTATTAAACGATAATTACATTTATAAACAAGTATGCCAATAAATTCCTTCTAAGTCTGAGTTAATATTATATTTACATATATTAAAATTCTTCAGATTATAAGAAATAAAATTAAATATACGCCTATTATATGTACAGTTAATTGCACAAATTAAGATAAATGTGATATGAAATTTTTTTTATTTAGTTGGTCATACGTTCAACTCTCCTAGCCTTAGGGTTAAATAAGGTTTAAAAAAGCTTACATATTTTTTGTACCTATTCGATTCAATTTATCAGAATTTGAACAGCTGATTCCGATTAAAAGTTATAGTATTAAATATTTATGTTAAAATATTGATTCTATATGAATAATATGATTTAAACTATATAAATTGAACGTTTGTTTGATACCTGACCGTTTTTGAGGTTTGGAGATATTTTTATTGTCAATAATTCTATATTTGGGTTTAATTGGAAGAAAGAGGTCTATAGCCCTTTCCTCACCCCTAATAAATATGATTTACATTAAATTTTATTTTCATTCATATGTTGATTTTCTTTCATTTATTTTCACTTAAAAACACATATAATTACTAATTTGTTCTTATTTGTCTTTGTTTTAAATATTTTTTGAACAGTTTTAGCTATCCCATATTCTTGTCAATTTTAATGACAACTTACAGTCCCAGATATCGAGACATATACTTTGACATCATTTCTTCTATAATACGGTGTTTTCAGTTTTACGATTTCAGTTCCACCGCACGATTAGGTTTGAAAGCACTGTGTCACAAAATTAATAATGGAAATGAGAGATATAATATTTCTTCTCCAACTACTGGACTCATGTGGTACTGTTCTATTTTAAAACATCGCCGTCATAGATACTTGAGTATACGTTAGGCCACTAGATGGCTATTCAGTGGCCAGCCCCGCCCATTACGTCATCGTGACATATGATCATTGGTGAGCCATCGTGGTGGTGACTGCAATATAGTACACCTGGAAACTTCTAGTTGGCATGAGGGATAAAAGGAGTGATGTTAGAAGTCAATATCGTTGACGAAATGTGGATTGCTGTCATAACCAAGTTATACTGAGGTTATGTTGTATATTATTTTCCTATAATTTTGTGTTTTTGTTATATTATATTTGAAAAACTTATAATATAATTATAACGTTCAGTGACCTGCCCTAAAATTGAAATAATATTTATCACTACTTACATTATTGTTTTATTCGCAATTATTGCATATAGAATTTTAAATATGTGTTTTTTTGTATAAGGTGTTGTAGTGTTGGGACGTTTCCCCTCCTCTGCTTAAACCATTCCTTCCCCTATATAAGCTTAATATAACACGCACATAGTTTTTATCTGGACGATTCAATTGTAGTACTCAATTTCAACATTTGTAAGTATGTATTATCTCCGAAAAGAAAAAGTTGCCTTTTTTAGCCAGTTTTTGGGTCTTTCTACTTTAAAAAGCCATCCCATAGAATATAAATCACATTACCATATCTTGTTGGTACGTTTTTTATGGCATTAAAACTATTGAAAATATATCAAAATATAGTAAACGCATCTTCTAAATAAATTACGATGCAAATGAAAATATTACAGCATTGTATACAATGTGAATGCCGAACGCTAAGCTGATCAGTTCTGCAAGCACTCGAAGCGATATTTGTCATTTTATCCTCTTTAATTCAATGTGCCACTGCGTTTGCTTTTCCTAATTGGTAATATTCAAAATCAGAAAATCCTGTCGCCGGTTTAAGCCAATTAACTCAAAGCTAAACAGTTTACTGATGGTTTATTGAGTTATGTGCACATTATTTATTAGTAATTTAAATACTTTTTTAAAGGATTACACTTTTAAATTATATTTAATAAACAAGTAGTCATGAATAGCCCTTTGTAAACTGTTTATTAGGCTACAAATTAATTGTTTTAGATACAGACCTGTATGAAATTATGTAAAGTAGTTGAGATTAAAAAAATTAATATATACATGATTTTGATTTGAATAATAATTGTATGTGTTATTTTTGGAAACGATTACTTTTTGGAAGCCGTAACAATTTAGATTCATACAATGTAAATATTTTGATGAAATAAAAATAATGACTTGATAAGATCGATGAAAATGTATGGTGTTTTTTATGTAAGTATTTTAAATGCACTAATTAATATGCTTTATTATTAGTGTTAAATAGCCATTATTATTTTTCACCAATTAGTTGTTAATCGTATTTCCAAAGTAATTAGTTTTTTTTATTTTTAACAATATTTGTCTCATAATGGTAATGGACTGTGGAAACAGCTTGTAATTTTGTTCCATTGTTAACATACAGAACACTTTAAAACAATTGTAAATGATATTTATAATGAACAATAAACAAATACATAAATATACACAAGTTTTTGTTTACTTAAGGTAATTGTATTGAACAGGAGCCTTGTCGATTTTTAGGCTGAAAATTTGTTTCATTTTAAATGCATAGCTAAGAAACAAGAGTATTGTTGTTTTTTTTCAGCGGAAAATGCAAACAAGTTAGGAAAATGTGTAAGAATGGAAAAATGTTTTTTTCCGTATGTATACTGATGTGGGTATTCAAATTACGCGGAATGTTACGAATGTGATATGGTCTTTGCTATCGAGCTACGTATTAGTAAACAAGATAGCGCCAGAAATGTGCCGATTTCAGTAAGGTTACGTTCTGTTAGAATTGGGCAAGGTTAGGTATTGATAGGTTAGGTTATGTTAGGTTTGTAATGGCTATGCCAAGTTTGGTTAGGTTATGTTAGGTCATATTAGGTTAGGTCAGCTTAAGTTAGGTTTTGCTAGGTCATGTTGGTTTTGATTCAAATAAACCTAACCAAAACTAACACAACCTAACCAAACCTAACATAAACTAGCCTAAACAAACCTAACATAATATTACCTCCCAATATCCAATTACAAGATAGCGCCAGAAATGTGCCGATTTCAGTAAGGTTACGTTCTGTTAGAATAGGGCAAGGTTAGGTATTGATAGGTTAGGTTATGTTAGGTTTGTAGAGGTTATGCCAAGTTTGGTTAGGTTATATTAGGTTAGGTTAGCTTATGTTAGGTTTTGCTAGGTCATGTTGGTTTTGATTCAAATAAACCTAACCAAAACTAACACAACCTAACCAAACCTAACATAAACTAGCCTAAACAAACCTAACATAATATTACCTCCCAATATCCAATTACAAGATAGCGCCAGAAATGTGCCAATTTCAGTAAGGTTACGTTCTGTTAGAATTGGGCAAGGTTGGGTATTGATAGGTTAGGTTATGTTAGGTTTGTAGAGATTATGTCATGTTTGGTTAGGTTTTGTTATGTTAGGTTAGGTTATATTAGGTTAGGTTAGGTTTTGATAGGTCATGTTGGTTTTGATTCAAATAAACCTAACCAAAACTAACACAACCTAACCAAACCTATTATAAACTAGCCTAAACAAACCTAACATAATATTACCTCCCAATATCCAATTACAAGTTAGCGCCAGAAATGTGCCGATTTCACTAAGGTTACGTTCTGTTATAACAGGGCAAGGATGGGTATTGATATGTCAGGTTATGTTAGGTTTGTAGAGGTTACCTCACATTTGGTTAGGTTATGTTAGGTTTTGCTATGTCATTTTGGTTTTGATTCAAATAAACCTAACCAAAAGTAACACAACCTAACCAAATATAACCTAGCCTAAACTAATCTAACATAATATAGCCTAACCAATATCCAATCTAGCCTTATCTTAACAGAACGCAACCTTAATGAAATTGGCACATTTCCCACGCTATCGTGTTTAATTGGTTCGATTTTAAAAGCCTTGCACCACTCGTGACACCAGACCACAATTCAGAACAATACTGAGTAACCACATATTTACAAAACCAAATATTTAACAGTTTTTTGGCTATTCCGCTAAAATAATATTAAATTCTCATTTCTTCATATATCTAATAAAAAAAATAAATAAAAACAGCCGAAAAATCGAAAAAGTCCTTGTTCTGTATGTAAATTTCCTAAATAATCTGAATTATATACTACCAATACATTAAAATTAAAATCATCCTTGATAATCTGCCATGAAAGATGTTTTCATCGCTTTCGACCTTTAAGTAACCTCTCAAGGTCATTTATGCCAGTCTGGGAATGGTGTTCTCGGATTCATATTGTATGTCTTATCCTATTATTAATCACCAGTTAGTCTGGAGGAAAATGCATGCTATAATCAAGCCATTTTACTATCATGATACAGGTTGTGCACGTACAAAAGGTGCTATATAATACGATGTAAATATATGCTTACAAAAAAATAAAAGTCCTTTTTATTACAATTTGAATGCATTAATTCCTCAAGATGACACAATATAATAACTACAATATGACATATATACAATGCACATGTATACGTAATAACTGCATATATTTTAATCCAGTAGTATTCTGCTGTCGTAATATTATCTTAAATTTTGTATTTTACAAATGTAAGTTTTACTTTATTAAGTCAAATTAACTAACTTATTTTATACGAAAAGAATTCTAATTTAATTAATTTACATTTACGAAAAGAAAATATTTAATTAATTTACATTTTATTAGTTTTGATAGTTTATTCATGTAGGAGATTGTTTACAATAATTATTGTTGTTTGTGGGAGATTTCTACCTAAACACTCGAAACACTGAGCAACTTGATTTACAGATCTTCAGCTTCCCACTATCTAATATTCTTATGGGCACGTAGCACGAGGAACTCAAAGATCACGTCCAGAGGAATGGGTGATATTAATCTCACTTCACACCATCCCCCGTCGTGATCTTTACAGAAAACAATAACATGTAATATTTGTTTCCGTGTTTATCACTAGTAAATAAAAACTAACAAGCACATTTTTAAGACAACAGCTGTTTGTGTTTAAGATACATTTTGTGTTTCATCCTAACATCATCGATAAAGATATTAATTTTTCAGTACCTAGGCTTTAGCTTCAAAGTTCTAAAATAATTATTTAGTGTTGGCGATGAATTGTAAGTTTTCTTTCTATTTTAGATCCGTCTGAGATGTGAGAGCAATTTTCTCTGCATACATGAATTGTTTTGTAATTTGCAGCAGAAATGTTGGCAGTGTATACGTTGAATAAAAGAGGAGCAAGAACACACCTTTGTGGCAGTCCATCATTCAGGTGCCTAAAAGAACTTTCTCTTCGACAAACTTTAATTAACCTGTTGTTGAGGGCGAAATTCTGAAATCCCAACAATTTAGGACATGAATTTAAGTTGTAACATTTACTAACAGACCCTTTCTCCAAACTGTGTCATAGACTGCTGAAAGATCTACAAATGCCGCTGAAGTTTTATTTTCTTTTCAAACCCATCCTCAATTAAATATGTGAAAGATAGTACCTGGTTTCTGAACCAAGCTTATTCAGCAAGAATGCTGCCATTGGGAATAGGTGATATTCTGTTTTAAACCAGCCTCTCCAGCAACTTATAGCAGTTAAAAGTTTTTAAACATTTCTAGCATGTTTTACACCTTCATCATCATAAGTTATTTTTACCATTAGTTATGTCATTTTTAGTATTTTTACTTTCATTTCTATTAGTCAATACATACGTACTCTTCTTTTGGAAATTATTTTACTTTTTGTGCGTAATTTAAATAAATACCAGAATATCTAGGTGTTAATTATTACATTTCCATTAACAGAGTTCCATAAAAAGATAAAAACATTTTAAGATAAACACATCTATTAAAAAAATGATTTATCTTACAAGTTTTTTTATCTTTTAATAGCACTCTGTTAATGGAAATAAATACACACACCTGAAGCACTCTTGGAACTTTTCATTTCTCAATAAATGTATGACTGTCACACCTTAGATTATTTATAATGTTTTAACATTCGTACTAAAATGATGAGGAACGATTGAATGTGATGAGTGTAGATTATCGAGTGTAGAAATTGCTTAAAACTAAAGATTTGCCCTTCCAGGGACACTCATTTACGGTGAACTTCAGTTTTACGTGGAATCCGAACTTCATATTATTTGCATGATTTTAAACTGCAAGCCTGACACTCACATCTCTTCCTTACAAAACAAATTGCCTCTGACTACCACCCAACATGGACTTCTCTAGTAGTGTCCACGTCAATGGGAACCATTGAGTGAACGCCATGTCGGTGGTGAATGTGCCTAGCATAGAATCTATAGCCTCTAATCTTCACATCTCGTCCCCAAGTAGCTGGGTTACAGCACTGCACCTCCTACTGTATGAGGATACATACTTTATCGTTAGCGTATAAATATTGTATAATTTTTTATGTTCTTAGATCACTAAATTTTCTTTTCGTATTTCCATTGTATGTAAATATTATTTATATACGTTATTGTTTAACCAAAAACTATGTAGGTTATTTTGTACTATGTAAAAGATATGTTACTGATAATGGTTGGAGTTTCACATATTTGATACTATAAAACTGTAAGGATAAAATAATTATATACCAAGTAAAATCTTATTACTTTTGGGACTGAATGTTGCTATCACATCGATGGGATTATCATGCCTCTAGTGCAATATTGATTTTATCTATTGATCAAAAAATTAATTCATTAAAGTAAACTTGTGGTTATTTACAAACCTGACATGACAAACATTTAGACCAAGAACACCTCCATTTACAAATTTGTATTCTAAAATATTATAACATAGCAAAAAGGATAAGGAACTTTTCCACTTGAAAAGTGCAGCTTATCTCAAATCCTGTGGGAACCCTCCTAGAGACCTTAAGGATAAAGGGGTTTACTATTCAAGACAGTATGCAGTTCTCGTGAAATGGAATTATCTTTCACCTAAGTTTTGCAAAATTGTTCACTTTGACCAATTATAGTAACATAAATAATTGAATTATGAGCCATTTTAATGCATGGAGAATAAAACGGACTCATTATGTACTTCATTTTATTTAATTTATTAAAGTGAAAAATATTGTTAACTTAATTAAATCTATAATTTTTCAACTGTATTTGTGTAGTTAACCTACCTAACTTAATATAAAAGTAAATAGAATAATTCCATTTGATAGAAATCATAGTAATCGATAGAATCAACATAAATGTATAAGTATTATAGACATTTCAAAGTATTGAAATAAACGGGCGAACCAATTTATTGTATTGCGAACATATTCATATTATTTTATTTTTATGTACAAATCTTGGTATTTATTTTTAATTAAATATTATAAATGAGAATTTACCAATAAAAATATTAAAATATAAGTTTAATGTAAAAATTTCACACTGAATAAAGAAAATACTAAAGAATTTGTTTATTACTATATTCTCCAAACCTCTTCCCACAGTTGGATATTGAAGTAAAGAATCAACAAATTACATTCAGCCATTATAGGTCTCATTAGTTCTCCCCTAAGCTTCTTACCTGTTACATGAGCCACCCTGTATTAGATTGTATTACGGTTTATTATTCTCTAAGCTGATCGAAACGTTGTTTTCTACAAGGATTAAAACTATCAATTATAACTTTCCATCATTTAGATACACTATTGCAAAATCACTGTGGATATGAACTGTATTTTTCATCTATTCCATTTCAAACTTTTGTACAAATCCCCTCCCCCCCAAACACATACGACTATAGATTGAATGTGAAAAGTGAGAAGATCATTGTAAAAGCATTTGAAATAAACGAAAATAATGGCTAATGCTATAATTCAAGGCAGGATAACGGAGGACTAGTAACTTGATGTAGATAGTTTATACATCGTATCGTTAACGTCCATGTCGATGGTAAGTTCCTACCTTGTGATATTCATGGTAACAATGGTGATATACTGTCGTCAACAATGGAGCCGTCAGAGTTCCTTATGACGTCATATCTCCTAAACAAGCACCATCAGACTCTGAACGCTTCGAGTGTTTAGGAAACAAACACAACGTTTCGACTGGTATAAGAAACTCCTGTCGTCTTCAGGTGTACTTATGTACTTACTAACTTAGCCTAAGTCTAAAACTACTTTTTACCCTTAACCCATACTAAATTATAAAAGACTTAATACTACATGCTTGGATACTAAAGATTACTGTTGAAAGTCAAATGTTCTTTAAAAAAAATTTACTTTCCAAGCTTAAAGTGTTAAGTCTTTTTTAATTAGTATGGGTTAAGGAAGCAAAATAGTTTTGCTACATATCATGAACAATCCAATGCTAATAAATAACTTTCAAACAACAGTATCTGAACATATTGGTATTTTTGTTTCCAAAGATAGGAGAAACTTTGGACCTATCATGTAAATTGTCAGATTCTATCTTGACAAAGAATACGTACTGACTTTATACATCTCTAGTCAGAAGACACCTTGAGTACGTCACAGTTTTTGGAATCGAGACTGGGATATGAAATTAGTCCATGGAGAATGTCCAAAAAATGTTACTTTTGTAGGTGGTCTTTCGGTTTCTAGAGTTTAAAGAGTTGGAATTTGTCGACAACTTCACCTTTGGACTCTCTCACCTCAATGTACTTTGGCTAACCTGTTGTTGCTTCTTAAGGTCTATCTAGCCACGGCATATCAGTCGATTGTTTTGGACTGAGAGTTCCATAGTCTACTTACTCAACAAAAATTCGTAATTTTCGTTCAATTTAGTTGCCTGGCCTCCGTGATGGTCTCGAGGCCTTCCCTCCAGCAGGAATACTCGTGTAGATGAATTTAGTTTTTGTGTTTAATAATTAGTATATATAATGATCGCCCAACTGTCGCTAATCGCAATTCACTACAAATGTAGGTTTTACGTTATATCGTAGAACTAATTCTCTGTTGTAGACCACAATATCGTGTAAATTACGTGATTTATACAGATTAAAAAGATTTTTTCGTGAAAATGTAGCCAATTCTTGATCCGTGTTAGGCAAAGTTTTCAAAATTGTTTAGGTGATAATAAACTGCATAGTTACTGGACAGTAGTCATTCGTTTACCACAAACCAGTAGAGCTTAAGTATTGCTTACGAAATTACCCCCCCCCCCCTTATACCCATAACAAGTCACCTAACTTTGAATTAAGTGACCGTCGAAGTTTAGAATTATAATAGCAAATATAATTTCTTTAATATTAAGATATTGTCAGAACCAATATATGTTAAAACAAAATTTCCATTTGAATAAATTAAGTTAAGGAACTAATAAAACAACAACTGATGCTTAAACTAAATATGCAGAAAAATCATACGAAAATAACAAAATATTCTCACTAAGACTTTAAATACAAATTTAATTTTAATAAGTCTATTTTTTATAAAATAAACGGTTTTAATCACTAAAAAAATCTATAAATATCGAATTAAAACACATCAAATATGAACATTTTCTTCTTGCTGTTGTATGTTTTTTTTTTATTACTGAGAATTTAACATGAAATCCCTCAAAATTGGAAAAGAAAGTAGTCGAAATTGACTGATCCAGTTTACTTATATCCAATAGCGAATTTTTTCAGTTTGTTAGTTCTGTGTAGTGACACTTTGAAATTACAGAACAAGATAACTTGAATAAACACAAGATTACTCCAACATAAGCACAAAAATATCAATAATATAGTAATTGATTTTGGTTTTAGTCAAAATAGTTACAAACATTATTTTCAAAACCTAAAAGAAAAAAACTTGTTCTGTATTTGAAATATAACATTGCCCCTGTTTAATCATTTATTTCTTTATGGATGTTTGTTATTAGTTGGTTTTTTTTAAATTTTAGTTAGACAAAATAAATAGTAGCAAACTTGACGAGAAACTTAAGACTGTTTCATTACAAACTACAAACTACATTCAGTCACCACTTCTCTACTAACTAAACTCGAACTTCAGCTGGATATTGAGGTGTTGAATATTACATTCAGAAATCATTGTTCTAACCAGGATAGGTTTGATTAGTTCTCCCCTAATCTTCTTACCTGTTACACGAGCCACGTGGTGTTACATTGTATTACGGCTCATTGTTCTCTAAGCTGATCGGTAAATTGGTTTATACGAGGATTTTAACTATCCATTATAGGTTTATACAATCTAGATATCTGATCACATCATTATTTTAATGATAAACTGCATTTTTATCGATTTTATAACAAATGTTTGCTCGTCCATCTATCGTTCGAGGTAGAGTGTAAAAAAATTTTTAAGTTTAAAAAATGGGAGAAAAACATAAAAACGTAAATTAAATCGTATTGGTACAAATAAATTACTTTCTATACCAAGAATATAAGATTTATAACTTATTTTGAGCAGAGATAATTAAGTATTTTAATGTAAGTGCAATTCAGGAAACACCTGACAACCGTAATTCAAGAATGAAAAAAAAGTGGTTCTAATTTGTGCCCTGTGGATATAATCAACATAGTAAATAAAGGTATATTCATATTTGATTTTTTTTCTTTCAGTGACACAATCCACAACTTGTTTCGTGTAGATAAATGTATTTAATTTTTACATTCTGCAGACTATTCTAAATAGTGACAGCGAAATATGAGTGTATTTTTGGTCCGAAGCGAAGAATTAGTGCATCATTTTTAACAGATAAAATATTTACCTCCTTTTCCCGACAAAACTCCAAGACAGCGATAAAACAGTCAGTAGCAGCATTTTCATATTTACTATTATGTTACTAAATGCTTAGAATAGCCTATCAGCATAAAACACGGCAGATAATAACGAAGAAATTTATCTTTTAACCTCATTAGATTCATATGTTACGTCGAAAATGTACAATAGTTTCGTAAATACATTTATCAATATTCAAGCGATGCGCTCGACGCCTGCAAAGTAAATGATACTTCGTATTGCTACGATATAACAGCTAGGTGATTGAGGTCGGGGAGGGGGAAGGCCGCGGCCTTGATTGGAATGCGGAAAGCTCGTCACTAGGTCATCACGTCGATGGTTATCAGTCGTTTAAATGGTTTAAAGGGATTTAAATACCCGTGCCTCCTCCACTCACAGCTTTAAATATTGTACTGTAACGCACTAAATGGTGTTACTTGGGGACTTTACCTCTACTCAAATTAATCATTTTAGTGATGGCAATGATATATCGATATATTATATATCGATAATTATATTTCGATATATCGAATCATTAGTATCGATATTTTCATATTCCGATATATCATATCACTAAATATTGACATTATTCTCTCTCCTCAAAATCATCACGATTCGAAAAAAAACACATGTGTACAAAACTATATTGAAATAATAAAGTAACTTTATTTAGTATTTTATGTGAGGTTAGCCACAACAATGTAGTTTAGTGAACTAATTTTGTTAACTTTTAGTGTTTTAAATAAGCTTAGTGGCATTTTTAAATGTGAAAATCTAAAATAACGATTTTGTTACATTATTCTTTTATAATTAATAGAATAATTGAAAGGATGATTATTCTTATTTTGAATGTTTTTCAATTGACACTACAGACCATAACTTGTTTCGTATAGATAAATGTATTTAATTTTTACATTCAGTATAGTCTATTCTACATAGTGACAGCAAAACATGAGTGTACTTTTAGTCATGACATAAGAGTTAGTGGATTATTTTAAACAGATACTGTACATAATTTACAATTCGATACATCGGTTACCCGATATATCGATATTTTTATTTCGAGATTATCGTTAGATCGATATTTTGTTGGCGATATATTGATGATTTGATATATCGATATGTTGAATATATTTACGATTTCTAGTCTCTCCTAAACAGCTTCGGAGCCCTGGCCACTAAAAGACGTTTTAGACCTCTCTAAGTCTAGCTGATAGAAATGCTTGAGTGGCGCCTTTTCGATACTAGGAAACCAGTGAACAGGACCTCCACTGCACTTTTCACATATACCATTTCATAGAATAAAAACATTAAAACATGTTTCTTAAGATAACTGACGATTCTTAAGAAACTAAATAATAACTACCACATCAGTGACATATTGCAACTCTAAATATTTGACCCTTAATATTTATCAGTCAACGGATTAAGATCAGAATGTTCATGCGTACATTTCAATTTTCTGGTGCACTTGTGGATGAAGCATTGCAATGTACAAATTAATAAATGAAGTAGTAGATTAAGCTCTGCATGCTTTGCAATCCGGAAGATAAGATATTTAACAAATGAAAAACAGCTTAGTTTAACTTGGTTTATTTTAAATCTCTCTTAGATACGGGATACTTTTTTGAGGAGGTTCATATTTCACAGAAATTATTTTAAAATACAAAAACGGCCAATAATAATTTTGGGTAGTATAAAATACAACGAAAATTTAGATTTAACTTAAAAATATTTGAAATTACAACTGTTTATAGTATTTTTATTCTTGAAGTCATGTGCTACGTTTAAAAGGATATTTAATTAAAAAAAACAGAAGCACAAATATATTACTCGAAATCATCGCCTATTAGAAATACCTTCCCAACGATCAACCCACTTTGAGACATCAATTTAATATGTGGTTCAACATTTTAATAATAAACTACCGGAAAAATGGTAAGCAATCAAACAATTTATGTTATCATAAATAAAATAAAAATAATTAATTAAATCTGCACACTATAGTAAAGACAAATTTAACCCAAAAGCTGACAGGACATTGACTGTGGAGAAATTTCAGGGGTTACGTTTTATTTTAGGGGCTGAGCTATTTTAGTTTAGTTGAGGTTTTATTGCAAATAATTATCATACTATGGCTCAATTGTATTGTTTTTTTTTTGTGATATGTTCATTATCTATCCTATAACATTTTGTATGTTTTATTAGACGAAAAAAGCACTTTGACTTTGAATGCAACGTAAATAAAACGTTTTGTGGGATATATTATATATAGTTTTCCATTTATCACTACAGATTGCCCTAAACCTTGTAACAATTGTTAATTGTTGCATTATAATTAAATTAGAAAATTGTATTTAGAAAATGTTAAATTTTGTAAGGACTGAGAGGTTTAGGAGTTTGTTTTGTTTTCCAAAAGTTTTCGATATAAGTTCTCCAAGTTTTGAGAAAAAAATCAGAATCTTCCCCTTTCAAATAAAAAAGTAGTTTTCCCCATATAAAATAGTTAAATAACCAGTATATTCACGTCTGTTAATTTCCTGTCAATTTCATGCGACATGTTTTCTGAAGGCAACATGTTTGGTGAGCCTTACCTGTTCAGATGTCCTGGTTTATAGGGTTCTAATTGGTTGGTTTAGCTTCTTGAGTTAAGAGGGGGTAAGTCCGTTGGTGGAAGGGTTGCGGGCGTTCCGTCAGTGCTACGATATCTTTCTGAGTGTGACCACATGCGATCCTTTCCATTTCGGTGTTCTTTACCGTTGCGGCAATTTTTTCTGTAGTTCACTTGTGAGTGATTGTGTGAATGCCGGACGATCTTTGTTGTGGTCAATTTTGGTTTCGAAACCTCCAGGACAGCTACGTAAGTAATTTTTACAAGTTTTCTTTAGTTATAGATTTTCAGTAGGGTTTTAGTAGATAGGATAAGATCCACCAAGCATGCGCGGTTAAAATTGTTTCTGGATTGAAGTCACTCTGCTAGTTACAAATTTTGAGAGTGTTTTGATTTTCTTTGTTTTGCTTTTAAACTTTGTAAGTAAAAGGAAAAATGTTTCAAGTCACTAAAAGCTGGTTATTTCTTTTGGTTCCAGATCTCCCGGAGGCAATTTTAAGGCAATTTTAAATTTTAAGGCAATTTTAAAGAATGTTAGATAAATTTTAAAGAATTTAGAAAATTTATTACAATTTTAAATTTTGATTTAAAAGTTTAAAGAAATTTATTAAAAAAGTCAAATAAATAAAAAAGATTCTGGTCTAAAGATATTTAATTTATTATTTTGGAAGAGTTGTTTTAATTTATTTATTTTCCATTGAGTCAATAAAAGAAGAGATTTTAATTTTCATTTTTATCATTATTTGTAGAAGAAACCAATTTTTATTTGTTAAAGTTATTTATAAGAAGATGATTAAAGAAACGTTTTTATCATTGGAGAAGTCTTATTTTAATCTCTCATTTAAGTTTGTTCAACATATCAAAAATAAATAGTAGCCTTAATAAGGCTACAACCTCCCTGACATATCCCTCTCCCCAGTACATAAAATGACGTCATTTTGCAGGACATTGCACATGTTCTGTAGATACAGTTCTAAAAAATGTCACATGTCGTCGTTCTTTGGAACTATTTGTATTGTGTTTTATTTCTAGCTTTACGTGTTGCATGTTTCGAAATAATTAACACAAGTTGTTCAATTTATACGAGCTGGTAATTATAATGTAAATACATATTTCATATCGATAGTAAACCTATGATATATATAAAAAACTTAAAAATGTAGACACATTTGTGTGATTTAAAACGCGTAAAAAAATATTAGTACATCGTTTTTACTAATTAAATTATAACCTATATAAACGATTAACTAACAAATTAATGAAATATTTAAGCGTTTATGTTTATAATTAATGTATTTGAAATATATTTGAGTCAGGTAAACTTAAATATTACATTAATTGTTACAATAAAATCAAACTGTATACCTCGTTGTTGTAGTATATCCTAGTAAAATTACTATAGAAAATGTATAATGAAAGTTTCTATCTTCAAAAAAGCTACTAAGAATCTACTCTACAATTTCTAGTACTCCTGATAGCTGTTTTTGTTACAGCAATATGCTTGAATCTATCATTAGAAATGTCAAACGAAATGAAGCAGTATTGTTAGACGTTTTCCTATTAATGTTTTTATATATATCTTATCAGTGGTCAACACTTTTTTTGACAGTAAATTAAAAAAAAATTAATAAAGGTAAGATATTATTATAGCTAAACATACCAAATCATAGGTTAATTTTGCATGCCTGAAAATAGAGAAAAAACTGAATTCTGTACTTTTTCATTTGCTGTGAATTTTTTTCAGAGTAAATAATAGTGTAATACATCTAAATAATTACAAAAATTATAACTCCCTTAGAGCATCAAGTTGATTGTAATGAAAATAAATACAAAATTATAACACTAACTGGAGCATCAATCGAGGGCATGCCCACTATACAGTATAAATCATTAAAACATCATTAATGTAAATGTGAATAAATATGTTCAAATAAGTTTACGTATTTGTATAAATTCATTGGAACACAATGAATGTGGGAAAGTCGAGACATTTGAAAAGTTGTTATTAATATTACAAGGCCGAAAGTTTAACAAGACATGAAGTGCGTCTGGCGTACTTCGGAAAACAACGGTTGTTTGACAGTGAAACTTTCCCAACTTAAATTGCATTTTCTCTGTCCTCATCTCAGACTAGCACTCCTTTATAAACTTAGAGATAGCAAGACAATAGAGCTGAACTATGGAAATTCTTCAGGAGAACATTTTATTTTGGGGTTTTTTGATTTAAAAAAAATAGTATACTTTTATTTTCAGTAGCACACTGCAGATGATTCCAAATGTTATGTTGTGTGGGAGTTTTATAAGCCAGGTTTGATGATACAGATTTGTCACATTTCCTACAGTCTTCTAAACTTTGGCTTTTTTTATCATCATAATCGTAGTGAACTCAAACTCTAAATTATCTTATCTAAGCTCCACTTGGAAAACCGTTTGTACGAAGAAAAAAGGGGACCAATCAAAAAAAAAAAAAAAAAAAAAAAAAAAAAGAAAAAAACTCAGGATATAAGGATGGAGAACTCTTAACATCCCGACAATCCTTACAACATGAATAGCTACGATACATTACTTTCATGTGTGTAAGTAAATGAGTTGGTTTTAAATCGATTTTAATCAATCTAAAATAACTAAAATTTTATAAATTGAAGTTGATTTTAATTTAAATAAAATAAATGCCTTTAATTACAGATATGAAAGTAATAAATCGTAACTATACATGTCATGATGATTACAACAAAACCAAGTAATTATTTTACGACCACTAAAACCCAAGAAAATAATGTTTTGGGTAATTGATTGGAACGTTTTTCTCCAAAAGTTAACACTCTAAAATTTATAAAACTTATAGAAATAATTCTTATCAACCAGGTATCGAAATATAAATATATAAACGGGTTTTTGAGTAAACTAGACGTTCAGTGAAAACTAAGTAAATTCTGGTACTTTTATCTTCCAGCTAGGATACAAATTATAAAAACTTTTAATAATATTTAAAACTTATATGTTATTGCGTACAATTAAACGAGGAAAATAATGAATGGTATGACTAGATTTGTCATAGGTTTCTTAATTTCTTAGAAAACAGCCTTCAAACTCGGATGCACACAATTTCTGTGCCAATAGTGGTATATTTTTAAACAGAGCGTTATGCTTGGTTTAAAAAATCTAGTAGTTGCCTATTGAATACGTATAAAAAAAAATCTAGTAGTCTTTTGAATACGTAAAAAAAATCTAGTAGTTGTCTTTTGAATACGTAAAAAAAATCTAGTAGTTGTCTTTTGAATACGTAAAAAAATCTAGTAGTTGTCTTTTGAATATATATAAATTAAATCTTACTTATAAAATGAGATCTTGAAATAAATATTTTACTTGCAAATGAGGTAAAAACAATTATCTTTAGACCTATTACCTAGTTATGCACAGCAGTTTTAATTTATGTTTTATTTATTATTTTATTAAAATGCTGATTAGCATAAAGTAAATCATCAAGTATCATAAACATAAAGTTCAACATTTTATAACCTTGTTGACTCCTTACAAGCTTATCCACATTTAAACTAATTTAATAATCATATTCACCTAAAATTTGGTATTGTTATGTAATATATATATATATAAACGTCAAATACCACTGACTCACTCACTTACTCATTATGAAATCTCAACAACCACGGAACGGATTTACAAGAAATGCAATTTTATTCCTAAGCGGTACAAACGGTCTTTCAAAATTTCCTTTTCTCCTTAAGAATAAAATTGGATTGATTTTAAGTAAATTAATAACAGCTGTTTTGTAAATAAATAAACATGTTTATTTCGTCTGTTTGAAATTATCCTATTGACGCATTAAGAGTTTAATCTTCAGCTGTAAAAAAAAAAAAAATGAACACGTTTGAAATATGCTAATTAATACCATTGGGTATTTATACTAATAAATAGACAGCAACTCAAGTAATGTAAGCGATATACTGTAAATAAATTAAAATTGTGAATTCACGTTGTAAGTCACATTCCGAGGCCGAAGGCCGAGATGTATCGAGCGCAGTGAGAGTCGGGGGTTGTTACGTGAAGTGTGCAGGGGTGTCCCCTAGTTAAATACAAACAAAAATTATTCATATCATCATGATATATATCAATATACCTACAAAAATAGCCAATTACAATTTAAGTACTATAGTTTAGAGAGAAATAAGTTGATAACAATTTTATATTTTAGTTGATTGTGAAATAAAATATTAATTTAGTTAGTTATAAGGAAATTATAATTCTTTTACCATAGTACAAAATTATATGTTCTTCCTGTAGGACTTACAATCATTATTAGAAATGTAGTTCTAAAATTAAATACTACAATTTTATTGTTAGAGAGGAAGACAGCTGCTTCCTTCCAAGATGATATTACAGAACACATTAATGTTACCTCAGTATAGTAGTTATGTGATGCCCTAGATATCCTGAAAAAAAGTCGTCTGGGAATTTGAGATGTGACGTCTGAGGTCTCCCAGGATAAAGTAAGCAGGTATTGGTTGAGCATTTATATATTTTTATGTATTCTTTATTTATATTTTTATAGTTTTTTAAATAAATATTCTAGTTTTTCTTATAAGCATGTGTATAAAAGATAAGAATGTTTCAATGGACAGATATAAATTTTTACTTTCTCCCATATGCGTTAGCATAGAGAAAGTATTGTGATCGTAAAAAAAATTAGAAGTTGGTACAAAAATCCTTTTTAGGGTTCCCTGATACCAAACATATTTTCGAAAAAAATGTTGGTGTCTTTCTGTGTGCATGTACAGTTCGCTGGAGATAAAATGGATGGATACATTTTTATGAAATTTGTCGTGTAGGTGTACTTAGCAAAATATCCAGACAATTTTAACTTTTTGAAATTTTAGTATTGTAGTATTTTATAGACAAAAAACATACAAAAATTAAATTTCCTTTAAAATGGCTCTAACAATTTTGATAACATTTTCATGATTCATTTGTAATTAAAATTACAATTTAAAATATTTTAGTAAAAGTTGCATGTCTCTAACTTGTTTATTTATTTTTTAGTTATGGCAAAAAAACATATTTGGAATCAAACTGGTAATTTTCAAAGTTTTGATTGTTTAGTGTTTAATATGAGGGAAAGTTTGTGTCAATTCTTTGGAACCATTTATTAATTCCACAGTTGTGTTAAATATATTCTATAAATCTTATAATACATGTAATTGATACATAAATTTATGTGGCAATCATAACTAAAACTATTCAAAAATCAAATCACAAAGCAGGATAACTGTTATTGTAACGAGAACCTGATAGTCTATAAATAGCATTACATTAAGTTCAGTTAAAACTATTTATAATTACATATTTTATAATGTGACCTCTAAGCTCTCGTTATTTTGTTATATTAGACTCATTGGTACTCAGGTATAAGGTTGATGTAATGGAAGGCTAGTTACCAAAGCATTTCATAATAATATGTAGATATTCTTTGAACAGCGGTTGTATGAATAATTATATGACTTCCAAGTAATAAGTCAAGCTGAAATGAAAAAAAAAATAGTATCTTTTTGGACCTAATAATAAATGGAAATAATAAAATTCATTATTATTTGGTTTAAAGACAACATGTACTGATGACGGTAACTGAGACTTATGTTATTTGTGGAAGTTTTTCCTTAACTATTTATCAGCAGAACTGAGTATATTATTCATAAGAATATTATATAATTATGTCTAACTACACGATGGAAATTATACATAAACATCCACAAACATTAAACACATAGCTATTTAAGCATATTATAAACTCAGCCATGTAATGATGGAGAAAATCAATCTAGCAACCAATGACTTAAAACCACCACATAAATACGACAAAAAACAGTGGTTCTAATTTGTGACCTTGTGGAGCACCAGAACCGACAAAGTTTTAGATACTTGTGGTATATTTAATTATATAGCGTTCAAGAAGTGATGCTATATGATTTGAAAAAAAAAAATAAATAACGAGCACAAAACTACGAATTCAATATTTCGTCTTCATAAATTATCATTGAGATATTTATAGCAGTTATTTCCGAAATTAAATTCAGTTACTTACACATTTTGATGTACTGCACCATTATAATGGTATTTTTTACTTAGCTAAATACGCCATGCTTAACATTATAACTATATAAAAAGTACTACAAGTACATACAATACAATAATGTAGGCTACAGTTTCTGAATAAAAAATATAGTTTTCCAACAATATTCCTAAATCATGTATATTTTTTCTAGCTTTGATTTGAAAACAGTTTTTATTTCAATTTAAATAGTGTATTAAATTTCTATAACTGATAACGTTATAAATAACTTGAAACTACAGGTTCCATTTTTGATATAATTATACATAATTTAATTAAACATTTTTTCTATATGAAAGAAAACTGTTACCCCACAAAACTATATATTTTATTGTTCAGAAATAAATGGTGAGTAAAAAAATAATAAAAAAGATAAAATTTTGACTTTTAATGTTGTTGAACCCCCTAATAGTTAAAATACAATAAATGAATGCACATAATTAAAAAGTTTCTATACACAACATTTATTTAACAGCATAGCAACTCTCGGGGGAAATATTAACCCATTAATTCTTAAAGTAAACAATTTATTTATTAAAATTGTATTCAAGAGAATTCTATTAAGTTATTTTTTCCATACAAACAAACGTCCTACTCTTAATAAATTTTTGTCCAGTATTTATTATCTATTAATGACTGGAATAAGTTTAAATATCCTTGATGAGACAGTGATAAACGTGAGGGAGCTTTTGAGTAAATGAGAGAGGAAACTTTACTAATGATTGAAAGAATGGTTCCTGACTTACATTCAAGTGACTGGGCTTTCTAGTTTGACAGCTCCACTATCTCTTTAGATAAATGAGAGAAGAAACTTTACTAATGATTGAAAGAATGGTTCCTGACTTACATTCAAGTGACTGGGCTTTCTAGTTTGACAGCTCCACTATCTCTTTAGATAAATGAGAGAAGAAACTTTACTAATGATTGAAAGAATGGTTCCTGACTTACATTCAAGTGACTGGGCTTTCTAGTTTGACAGCTCCACTATCTCTTTCGATAAATGAGAGAAGAAACTTTACTAATGATTGAAAGCATGGTTCCTGACTTCAATTCAAGTGACTGGGCTTTCTAGTTTGACAGCTCCACTATATCTTTAGATAAATGAGAGAAGAAACTTTACTAATGATTGAAAGCATGGTTCCTGACTTACATTCAAGTGACTGGGCTTTCTAGTTTGACAGCTCCACTATCTCTTTAGATAAATGAGAGAAGAAACTTTACTAATGATTAAAAGCATGGTTCCTGACTTACATTCAAGTGACTGGACTTTCTAGTTTGACAGCTCCACTATCTCTTTAGATAAATGAGAGAAGAAACTTTACTAATGATTGAAAGCATGGTTCCTGACTTCAATTAAAGTGACTGGGCTTTCTAGTTTGACAGCTCCACTATCTCTTTAGATAAATGAGAGAAGAAACTTTACTAATGATTGAAAGCATGGTTCCTGACTTACATTCAAGTGACTGGGCTTTCTAGTTTGACAGCTCCACTATCTCTTTAGATAAATGAGAGAAGAAACTTTACTAATGATTGAAAGCACGGTTCCTGACTTACATTCAAGTGACTGGACTTTCTAGTTTGACAGCTCCACTATCTCTTTAGATAAATGAGAGAAGAAACTTTACTGATGATTGAAAGCATGGTTCCTGACTTACATTCAAGTGACTGGACTTGCTAGTTTGACAGCTCCACTATCTCTTTAGATCAATGAGAGAAGAAACTTTACTGATGATTGAAAGCATGGTTCCTGACTTATATTCAAGTGACTGGACTTTCTAGTTTGACAGCTCCACTATCTCTTTAGATAAATGAGAGAAGAAACTGTACTAATAATTAAAAGCATGGTTCCTGACTTACATTCAAGTGACTGGAGTTGCTAGTTTGACAGCTTCACTATCTCTTTAGATAAATGAGAGAAGAAACTTTACTAATGATTGAAAGCATGGTTCCTGACTTACATTCAAGTGACTGGACTTGCTAGTTTGACAGCTCCACTATCTCTTTAGATAAATGAGAGAAGAAACTTTACTAATGATTAAAAGCATGGTTCCTGACTTACATTCAATTGACTGGACTTGCTAGTTTGACAGCTCCACTATCTCTTTAGATAAATGAGAGAAGAAACTTTACTAATGATTGAAAGCATGGTTCCTGACTTACATTCAAGTGACTGGACTTGCTAGTTTGACAGCTCCACTATCTCTTTAGATAAATGAGAGAAGAAACTTTACTAATGATTGAAAGCATGGTTCCTGACTTACATTCAAGTGACTGGACTTGCTAGTTTGACAGCTCCACTATCTCTTTAGATAAATGAGAGAAGAAACTTTACTAATGATTGAAAGCATGGTTCCTGACTTACATTCAAGTGACTGGGCTTTCTAGTTTGACAGCTCCACTATCTCTTTAAATAAATGAGAGAAGAAACTTTACTAATGATTGAAAGCATGGTTCCTGACTTACATTCAAGTGACTGGACTTTCTAGTTTGACAGCTCCACTATCTCTTTAGATAAATGAGAAAAGAAACTTTACTGATGATTGAAAGCATGGTTCCTGACTTACATTCAAGAGACTGGGCTTTCTAGTTTGACAGCTCCACTATCTCTTTAGATAAATGAGAGAAGAAACTTTACTGATGATTGAAAGCATGGTTCCTGACTTACATTCAAGTGACTGGACTTTCTAGTTTGACAGCTCCACTATCTCTTTAGATAAATGAGAGAAGAAACTTTACTAATGATTAAAAGCATGGTTCCTGACCTACATTCAAGTGACTGGACTTGCTAGTTTGACAGCTTCACTATCTCTTTAGATAAATGAGAGAAGAAACTTTACTAATGATTGAAAGCATGGTTCCTGACTTACATTCAAGTGACTGGACTTGCTAGTTTGACAGCTCCACTATCTCTTTAGATAAATGAGAGAAGAAACTTTACTAATGATTGAAAGCATGGTTCCTGACTTACATTCAAGTGACTGGACTTGCTAGTTTGACAGCTCCACTATCTCTTTAGATAAATGAGAGAAGAAACTTTACTAATGATTGAAAGCATGGTTCCTGACTTACATTCAAGTGACTGGACTTGCTAGTTTGACAGCTCCACTATCTCTTTAGATAAATGAGAGAAGAAACTTTACTAATGATTGAAAGCATGGTTCCTGACTTACATTCAAGTGACTGGACTTGCTAGTTTGACAGCTCCACTATCTCTTTAGATAAATGAGAGAAGAAACTTTACTAATGATTGAAAGCATGGTTCCTGACTTACATTCAAGTGACTGGGCTTTCTAGTTTGACAGCTCCACTATCTCTTTAAATAAATGAGAGAAGAAACTTTACTAATGATTGAAAGCATGGTTCCTGACTTACATTCAAGTGACTGGACTTTCTAGTTTGACAGCTCCACTATCTCTTTAGATAAATGAGAAAAGAAACTTTACTGATGATTGAAAGCATGGTTCCTGACTTACATTCAAGAGACTGGGCTTTCTAGTTTGACAGCTCCACTATCTCTTTAGATAAATGAGAGAAGAAACTTTACTGATGATTGAAAGCATGGTTCCTGACTTACATTCAAGTGACTGGACTTTCTAGTTTGACAGCTCCACTATCTCTTTAGATAAATGAGAGAAGAAACTTTACTAATGATTAAAAGCATGGTTCCTGACCTACATTCAAGTGACTGGACTTGCTAGTTTGACAGCTTCACTATCTCTTTAGATAAATGAGAGAAGAAACTTTACTAATGATTGAAAGCATGGTTCCTGACTTACATTCAAGTGACTGGACTTGCTAGTTTGACAGCTCCACTATCTCTTTAGATAAATGAGAGAAGAAACTTTACTAATGATTGAAAGCATGGTTCCTGACTTACATTCAAGTGACTGGACTTGCTAGTTTGACAGCTCCACTATCTCTTTAGATAAATGAGAGAAGAAACTTTACTAATGATCGAAAGCATGGTTCCTGACTTACATTCAAGTGAACTGGACTTGCTAGTTTGACAGCTCCACTATCTCTTTAGATAAATGAGAGAAGAAACTTTACTAATGATTAAAAGCATGGTTCCTGACTTACATTCAAGTGACTGGACTTGCTAGTTTGACAGCTTCACTATCTCTTTAGATAAATGAGAGAAGAAACTTTACTAATGATTGAAAGCATGGTTCCTGACTTACATTCATGTGACTGGACTTGCTAGTTTGACAGCTCCACTATCTCTTTAGATAAATGAGAGAAGAAACTTTATTAATGATTGAAAGCATGGTTCCTGACTTACATTCAAGTGACTGGACTTGCTAGTTTGACAGCTCCACTATCTCTTTGGATGAATGAGAGAAGAAACTTTACTAATGATTGAAAGCATGGTTCCTGACTTACATTCAAGTGACTGGACTTGCTAGTTTGACAGCTTTACTATCTCTTTAGATAAATGAGAGAAGAAACTTTACTAATGATTGAAAGCATGGTTCCTGACTTACATTCAAGTGACTGGGCTTTCTATTTTGACAGCTCCACTATCTCTTTAGATAAATGAGAGAAGAAACTTTACTAATGATTGAAAGCATGGTTCCTGACTTACATTCAAGTGACTGGACTTTCTAGTTTGACAGATCCACTATCTCTTTAGATAAATGAGAGAAGAAACTTTACTAATGATTGAAAGCATGGTTCCTGACTTACATTCAAGTGACTGGACTTTCTAGTTTGACAGCTCCACTATCTATTCAGGTGAATGAGAAAAGAATCTGTACTCTTGATTAAAAGCAGATCTACTGTCTTACTTTGAGAAATTAAACTCCCAGTTTGACAGATCTGCGTAATCTTTGTGTAAATGCCTTTGTATCTGTCTTTATTAGTTCAATGCATAGTGGTCAACGATCGTAATATACCTTACATAGATTTTATCTCAATCATTGATGTTAGGGGCAAGGTTTATACATATCTCACTTATCGTTCTATTAGGTATATGATTACGGTCTCTCCAATTACGTCAAAAGAGTATATTTTAACATTTTCTAAGCTTAACTAGAAATTCCATTGTTCTGGAAGTTTTGTGTATCCTAAAATATCCAGATCCATATAACTTGGAGTTTGATAATAAAATATATATCTTTAAGGTTGAAAAGTCAATCAACCAAAATATGATAGCATTTACATTAATAAATGTAACTCTAATACACTAGAATATTATTACAATAATGAAATGAGTTGAGGAGTAGCAAACAAATAATAGTTATATTTAATTATGTTAAACTTCTAAATATAAGAATACAACAATAATAAGTAGTGGAACTATAACAGTAATTTTAAGAACTACCACTTAACCTTTTTACCATTTTACTATAAAGATCGATAACAAACAGTAATTATAATCAGACAAAAAATCGTGATGTAATCCTATACTTTTCTAAACGAGTTTTTTTATGATAATAGTTGGTGAAACCAATAATGCAACAATATCGTTAACGGAACGAGCGATTGGTACATGTGGTTTTAATTGCCTATTAAAGTGAGTGTACAAATGAAAGCAGATTAGAGGAATCAGACAAACAAATATTTGTATAACCAGCAAAAAGCTGATTGTTGACAAAGGGATTATACGCTTTGTGAACGTCCCACTTTGTTTACCGAGGCGTACATTTTATGTAAATAAAAAGAAATAACGTAATTACCTAATAATAATAATAATAACAATAATAGATTTGTCGGTTAATAAGATTACACTTTACACTAGTGAGATCCATACGACGGATGCAGCCGGTGTTATATATACACGCCTTTCCATCAATAATACTTTGCCTTGAGAATATATTATGTTTCCATTATTACTTAAGTTTATTACACACAAGATACATGAAAATCTCACTCATTACACCCTTTACATAAATATAAAGTTTATTTAATTCTTCCAGGTAATAATAAGATATACATTATACGTACACTTATTATTATGAAAAACATTAATGCAATATGAAAGAAACTATCCACCAAAACTTGATTTTAGACTTTGAATTATGTAAATATTTAATCAATATTCATAAAGCGTTTATTGGTACGTGTTTAGAATTATCTAACCATGTAATGATTGATATTCAGATATGCTAATTGCATAGGGAGATACATCAGAAATATCGATAAATACATTTCGATATATCAATGTATTAGTATCGATACTTTCTTTTGATAATATCGGCCATATCGATATTTTGGTCTGATATATCATATCACTAAATATTGACGTAATTCTCCCTACTCAAAATCATCAGGATAAAAAAAATCACATTTAAATTGCCTATTATGCGTACAAAACATGTATTTATATAATAAATAACTTTAATGCGTTTTTTTACTTGAAGTTAACGCACTTAAATGTAGTTTACTGTAGACCAGTGGTTGGAACGAGTAAATGAAGTTGTCTGCGAGTTGGCAACACTGACACAATGCCTAGTTAGTCTCCTCATTATCCTGTGAGTTGGCAACACTGACACAATGCCTAGTTAGTCTCCTCATTATCCTGTGAGTTGGCAACACTGACACAATGCCTAGTTAGTCTCCTTACAATCCTGTGAGTTGGCAACGCTGACACAATGCCTAGTTAGTCTCCTTACAATCCTGTGAGTTGGCAACACTGACACAATGCCTAGTTAGTCTCCTTACAATCCTGTGAGCTGGCAACACTGACACAATGCCTGGTTAGTCTCCTTACAATCCTGTGAGTTGGCAACACTGACACAATGCCTAGTTAGTCTCCTTACAATCCTGTGAGTTGGCAACACTGACACAATTCCTAGTTAGTCTCCCTACAATCCTGTGAGTTGGCAACGCTGACACAATGCCTAGTTAGTCTCATTACAATCCATTATTAAATTACTCATTTATAATTAACATAATAATGAATTCTATAATTATACTTATTTTGATTTTTTTCATTCAACCCCACAGAAACCTACTTGTTTCGTGTAGATAAATGTATTCATTTTAACATTCAGTAGCTATTCTAAATAGTGACAGCTAAACATGAGTGTATTTTTGAACATGACATAAGAGTTAGTGTATCATTTTAAACAGATAAATCATTTTCAGTTCGATATATCGATATATTTCTTTCGATTTTATAGTTAGATCGATATTTGGTTTGTGATATATCGGTAGTTCTATATATCGATCTGTTGAACAAGTCATTGCAGTTCAAGAACTCATTTCACAGAAGACAGTAGCAGTGATCGATTATATAATCAGTTTTTCACCTGAGAAGTAATTTGCAAACCTTCGTTCTTCAAGTCATCTCGTTCGAATGCCTGTCAATAACACAATAACTGATATAGCAAAACTATTTTCATAGTAAATTTATGCAGTTACGAAAAGAGATTAATATTAGCAAAAACAAATTTTTTAGAAAAAATAAAATATATTAATAGTTTTGAAAGGTAAGCAACCAAACTAACATTTAAACCCGAATAAAAATTAATAAATTGTATGTCACGTTAAATTAGTAACAAAATAATTTATTTATCAAATAAAATTTTAAATTGGGTAATGTTTCAAACCATATAATGTCCCCCTTATGTTGGAGGGAAAATGTGAATAAAATACAATATAATTTTCCTTGTGATTAAAGGCTCCACCCTACAATTTTTTTTTAAAGTAATTCCCTAAGCATTCTTAAAAAGATCAATTAAATATTAGAGTTGAGGATAAGAATAAAACCACTGTTATTATTTTAATATTCTTTAATTTCACTTCAAAATTAGAGCTTAAACAACTAAACAAATAAATAAATATGTATGTGCAGGTGATCACAAAAGATTCTTCAATTGATAAGTGTGTCAATTGCTCTTTTAGAGTTATTTAGGAAATAAGACGTCATAAGGAACTCTAAGAGCCACATTGTTGACGACGGAGAGAACAATTGTCTTAATGGTCTCACGGAGGACAGGTCCGAACTCCTTGACGACGTCTCGCCAGTTCTCGTTGAGGAAAACGTTCATCTGGTCTCCTGAGGACAATATAGAGAGTTATTAACGAAATTTGATGTCATAGGGAACTATACGGACTTGACCCTATACTTTTGACGGTGCGGTGAACGATTATCTTGATGGTCTCAAGAAGGACAGGTCCGATTTCCTTGATGACATCTCGCCAGTTCTCGTCAAGGAACACGTTGGTCTGGTCTCTTGAGGATAACATTTGGAATTACTTTTGGTATTTGACGTCACAGGGAACTCTAAGGACTACATTGTTGACGATGGAGAGAACAATTATCTTGATGGTCTCACGGAGGACACATCTGTGCCCGTTCTAGATGAGGAACGCGTCCATCTGATGTTAAGAGATACGCTATTAAATAGTATGGATACTACAATACTCAAACTGTTTGTTAGGTAAATATTTGAAAGAATTCAACTAACAAGCAAATCTTACATTAGTGTTTCATAGTAATCTATTTCACTACTCACCTAATGTTTTGTCCCCGTTGAACAAGTTAGCCAAGTATATGTTAAAGTGTTCAAGTGTGAAATCCAGTTTTGAGTTGGCCAGCTGAGCGTACTCCTTTTCATCCTTATCCTTGTGAAGGGTGAAGTCTGTGTCGAACGTCAACTTCAAGTTCCCTACATCAACATACAAGAACCTATTTATGATGTAGGTAACAGATTAAATGTCCTATTAAAATGAATAGTTTCCTCCAATGTTTTGAAAAAAAAAAAACAGTTTTTCTATCTATGTGGTAAGGAGAAGACCACATTCATAATAATGGTACTAACAGTTATATAAATATACAAAAAGACAAGTCCTGACTCACTCACTTAGTGAAGCAACAGCAAAAACCATATAAGATAGATAAATGACATTTAGTACATATGTTTATCTTATGCGCTAGAGGCTTATTAAGGAGGGACTTTTCGAAATTCTTTTCCTAAGGGGTACAAACAGCCCATCAAAATTTCCCTTTTCCATGAGAATAACATTGGATTGATTTTAATAAATTAATAACAGATGTTTTGTAAATAAATAAACACGTTTACTATTAATGCATTAAAAGTTATGCTTAGTTTAAAAAATCTAGTAGTTGTCTTTTGAAACATATAAAATAAATCTTAATCACTCTGTAATAAAAGATTTTTTACTGCCTGCAAATGAGGTAAAAACAATAATCTTTAGACCTATAACGGTTATGCACAACACTTATAATTTCTGTTTTATTCAGTATTATATTAAAATGCTGATCAACATCAAGTAAATAATTAAGTATTTTGAACATAAAGTTCAACATTTTATAATCTGGTTGACTCCTTACAAGCTTTTCCACATAAAAACTAATTTAATAGTTATATTGACCTAGAATTCGTTATTGTTATGTAATCTATATATATATTTATATATATATATATATATATATATATATATATATATATATATATATATATATACTCACTCACTCATCATGAAATTTCAAAAACCACCGAACGGATTTACACGAAATGAAATTTTATTCCTATGTGGTACAAACAGCATTTCAAAATTTCCTTTTTCCCTTAGGAATAACATTGCTTGATTTTAGTAAATTAATAACAGCTGTTTTGTAAATAAATATACATGTTTATTTCGTCTGTTTGAAATTATCCTATTGACGCGTTAAGAGTTTAATCTCCAGCTGTTAAACAAAAAGAAATAAACTTAACACGTTTGAAATAGGCTAAGTAATAGCATTGGGTATTTATACTAATAAATAGGTATCAACGCAAGTAGTGTGATTGAGATACTGTAACTAAATTTAATGTTTTAATTTAACGTTATACAGTTTATCTACTATTATCTTTTAGTGCTTTGAGGCTTATATGTAGTTAGGAATGCCAGTCGTGATCCTGGAGGAAGTTTTAAACAATCAATTGATATGAACTCCAATATAAAATAAACATTAGGACTACCGATATTAAAAAAATTGGTAATTATTATGAATAAGAAATGTTATTTAATTTCCTTTAACTATGTTTCCTTGGTGCTTATTGATTTGTTTATTTATTTTTGTTTTGTTTCTTAATTATTTTAAGATTACCTATCTATTAAAAATATTTCATTATGATAAAATTAGTTGATCTCTCAAATAGCTATATGCTAGAGAGATTAAAAAAAGACACTGCAATGTAATATCAATTTAAGAAATAATAAATTATTTTGAATTTGAATCTTTAGTCAAAAGTCACATGTCGAGGCCGAAGGCCGAGGTGTAACGAGTGCAGTGAGAGTCCGGGTTGGCACGCGAAGCGTGCATGGGTGTCCCATAGTTGGATATAAATTGAATACAGTGTTAATTTAAATCTTGCTGCATATTTTGATTATACAATCAAACTCAAAATTAGGACCGGTGAAGCGGGGAGGGGGGTACAGCTAGTTACATTATAATATTGGTACTAATATAAAGATAATTGTGCTGTTATGTTTAAATGTATTCTGATAATAATTTCAATTTCTTAACTGGTAAATGTGCAGTTCCAAAACTAAAAGGTACATTTATTATGTTATCAACAATTGTAATTATTGATTTTTTTGTTTAAATTTGTTCCTTTTAATTCTCAAAATAACGTTCACTTGCCAAAGAATGCACATAAAATATACTCAACATCAAAATACTTTACAAGTCTTTCCTAAGTGTCTCACCTACAGTTAAGTTGCCTTCACCAGCCCCCTTGATGGGGAGGACTAGTACTCTACCATCTACCTCATACGTCGCCTCCAGTGTAAGGGTAGGGATGGACGCTTTCAGTTCCACGGTCCGCTTTTCCAGGTCCAATCTACAAAGTAGAATGACATGTTTAAAACAATGTAGGAAAAATAAGCTCGCCAATTTTACTGTAAATTAATAATAGAAATCAACCCCGGCATTGTTTTATAAGATCATTTGAACTCAGTTAATCCAATATGGTGACTTACATCTAAAAATGCCGTTAATGTGTTTTTCAATCGATAATTTAAATAAGATTTCGTTTGTAAAACACTTATATATTGTGCTAACATTCTGGTTCAATAATTGAAAATAGTGAACAAAATAATAAGGGAATTTAGAGTAGAAAAAAACTAGAACAAACTAAAATATGTTCTTTTTTAGCTCACGTCGGTCAATAATTTTTCATATGATCGTATAAGTTATTTTTACAATTTTTACTATAGTGAAAATGTATTAAATTTTGTTGGCCTAGTGAGTAAATCTTAATAATTATGATGTAGCGGTTTTTGTTCAAGAGTCATTCTTTTCAAATTGCAAACTGTAAAAAATATGATTGCATTATAGGTTGGTACAAAAGGACAACACTTTAAACATATGCCGATTTTGGTAAATATTGCTTGATGATTATTATAGTGGGGCAAAATAAAAGAAAAAGTGAAATGTAAACTTTTTGATTCGTTACAATTTGTATAAAATAATACTTACTTTGATCCATCTTCTATGACAATGCCTTTAATCCCTTTTATCTTGACGTTAGCGAATGTAAGGGCAAGGTCCAGCCCTTGACCGTTCCTCTCACTCAGGGCAACAGTCTGGATTAGAAAGGGATCCAAGACTGGAATGGCATAATCCTCGTTTCCTTAAAGCAATAAACGTTTAGTGTAATAACAAAACTGATATGATAAAAATAAAACTAACTGAATATCTTTACATTTACTTAAATGAAATATATTTATAAAACCATAGTTTATAATAATACTATTTGTGTTAGTTGATTTTTGAAAACATACAAATAGAATCTATTGTTTATACTATTTTAGTTATTACCAGTATTTTTTACAGAAATTAATGACAGAAATTAATTACTAAATATAATTGAAAAACCAATTAACTTGAAAAAGATTTTCCTAAATAAAGTTACAGTATTTAAGTCAACTACGTGAAGGAACGAGTACGATTTGCTTTTGAATAAGTAGCAATATCCGAGAGATTTGACATCACAAAATAATTGAAACTGTATAAAAAACTTATAAAAACTTGAAGCAATACAACTAAATGACGTTTATAACCTTGGCCTGTGTTGTATTGCATTTTTAATTATTCAAATGTTCATTCCCAAATATCTGCACCACTTACCATCGATTAGACTTGGTACGATTGCATTGGCAGTCCTGATGGCACAGTCGTTGAGTTTGGGGTCGTCTCTTTGGCATCCTTTGACGTCTGATGCTGAAATAAAGATAACTTGCGTAAGAAGAATTACTATTTTCATCATTTTCATTGAACTAGATCTCAAATGATCTAGACACAACATGTCTAGTGTAGTGAAAATTGGAAGGATATAAACTGCAAACAGTATTACAAGTTTGTCAAGTCCTTGATTGGTTGACTTTGTTATAGAAGTTCATTTTTTTGGTTGTTTTTTAGAAATTGAATACCATAATTACTTCAGTTGAGAAGTTAGTGCTGATTTATTTTATTTATTTATTTATTCAGGTGATAAAGTTCCCATGGAGGAAGACTCTCAGCAACGTTAACTAATTTTTTTGTTCTTTCCTTCTCTCGGGAGTTGTTTCATTATCCGGCTGAACTTTAGCTTTCTTTCAACCGACCATTTGGGCCTGTATTGCTTCGCCTTCTTTGGCTCTGATTCAACTTTCAATACGTGTATTTTTTTGTTTTTGAATATATCTCTGTCTAGGATTTCTTCTCGTTTTAAGTTTGCTTTTTGATGGCCTTTTTGAGTTTGTATTACCCTGTTGGTTGTGGTTTTTAGTGTTATTGATATGTTATGTATCTTTTTTGTCAGTCCTGTTTCTGGTAATCTTTTTATATGCCCTTAAAATTTGTCTCTTCTTTTCCTTAAGTCTGTTTTAATATTTGAGTGTTTTTCTGTAGTTTTTTCGTTTTCAGCCTGTATCCTTCCTATATTTTTCTCAAACCAAGTACTTTTTGAATGATTTTTTAAATTAATATTACTTTTCACATGCTATGGTAATCATTAAAGACATATTTACAAACATAACAAGTTTAATGCATTATCTGATCAAACCTCATAAATAATTGACATGAAAGTATCATATTTATTAAATTTTTCCTAAAAACTGTTTTACTAGCAATGTTTTCAAGAACTGGAGTGTAAAGTAAAGAAAGCACATAAAATATATTATTCAAAATCTCTTAATTTAGCATGAACCATATTATAAACACTCTTTAATCGATATATGTTTATAATTACATAATATTTAAATATGGACTAAATTGCTATTAATACTATCATGTGCAGATGTCAAATCAATATCTCTCATCTCCAGATACTCACGTATAATAGCGGAGAGGGCAGGTCCCACAACAAGGAGGAATCCCAAAGACAGTAATGATACAGAACCCATCCTGAATGTGCCTGGTACCTTTGGTACACTGAGGGAACCCTTTATACTGTATGGGACCGCCCTTGGCTGAGATAATGATGTAAGAAAGGAACAAAAACCATAGCAATTAGGCTTGTTGGCCTTAGCGTGTCGAAGCTTAACCCATCGGTATTGTCGATATATCAAAATTAATAACCTAAGTTGGTTAAAATATTTATAATTCACACCTTGATAAAGGTGCTTTTTATTTTAACATTTTCATCTCAATACTTTTAGTAACGATTTATAAGTTCAAAACTCATCTATAAATATAAAAGCTAAACACTATTTACTGGTTGATCACAATTTCTTAAAAACTATAATAATTTAAGAAGCAAAATTTAGTAATAATATTTTTGAAAATATTAAGTTACTAACGAAAAAGGGTTTTAACTATTTTCTCCCAACTAAAAAAGTAGATGATAAATATTTCTATAAGTTTCTTGATTAGCATGTTACGTGTTGGTATATATCATATAAATTAACATGTACGTCTCACAACACTATAATAACTTGATGTTGAGTCAAATATTTATATGGTGATCGATTTCGTCCATCTATGTGGACATCTTCGGACCGACTCGGATATAAATATTTGACTCAACATCTAGTTATTATAGTGTTGTGAAATATTTCTATACCAACGAATTAATATCTTGTTTACTGTTCACAATTCCATTGAAAAAACTACTAATCTGGCAACTTGACATAGTAGTTTATTTTAGAACGATGTAAGTGGGCTATGTGAAGAATTTAAAAAAAACGATAACCCATGAGGTGCAATAAGTATGTAACCTGTTTTTATTACTGGCAAAGCAAATATTTTTAAATATTATCTTTTTTACCAATTATTCTTATTTATAATAAAACATCTTATCTTCTGTAATACGTTCAGTTTTAACGTAATTTGACTCATACTCAAATATTCTGTTTGTGTTTCACCAAATTTAACATTAAAACACATCAGAATCTACAGTTTCCGGTGACAACCGCGTCAAGGTACTATCTACAATATTTACAAGATGACCAGACGTTTCGCCCATACTGTGATGTGGCATCCTCAGTTGTTTCTCAGTCTCATAGAAACCACTGAGGATGCCACATCACAGTATGGGCGAAACGTCTGGTCATCTTGTAAATATTGTAGATAGTACCTTGACGCGGTTGTCACCGGAAAATGTAGATTCTAGTTATGACACCGGCCGCTTAAGCCTAAGTTCTAAGATTAAAACACATTGTTTAATCTTTGAAAAACTTTAGTAGAAGCTTTCTATTTTATATTATATATATATATATATATATATATATATATATTATATTTAACTAAGCATGGTAAGAAAAATATACCAGCTTGAATTGGAAAAGGTTATGAGAAGGAAAGAATTCCAATAACTTAAAGTTTATGAAGAAGAAAACAATCCAAGTTTGTCTTTACGAACTTGTTACGATCTCATTTATTGTTGAAATATGGCAGTCTGAATCTCAGGGATTTATATGTTTTCTTTGTTATTTTATTTTTGCATTAATGGTAATTTACTCTCCGTATTAAATACATTTATCTAAGGTTTAATACACAATTAAAGTGTACTGTCCATACTAAATATATCTGTGTGCATATAGGACTTCTTATCTCAGATTACAAGTTAGCATAAATAATAGTCTAGGAGAAAAAATAATTAATTTGTTTTATTATTAATTAATTTTGTGACGAAATTAGACAAATCCAAGAAGTATGGTGCTGATGGCAATGCTTACTAAAATAAATATACAAAGCCTCAGTTAAAATAAAAGATGAATCTAATGCTTGCCCTTTTTCGAAAATGAGAGTTTACAGTTTAGTTGCAATACAGTTTCAATAACAAGGTCAGCATCATGTAAAACATTCAGCTTTTTTGGAGACTAGTTAAGTGATCAAACGCTGCAAGCGCTACAGTCTCCCAACCCAACGTCCGCGACACTAGCGCATCGCAGCGTTTGGACGCCGAACTAATAATCTAGACCGGCAGAGTTGTTAAAATTACATTCTTAGATATGCAACGCCGAAATAAATTTGTGCGTATTTTAAGGCGAATATGAACGCTTACTTGAATGTAAGATAAGTGTGGATGACCTGTGTAGTCTGGTTACTAACTGACTTCAACTCTTCCTTAGAAAGGACCATTTATTAATAACCCAATAGCCAGGGTAACTAAGGGGCCTACAGCTTTACGTGGAATCCGTATCACGTAGTATTGTTCTGATTTTAAGCTAACTGACAAGTCTGATACTCAGTTATCTCTTGTACAAAACACCCAGACACTGACTATTACCCATCATGGACATCCCAGACTTTTCTAATAGTATCCACAACAAAAGCAAACAATTAGCGGATGCCATGTTATTATTATGAGGACCAAGTATAGAACATATCACCCACAATCTCCACAACACTTTGTTCCCAAATATTATGTAATTTTTATTCGTTGGCGTTAGGCGTAATATATCATACATTATTGTTGCCAAGTTTAATAGATGAGATATAGAAAAAGGGTTTCTACATTTTTAGAGCAGTGAGGGTGTTTAAGATATGACTTAAAAGGTTAGCACATTCTGAACTTAAAGTTAGTTATTGTAGTGTACAAACAATGATCGATTAAAAGTTTCAAATATATCTGCCCAAATACAACCGTAAAAAATGTCTGGACATTTACTTGGATGGTAAAATATTCTATATATATCTCCAGAATATATCTGGACTAAAGCCAACAAAGCCTTCTTGTCTAGACATTTATTTGTATAGTTAAGAATTCTAGATACATCTCCTGAACATATCTGGACTAAAGCCAACAAGGCCTTCATGTCTGGACAATATACTTGGAGAGTAAACTAGTCTAGATACATCCTCTTGACATGTCTGCATTAAAGCCAACTAGTCCTTCATGTCTGAACATTTACTTGAAGGGCGGAGTAGTCTAGATTAGTCTCCCAAAAGTTTAAGGTTTTAAGGTAACAAGACCTCTGACGTTAGCTCTGGTCTCACTATTACAAAAAGTGCAAAATTGCCGTATGGAATCGTACATAAATGTTGTATAAGACTAACCTAAATATCACGCTGCTCTGAGAAATGTGAATAATATTTTATAAATATTTTGTCGCACCAGTAGTCCACTTTGTTTTAAAAATAGCATAACATTTTTGATACGTGAGATAAAACAATGAGGCCATATCGTTTTTGGAGTAACTGTAGTGCAGGCAATCTACGTTCCAGACCCAGTGGTATTGGAAATATATCTGCAAGACCAGTTAGGATAGATCGTATTGTTAATGGAATCCCAGCTTGAAGGATGGTTCTATGTTGGATATAATGTACCTTGTTAGTGTCATATGACAATAGCTTCGACAATATTCAATTCACAAACAGTTGGATTTGTCTGTAGTAGTTTGATTTTATGCTTTTGGTTTGTTAAATTCTAAAATTATCTTTGTATTCATATGGCTCTATCTTCAATGTCATCGAGAAATTATTATTTTAAACTAATTAAAGATGTTTTTGTGAAAATCACCACTTACATTTTTAGTTTATCTAAACATCATCCAATGAATACAAAATTATATCTACTAAGTTTAAATGCTGAGAAGTGGCTGAATACCTTCATAAGATTGTAGAGTGGCAATTAGATAGGACCCCTGACAACTAGATCCTGGAATTCAATTAGATTCTAATTACATGATTGTCACTGTCCATTAAATTGTCTACTGACACACAATGACGCTATGGAGTTTCAAAGTATTTCAGCCTGTAACATAAGTATTTTATTGAATATTTTACTGTAAACGAGGTATTTAACTCGTACAACAACTAACTTATTATATGGAAAATCCTGAATTAATTTAACAATAAAGATAATTATTTAACATCAAACTATAACAGTACAATTTTTGTTACTTATCTGACTTTCCAGCCAAAAGGGTATATAAAGCTCAAATTTTAACAACTTGTAATAATTGTCTTACCTCTTACAATTCCCGCAAGTAATAACTGTGAAGGGTACCGTTTACACAACTGTCATTGTTGTTATACTAATACTTAAATACACACAATACAGATGGTGGAACTTTACCTTACAACATATTTTACATTCAGTCAAATAGAAATAAATTAATACATGACGTTTTAAAATACCAAAATAATTAAATGAAAAAATAAATAAAATATACTGAGGACATTCATATGGTTGTAATATTTTATAACTCTCAAAAGCCTCAATTGGTATTTGCATCCAAAATGAATAAAACAGGTAACTCATAAGATACCTTAAAGCAGTTACTATAGTTTATTTGATAAATACAATAAAGGTTAAGGTCTTTTTAAAAATATTAATACTAGAATAAAAGCGAATTGTCACACAATAATAATAATCACAACTGTTTCTCAATGTTTCAATTTATTATTACATAAAACTTTATAAATTTATCAACAATTTACTAAAAGTTTATTTAATATTAGAATATACAGCAGAATATATCAGAAAGCTGTAGTTTTTCACTGCGTACGATTAGCAGGCCGTCTTGGAGATGGTGTTCATTTAATTTGAATGAAAACCACTTTCTGCCAAGTTTGAACTGTACGCCGCTCTCAGTTTGATGTTGGAGTTGGTTGATGAACTTAAATTCCTGGAACTTTCCAACTTTTCAGACATTCTTCTCCGGAATTAGAAAGAATACCTTCCCTATTTGACAGTAGGGATCATTTTTTAAGTTATTAACTTTTGATTACATTTTCTTTGATACACTATTATAAATACTGTAATACGGGTGTTTCTTTTGAAACGCAACGCATGTTTTGAAATAAAAATGACGAACAAAACATACATCTTTAACACATTTTATTATTATTAACATTTATTACTACTATTTACATGATTTTAATGACATGTCTGTTTAGGTTTGGTGTCCAAATAAATCACATTAGTATTTATACAACGTTCTGCCCTATTTAGTAAATATCTGGACACCTTTTTCAAATTTTGCTCAAAACCATGTTACTAACCTCAACTCAATGATATTGCACGAAACCCATATAAAGTGAACAACAATGCAACAATGTAAATCAGCTGATAGCCAAGGAAGAAGAAAAACCAGGAATACCAAAATATAAACTTGTAATGATCTTAAACCTCCATTATCTGTACTTGTAAATAGGGTTGCGTTTTAAAAGAAACATCCTATATTATAAAAGTTGGTAAGCATCCACTATATTCTTATAATAATGGGCGTGCATGTTACGTTAATTTATTCTCATAATAATTTCCTGTAATACGATACAAATAGAATACTAATTACATCAAATCATAAAAACAATAGTTGTGTTTTGTAGTTTGTTAAAGCCTAAAATAATGAGCTAAATGTTCTCAGTTCAATTCCAATCAGAAGCAAAACGAATTTCGTAATAGATGAGCTGATAACAATCAGCTGATGTGCTTTTCATTATTGACACTTACAAAGAAAGAATTAGCCTTTGATTGTACCTTGGAATAAATTCAATTATACCTCATAAATATGCATTCATAATTAAATTTAATTGAGGAAGTATAGAACAGACTGTGTGAAAAAGGTGATATTGTTCAAATACTGGATAATTGATCATTTTTTGTAAACGTCAATAGGTATGTCTTACGAATGATTTCCAAAATATAAAACACTAAAGAAACAATCTAAAATGCTAGAGACAGGGGATGCATGTTAATATTTTCATCTTGCAACTTTATTATTTTTACTGTATCAAGTAACTTTATTACGAGAAGTACTTGATGAGTTTCTAATTTTAATTAATTATATTTATTTATTTTAATTACGTAACATTTAATGCAATTAATTCTTAGTGATTTTAACCCAGTTTTTCTGACAGTGAAATATAACATTTCTTTAAGCATGAAACAATTAATGACCAAAACTATTATTGTCTGTAAATATTTTTCCAAGGGAAACAAAAACGTTGAAAATTTTCATTAAGGTAGGAAATTAATACTACCCATCTACATGGTAGACCTGAGACATTAATTATAATTATCTTATTTAAACAATAAGCTCAATATAATTTCAGTCGAAAGATTTACGACAGCACTACTTTTTTCCTTACACAACCTAAATACCTTCCATTGTGAGTTTTATATTAGTGATATATCCTAAAGGGTTTCGTTTTACCAATATTAATATAATAGCCAATTAGTTTTAAGAATAAATACATTATTACAACTACAATTTTAGTTTGTCTAGTTGTAAATGTATTCATTGTTCATTAGCCACTTTACTTATTATTGCATTGGGACTGAAATGCTAGAGATATAAATTATCAACTGTATTTACTTTTCAGTTTTAAAATTGATAATATCCATTGGTACAGAGATCTCCAGAAGTTCATTTACCATGTAACGATCTGTCTTTGTTACCTGTGAGTCAATTTAAATTTCAAATGAGATGTGTACATTTAACAAAAGCAAAGCCCTTTCTCTCCGGCATTCGTGAGTAGATACAAAGAGAGTTTTAGGATGTAATTTTCTAAAAATATATACATTTATGTTATGTTTCGTCAACTATGCTTAAGATAAAATATATATTATTTGTCTGAGTATCAATTTCCTAGTAGATATTTTTTTACCTGACAAGTGCTTAGTAAATTTAATTTACAATTAATGGAAAGGCACGATCATTCTATGGACACAATCAGCAAGTTTTGGATCAGAAGTAAAGAATTCAAGTTGGATTTATTATTTGTTTAAAAATCCACTTTTCATTATTACATAAAACTAGCTGTTTACTCGTGCCTTGTTACCATAGTAACACATAAACAGTAATGTTTTAGTTTATTTAAAATGTTACATTCTAATGAGTATCACTTATTTCAAAAGTGTTCATTTTATTTGTTTTTATATAAAAGCTGATGGTGTCAAATAAGTAAAGTAACTCCATTACATTGTCATTGAAACTTTAAAGGCCACTGGGGTGGAGCTTTTGAATTGGAAGTTAGTTTAACCACGGCAGAAACCTTCCCGAAGTGAACTCTATAACTTCCCCAAGTTTCATGGCTATCCGATGAGTGGTTTAGTAATGCATAAAGGACAAACACAGATACATTCATTCGTTTTTATCTATATAGAATAAAATATTTATCTTTAATTATCACGAAGAATGTGATAAGGCAAGAGAAATGTAAAAAGGGAAGCATTTTAAGAAAATGCTTATTATTTTATGTTTACTGAGTTAACAAACACCATTTTCAAATGCACTATTGCTAGATTATGGTCGTAATTATAAAAAAATAAACAGTTGCTACACGATTAAAATTCTTGCCGATTTTTAACTATTTTACACTGTTTAAGTTCAATTAACACTTAATAATTTGCAGTACATTTTTTCAAAAATAAATTGTTAACAATAAAATATTATAGGTACACCTTATATTACATGTACAGTATGTTTGGAAAAGTAATTGGCAATGAGGACAAATTCACTACTTATACTATTGGAATATTATATTTGTAAAAAGTGATAAACTATTTTTTGTAAATAAATATTTTCGCAATAAAATAATATTTTTCTACAGTATACCAGTGATGGCATTTTCGTATATTAAAATTTTATAGTAACATATTGTACAGTTAGTTTTTACGTTTATGTGGAAGTAGATTTCTCAAATCGATAATTTATAATGGATATTTTAGTCTACAGTGTGCAGTTTTTTTCCAAAAAACTAGTACTTATTATTCAGTAACAGTCCATTTAATCCACATATAATGTATTGTAATAATATTTCGTTTTCAAGTATACATAATGTAAGTCGATATGTTTTATTAAGTTCACCATAATGTTAAGTATTAAACGTAACATAACAAACAAATTATAAATCACACCTTTAAAACGCACCTTTGTACAGATTGCTTTGGAAAAGTAATCTAATTTGGTAATAGTGCCAGTTAGAATGTGTAGGAATAGAAAGATTTACGGACACTTTTCAAAGATTAACGGGGACATTTTTCATATACAACCATCACAAAAGTAATATACAATAATAGTACGACAATTTTCCAAAGGTCGAAGGGATGTTCAACGAATGTTTACGGTTTTATATGTTCATTTGTGTTTGAACAAAATACTGTTACCAGAATGAGTACTAGTTGCATATGTGTCAAGTGTGACTACAAAACAGAACTGCAGCAGTTAATAGTTTGTGATATACAATTTATGAAACTTTATTATACTACAAAATAATAATTTGAAAGTTGAAAAAGCTTTGTAATGTTTTTTAAAGTAGCATAAGGAAATTATAATATGTTTTAGAAACAAAACAAAATTATTTTTTTTTTCCGTTTAGAATTAAATGCTTGTATTAATGGTGTTCATGCCAAATAATAGTAATAAAAAAATATACATATGTATAGTTGATGCTAAAACATAATCACAATATAAGACATTTTTGTAAAATTTTTGAATAAAAAGTACGTTAATTACAAATAAATTACATAAAAATGTTCACTGATTAAACTATATATAAAAAACATATGCAAAATTGAAAAAAATTAAATGGATCTGGCAGAGCACCGTGTGTCAAAATAAATGGATCTGGCAGAGCACCGTGTGTCAAAATAAATGGATCTCGCAGAGCACCGTGTGTCAAAATAAATGGATCTGGCAGTGCACCATGTGTCAAAATAAATGGATCTGTTAGAGCACCGTGTGTCAAAATAAATGGATCTGGAAGGGCACCGTGTGTCAAAATAAATGGATCTGGCAGAGCACCGTGTGTCAAAGTAAATGGATCTGTTAGAGCACCGTGTGTCAAAATAAATGGATCTGGCAGGGCACCGTGTGTCAAAATAAATGGATCTGGCAGTGTACCGTGTGTCAAAATAAATGGATCTGGCAGTGCACCGTGTGTCAAAGTAAATGGATCTGTTAGAGCACCGTGTGTCAAAATAAATGGTGTTCAAAAGGTTTTATTTTGTAATACATAACCTTTGAAATTAACAAAGTAATATGACTTTGGATTTTAATGTGTAAGCTTATTTTACATTCTATGTAATTTATATTATGTAATTTAATAAAATATTGTATCCACATTCTACCCACCATTAATTAGAATTAGATAGTAAGTTATCAATAGGATTATTGATATTTATAATGTAATCCACGTCCTAAATAGTTTTAAATTTGCACCTTTTATGTACAATAATATTAACAATGATAAGAAAGAAAAAGAATCAAAACAAGCGGTTAGTTATTTTTTAAAAGTAATATGTTAATAGAAGGTCCATCGTGAATGGTGTTTTGTAATATAAAACGAGTTACGCAAGGGTAACGACGCATGCATAACGATCCTGTTTCGTAACTCAGACAATTTAATAGTGGAGGGTCAGGATAGCTAATGGCCCTTGCTAATAAAAACTCACGATCAAATTATGTGATGAAATAATTTTGTTAGAAATACTATCGTAATATGATAATTCTTTTAGAAAACCACAGTACAACAAAGAAAACAATCACTTTACATTCATCATAAAATTTGGCATAGTAATGTGTACTTAATGTTTTTTCGGAAATAAAATAAATCCATTTTTTATAAATATTTATATTTTACGATTGAAAAAGAAGATAACGAAAATATAAATTCACTTTATGAAACGTAGTAGCACTTCAAAAATAGCTATATAAAACTATTTTTTGTGTGCAATCAACCATTTTGATAATCATTAACTATTTAATTTTAATTTAATTTCTTTACGTAAGTAAACACAGAATAATAACAACATAACACATATAACGATAAGACTACTTGAATTCCTCTAATAATCTAAGTACAGAAGTAACATACTAGTACGATACCTTCAGGTAACCTTTTACATTGTAGGTTAAGGTATATTTGTTAGAGCATTTTCACTCAACTTTCAATTTTAAAGAGCATTATAAACTGAAAACATATCCTTGATCAGCCATGATTTATCATCACATCACGAGGACGACCCAAGAGCAGTGAAAATAATCATGAATGAGAGCATAGATCGAGGTATACAGGGTCATATTAAATTAAAGGTCTTAATTAAAAAAAAACACCCATTACGTCATTAGCAGCAGTAACCAATGTTTGGTTTGATTTACACTTACAAATAAAGGTAAAATATTCAAAGGTAGTAAGGTAAGTTAATTATATACAGCTTGTCGTAGTAAATACTTAAGTCGATTAAACTACAAAATATGGTATATATGTGCAAAGAGCCCTCAGTGCTATAACGCAGAGCGTAGCTTTCAAAAGTTAATTTTTACTTATCACGGCGCCGAACTTGGCTACTATAGCCTGGGATGATACCTACGATAATATATCAAACTATGATCTAAAAATTGAAATAAATCTCAAATAAAACGTATAAGGGAAATAAAACTCTTTTGCTGAGCTTCGGCACTTCAAATAAAGGATTATTTTTACGAGGGGGTCTATGGGACTTCAAATCCACTCTTTAGCTTCTTTATCGTGGTCGAGCGAGTCTTACCGTATACGCAGTACGAGTCCACGCGTAACACCCACATAGGTCCTTTCCAGCTCGTATTCTCAGTCGTATTGACGAGTGCCTCCAAGTATTTATTACACACCCCCACCCCTTGATAAGGAAGCTAGGTCAACTGCAGTGGTCTGCCGGCCTTGACCCATTTTCACCGTCCCTCTAACCTACTTATCACGTATGAGTGTTGTGGGGGAGGGGTCAGCGTTCAGCTCGCTGGTGTCCCTACAAGAAACCAAATCTGCTATTAATTTTAACCTGAATATAAAAAAAAACTTTTTACCCCCAAAATAAAACAGCTGTTACAAAATAGTAGTGATCTTTTCTTAGTAATATCTGTTAATACTTCTTTAACTTTTTAAGTATTTCGAATATAGTTTACAACACTTGTCTTTACTATAACATAACATTTTGCTTAACACTTTCGTATTCAAACTATTTATATATTAAATTAATATTTAGCTCCTTCAAGTTGGCTAGGTTTAATATATGCATAAACACTACTTTTAATATAAAATATAATTAATACTCATTATACTTCTCATATTTATTGCCTGATTATTATATTAAAAAAAATAACATTTTTTTTAATTTTTGTCATTCAATAAACCTATAACACTAAACATTGTAAGCAAAAAAAAATTATTTACTTTTGTATATAACTATACGGCCACCATTGGAAAGTTTTAGTCTTTCCAATTAATCTTTTTTTCTCATATCCTTCTCCAATCATAATCATTTGACATATTTCCTTTCTTATTAGACATTAAAACACCCATATACATAATACTCTATTGTCTTGTCGTATAAAAATAATCTTCGACGACTTTTAGGATTCTTGTTTTCTCTGTTTTACAGATTAGTAAAATTTTTTTGTCCAACTCCTTGAAAATCCACTTTTATATCTTTTACCCAATTAGTGTTGTTTTTCATTTATTCATGTTATTCTGTTTTTTTGTTGTTCTGTCTTCTGGCATCCTCAGAATGTGTCCAGAATTTGAATATACCGTAATGTAGGCTAGTCTATCATGGGCTGTATTTCTATGTAGATTATACTGTTGAGGAGAAATCTCCACACTTCGACGTGTGAAGTTTCTTGTTCATGCACGTTTCGATCGTTCTTCTATTTACTTTTACTTTATCTGTATTTTTTTCTACTGTATCTTATAAACTTAAAGTTGGAGTTTAAGTTATTACAATTGATGTAACCAAACATGCCAAAGCTTAGAAAAGGCTGGTAGCAAGCGTGATAAGTTTATACTATCAAACTTGGTTATTACGAATAATTCCTGTTCAGATAAAACATTTTGGACATGTGTTTATATTTCTTAGTTTACTACTAATAAGAAAAATATAAATAATTACCATCCCAAAATAAAAAATTCTCCTGAAGATAAGAATTTCCATAATTCAGCTCTATTGTCTTCCTATCTCTAAGTTTATAAAGCAGATCTAGTCTGAGATGAGAACAGAGAAAATTTAATTTAAGTTGAGAAAGTTTCACTGTCAAACAACCGTTGTTTTCCAAATTACGCCGGACGTTTGTGTTGTGTCATGACGCACTTCATGTTTTGTTGAACTTTCGGCCTTGTAATATTAATAACAAGTTTTCAAATGTCTCAACTTTCCCTCATTCATTGTGTTCCAAACTGTTATACTAATAAATACATTTAATTGGACCTATTTATTCACGTTAACATTAATGATGAATTTAATTAGGAACTCCACCTGTGGATTCTGCTCTTTTTTTATTGCTGTATTTTTACATTAATTTTCAATATTGATGTATCTGTGGCAAATATAAACGTTGTAATTACTTAACGTATTAAAATAAGATGTACCCATAAGTAAATTTCCAAAAAAATCGGATAGTTACTATAGTATTCAGTTTTAGTTTATTTTATTATTTTACACCTTATGAATGATTCAATCATTTAGCAGGTTAAATTATAAAAGCCCGTTTACATTTATTAATCTGACTGTCAGATAAAAGCTTGTAGCAACGACACTGACTAGACCGATCTGAAATAAATTAATATAAAAATATTTAACAGTATCACTTACTGTCGTTCTAACATTCCAACGTTACATTAGAGTGTATTGCTGTTACGAAAATAGTAGGCAGAACTACCGGAAACAGTAGGAAAAGTTATTGTCAGCATTTTTGTTGAAAGGGTTTAACTTTCATTATAATTTTCCTTTGGATATTTTACTAGCATTACCATAGTACGTGTTGGGTGGGTGGGTGATTCATTACCATCTCACGTTTTTTGGGAGTGTCATTACCATAGTACGTGTTAGGTGGCTGGGAGGGTCATTACCATAGTATGTGTCATTACCATAATACGCGCTAGGTGACTGGGAGGGTCATTACCATAGTACGTGTTGGCTGGCTGGGAGTGTCATTACCATAGTACGTGTTGGGTGGGTGGGAGGTTCATTACCATCGCACGTTTTGGGTAGGTGGGAGTGTCATTATCATAGTACGTGTTGGGTGGCTGGGAGGGTCGTCGACATTGTGATTGGTGGTTATAGGTTTCGTTATAGATATTTTGTTTATGACTTGAATATTTTTACTTTGAGTAATGAATAATAATTGTTTAAAATAAAGTATTTTATCAATAAAGGATAGAATAAGTAAGACAAATAAGTAACCAATTGACATGTAGTTTTAAGTACGTAAAAACATTTTTAAGTTAGCGGCGCATAATTAAATCGTGTTTTTCTTTGTGACATAAAATAAGGAACTATTAATTGAATATATTAAGACTTAAAACATTTAATTTAACATTAAATAGATGCTTAGTATTTTCCTTGGACTACGTCCGAACTCTTGCCACAAACTAAAGCGGTCATCCTATAAGTACACTGTTTTCCAGTGTGTCCAGGGATGGTCTCTTACCTCAGTGTCGCATGTGACTAAATTATTTTGTACGGAGAGTGTAATTCACAAATTACCTGCCCTCATTTACTTGATTTTATATAAACTCATATAAATACATTTACAATTGTACAAATATTATCATAAATATCAATTATTAAATAAATTGTATTCAGCCACTTTAAAAACACTAAATCATTGAAATATTCTATGAATAATTTTACTTGTTAAATGATAAAGTAAAACATATGAATTACCAAAAATTTTAAGTAAACTATAGAACCAAAAGTTTAAAATAATAAAATAATTACAGTAAGTTATGGAAAAGTTAGGCAATTCAGTATCATAAAATTAAACTTGTACTTAAGTTGCCTTAAGAGGTGAACTTGAGTATAACATAATGCAATCTACTATAGTGTAGCTCGAGTATGATGTGAGTATGATTGATAGTCAGACATCCCATTATTTAGAGGAAGTTCAGGATGAGATAAATTATTTAAAACTATAATCATATCTATTCAGACAAGGAAAACACTATAGAAATTTATTACTTTTAACCTTTGTACAAGGATCATTCGTAATTTGTTATTTCTACTAAACGTGCTTTTACGCAAGAATAAATGTAAGTTTTCTTGCTCGTTTGGAGACTACGTGAAACGTATTTTCAAGTCCCTTACAAGATAAAGCCAGTTGTTATTCCCAGGAAACTTATCTTATATTTGATATTTATAAATGTCAATAACGCTAATCACTATGAGTTTAAAGTTATTTGTGTTACTATTTATATGTACTAACAAAAAGGTAAAATATTTGTTTTGTTAATGATTATTATTGATTATGATTAGTTATTTCTAAACATAACATGTAGTTCTTTTAGTTGCCGTGTTGAGCAATGAAAATCCTAAAGGGATTACACACGGAGATTTATTTTCGAGTGTGCTTTATCAAATCCCCAACAACACTTGGCTACCTGTGAGTACCATGCTCCATTTTAAATGGATATTATATAATCCCCCCTAAGTGGTTATTGGTTAAAACAGTTAACCAAGGTGAATAAACAAAACACATTATTCATTTAAACGGATTTATATAAGAGGTTATAAGTCCCGCTATTAAAACTAAATGATTAGGCATATGAGAATATTAAAAAACACTCATTAAACTTTGTGGCCTTTTAAAAATTAATTTTTTTCGCTTAGTGAAGCCAAAATACTTTTAAATAAAAATAAAAACACGTTAATTAGATCATTAAAAAATGCATAAGTATATGTGAATAGTTCTATAATGATTACGAAAGCAAAATAAAAATAGCAAGAAACAGATTTATATTACTTAATTTTACATAACTTAAAACTGTTTTGAAAAATACATAATCAAAAATAACATCATTAAGTATGCGTTTTTCTGATTAAAACACATGTTGAAATGAAACTAAAGAAATTCAATAAGGTATGTAAAACAGAATATGGATATTTAATACAATATAGTCAAAATAAAAACAATAAAAACGCAGTAAAAACATACAGTGATAACTAAATGAAACTATAACGCTATTTAAACTGTTTCTTTTACTATTTTGGTTTCTCACACACGCTTAAATTCCTCCATTCCAAAATCAATCATTATTACGTTTTGGATTCATCTAATAGTAATATATCAAAATGTAATACATTTAAGTGAGAAAATAAAATAAAAAATAGGACTTTAATGTCAGTTCAATAATGAGCTCTTCTTAAGAATAACCATTTTAGTTTTTATGTCATGATGGTCAATTACTTACTAATCATAATTAAAATTATTTATAATAAGTAGCTATTAATGATTATAGCTATTATAAAATTATAGCTGTTAAATATAAATTATAGTGTAAAAACAATGCACTGCACTGGCTTGGATGATAAAATCTGACTCATGGGTTTCAATCACACCACTGTTGTCTAATTAAAATTGTTTTGTTAAATACTTTGTTTATAAATTTTGAAAACATAAGAATAAATGAAGATATTTCAATATACAGGCATATAAGGTTAGGAAAATACTTTCCGATATTGTTTTGTTATATTTACTGAATCTGTAGGTGTTGATAGTCAACTAATAAAGGATTACGTCATAAGGAACTCTGACGGCTCCATTGTTCACAACAGTATATCACCATTGTTAACATGAATATCATCAGGTAATGACTTACCAAGGACATGGCCGTTAATAATTTATGATATCAACTAGCCTATCTGAATCATGTTGCTGATCCTCAGTTATTCAGCTTTGAGCGATAACATTAAGTAATTTTTTGTTTATTGCAAGTAGCTCTTACACTGTTATCTCGCTTTATGTTTAAAATACTTCGTGTGTTTTTTTTATATTTATTCATTTATTAATTTTTTTTGGCTTCTAATCTTTTTATAATGGAATAGTTAAAAAACATAGTTTATTGCTATTACAATTTTACAATCGAAAATCTAGACAACGGAAAACTATATTGGGTAGTTAAATCCTCGTAGATAACATGAAACACTGAAAGCCTTCATTGCTCTATATAGTTGTATACTCGTACAGGCGTAAGCCAGATGGGTGCTCGAAATTCAGCAGTGGAATATACCAGAGACAAAATGATGTAAAACTTATTCGTTGCTGCCCACGATGATCCAACAAGTTTCTGTAAAATATCAGTTGTTGTTCTTACTCTAACTGCTGTTTTCTTTAGGCAACTTTTAAAACAGAGAGATCGAACTAAACCGAATCCGAAGTACTGTGGTGGCTCATTGTGTTTCAGACTAATACCATTGAAAAAGATGTTCAATTTATGATTATGTAGTATATTACTCGGGTGTAGGCAGGTAACTTCTGTCTTTGTTGGGTTGGCTTTTAGCTTCCAGGTTCTAAAATAACTGAGGGTGGCTAGATCAAATATAAGGAATCTTTATGTTTTTTTATATGTCCTCGTGTTGAGTTATGAGAGCAATCATCAGCACATATGAATTTTCAGAATTCTCTGACTGGAATGTTGGCAGTGCACAATGAATAAAAGAGGAGCAAAAACATACCCTTGTGGCAGTCCATCATTCAGGTGTTTAAAAGAACTTTTGATGCCCAAAAGGCTCTGGGATAAGCTACAGCTTTCAAGTGGGAAAATTACTTATAACTGTTAGCATGTAATTATATTTTAGAATAAAACTGTTTGTAGGAATATATTCTTTACTTCATTCATTTGATATGATTTTAAATAGGAAAATAAATTGTTCATCTTAGAATTAACTCATCTCTTATATGTACTTTGTTAATTGAAAAAATTAACGTAACGATAAATAATAATTTGTTGGTATTTGTTTAGAATACAAAAAAAATTAGATACTGTTAAAAAAGAGATTCATAATTTATTTAATTTAAGCGAATTAAATTGATCAGACCAATAATGACAATACCAACAATTTAGAACGATGAAGGTTAATTTAGAATGCTTTGAGATTTGAAGTCAATATATACTGAAAAAAAAAATAAACACTTGATATGAGTATGATGGTCTTTAATATTTATCAAGAAATCACCTTTTTTATCACCTTCTTCGTGTTTGATTATCTTCCTTCGCATTTGCCAACCAACCTACAAACCTCCAAATGTATATTTAATATGCATTGGTTTTGCAATTCAGTTTGTGTCCGTGGTGAAGTGGACAGCTGACAAAGTACTCATCTCAGGTGAAACCACACCTACCACTAATTGTAATTCCGATTGTATCCATTAAATATCTCTTTTGATTCCATGAATAATTCAGAGGGACTCTAGCTGATCTACACCACAATAAAAATACTGGTTAGTAATTATGTACTTATAAAGTGCCAATTTGGATAGCTACACTTTACAAAGATTATAAGTCTATGACAAATGTTTGTTAATATTTGTTTATAAAGTACAAGTAAACGTCACACAACACAAATTTATCACAATATAAGTACAAAATGCACAAATATACTACAACACAAGTAAAAAATGCACCAATATTCTGCATAAATTTATCAGAAGTTTATTTACAGCATCATGAAGACTCCATTTTAGATAAATTAAAAAATGAACATGATATCATATTTTACACCCGTTATTTCAATGATATTCTGGTTTTATTTAACGATAAATCATATAATGACTTAGATAATATGTTAAATATACTTAATTGTCATAACCAGAAGCTTAGTTTTACCAGTAAACTTGAATCTATGAATGAAATTACTTTTTGGATCTAAAATTAATTCGTGATCATAACACACTATCATATAGAATTTTCAGGAAACCTACTCAAACCAATTGTACAATAAATAACAGTTCTGTCCATCCCCTGTCTCACAAAACAGCTAGCTTCAGAAGTATGTTATATAGGGCGTATTGAATACCATTCAGTGTTGCTGATAGAAAAAAGGAAATAAATGTAATAAAATCAATAGCTATTGCAAATGGATACAAGGTATCAAGAATTGTTGAATTTGGAAGTAGAATAGAAAAGAAAATAGAAAAGAAAATTCCAGACGAAAAACGAACAACACTTAAAAAAGAAAGATCCGATAAAGAACAAAAGAAGTATGAATCCCTCCATCACAATGGACCGTTTACACAAGGAGTTGGTAATAGATTTAAGAAAATCAATTTATCAGTAGTTTTTAAGACTTGTAATACTATGTTCAACATTTTACACCTGAAGTGAAGATAAATTCATTAATTTAGGAATATATAGGATTAACTATCATGATTGTAATATGTTTTACATAGAACAGACTGTAAATTTTAGCAAAATATATAAAAATCATGTCTCTGCTTTTAAAAATAAGAAACCTGAAAGATCTAATGTAGCTAAACACATTTTGAATTGTACCCGCAGTTTGGATAAAATAGATGAAAATTTGGATAATCTAAGAGTTTGTAAGAAGGGTCGTATTATGAATGCTTGGGAAGAGCTATTTATTTTTAAAGAAAAATATAAGGATCGTGATAAATTAATGAATGAACAGGTTAATTTTGATTCCGAAATAGTTTGTAATAATGTATTTTCAGTGAATAAAAGAACAGAAGTAACAGCCAATAGGTATTCACCAATAATATCACATCAGTCGCCATTTTGACAATTCTAGCCAATGGGTTCACGCTATCATAGGCCAATAAATTGAGTTGTTGAACACCATTTTCCATTCTTTTGTGAATCCCTCTGGTCTGAGGAAGGTGAGCGTGATTCACCGAAATCGATAACCATAATAATATTGGTGCATTTTGTGCTTATATTGTGATAAATTTGTGTTGTGTGACGTTTACTTGTACAGTATATGTACCAACACTTATTATTCTAATTAAAAAACTAATAATTTTTAATATTATTTTTGAAATACATAATATTATCATATTGAAGAGAATTCACTTATTGGATTTATGATATATAATCATAAAAAATACGTTCATATTTTCCAATAAAACTTTAATAAGTTTGGCTATTATGTTTTGAAAAAGATATTTATTTATACTGAGAAAAATAAATTTAATTTGTTATGAGCTGGTCTATTACTTAGGTAAAGGCCGAGGTCCGGTGAATATTCCCGAAGCCAACGAGCTGAGAAGAAAGTACTTGTATCTTTAACATCAAATTCAAGAAACAAATTTTCTGGTTTTAGGCCACATAGTTAGGCTCCTGCTATGTGATGACTAATTAAATTCTTCAAAATTGTAGTGAGGATTTTCATTTTGTTATAAGACTTGAAGTATTGGTTACTATCACAAGGCATTAGGTAGTCTTTATCTGTTCACAATGGTAATTTCAGACACTTTAATTGGCACTATGAAAATAAAGTTACACTTCATGTGTATGGCGAGCCGTTGGTCGAGTTTAATTGCGGCAGGACTTTAGACCCTGGGTTGGGGATTGTGCAGGTTTGAATCCAAGTCTTGAATTTTATACAGTATGTATGTACTGAGGAGATTTATCAGGAAGTTTATGTAAACTTTAACTACGCCGTTAAAGCCCTGTGAAGGGACGATACAGTTGGTTGTTAAACGGCATGTATGTACTGAGGAGATTTATCAGGAAGTTTATGGACACTTTGACTAAGCCTGTAAAGGCTGTGAAGGGACGATACAGTTGGTTGTAAAACTATTATACTGCATGTATGTTCTAAAGGGATTTATTAGGAAGTTTATGGACACTTTAACTACGCCGGTAAAGGCCTGCGAAGGGACGATACATTTGGCTGATAAACTGTTATACTGCATGTATGTTCTAAAGGGATTTATCAGGAATTTTATGGACACCTTAACTAAACCTGTAAAGGCTGTAAAGGGACGATACATTTGGCTGTTATACTGTATACTGTTGGTTGTTAAACTGTTATACTGCATGTATGTATTGAGGGGTTTTATCAGCAAGTTTATGGACACTTTAACAACGCCGGTAAAGGCCTGCGAAGGGACGATACAGTTGGTTGTTAAACTGTTATACTACAAGCATGTACTGAGGGGATTTATCAGCAAGTTTATGGACACTTTAACCACGTCGGTAAAGGCCTGCGAAGGGACGATACAGTTGGTTGTTAAATTGTTATACTACAAGCATGTACTGAGAGGATTTATCAGCAGGTTTATGGACACTTTAACTACGCCGGTAAAGGCCTGCGAAGGGACGATACAGATGGTTATTAAACTGTTATACTACAAGCATGTACTGAGGGGATTTATCAGCAAGTTTATGGACACTTTAACTACGTCGGTAAAGGCCTGCGAAGGGACGATACAGATGGTTGTTAAACTGTTATATTGCATGCATGTTCTAAAGGGATTCATCAGGAATTTATGGACACCTTAACTACACCTGTAAAGGCTGTGAAGGGACGATACATTTGGCTGTTAAACTGTTATACTGCATGTATGTTCTAAAGGGATTTATAAGGAGTTTTATGGACACCTTAACTACACCTGTAAAGGCTGTGAAGGGACAATACATTTGGTTCTTAAACTGTTATACTACAAGCATGTACTGAGGGGATTTATCAGCAAGTTTGTGGACACATTAACTACGCCGGTAAAGGCTGTGAAGAGAAGATACAGTTGGCTGTCAAACTGTTATACTGCATGTATGTTCTAAAGGGATTTATCAGGAATTTTATGGACACTTTAACTACACCTGTAAAGGCTGTGATGGGACGATACAGATGGTACTTAAACTGTATACTGTTGGTTGTTAAACTGTTATACTATATGTATGTATTGAGGGGCTTTATCAGCAAGTTTATGGACACTTTAACAACGCCGGTAAAGGCCTGCGAAGGGACGATACAGATGGTTGTTAAACTGTTATACTGCATGTATGTTCTAAAGGGATTTATCAGGAATTTATGGACACTTTAACTACGCCGGTAAAGGCCTCCGAAGGGACGATACAGATGGTTGTTAAACTGTTATACTACAAGCATGTACTGAGGGGATTTATCAGCAAGTTTATGGACACTTTAACTACGCCGGTAAAGGCCTGCGTAGGGACGATACGGATGGTTGTTAAACTGTTATACTGCATGTATGTTCTAAAGGGATTTATCAGGAATTTTATGGATACCTTAACTACACCTGTAAAGGCTGTGAAGGGACGATACAGATGGTAGTTAAACTGTATACTGTTGGTTGTTAAACTGTTATACTATATGTATGTATTGAGGGGTTTTATCAGCAAGTTTATGGACACTTTAACAACGCCGGTAAAGGCCTGCGAAGGGACGATACAGTTGGTTGTTAAACTGTTATACTACAAGCATGTACTGAGGAGATTTATCAGCAAGTTTATGGACACTTTAACTACGCCGGTAAAGGCCTGCGAAAGGACGATACAGATGGTTGTTAAACTTTTATACAACAAGCATGTACTGAGGGGATTTATCAGCAAGTTTATGGACACTTTAACTACGCCGGTAAAGGCCTGCGAAGGGACGATACAGATGGTTGTTAAACTGTTATACTACAAGCATGTACTGAGGGGATTTATCAGCATGTTTATGGACACTTTAACTACGCCGGTAAAGGCCTGCGAAGGGACGATACAGATGGTTGTTAAACTTTTATACTGCAAGTATTTTCCAAAGGGATTTATCAGAAATTTTATGGACACCTTAACTACACCTGTAAAGGCTGTGAAGGGACGATACATTTGGCTGTTATACTGTATACTGTTGGTTGTTAAACTGTTATACTGCATGTATGTTCTAAAGGGATTTATCAGGAATTATATGGACACCTTAACTACACCTGTAAAGGCTGTGAAGGGACGATACATTTGGCTGTTAAACTGTTATACTACAAGCATGTACTGAGGGGATTTATCAGCAAGTTTATGGACACTTTAACTACGCCGGTAAAGGCTGTGAAGAGAAGATACAGTTGGCTGTTAAACTGTTATACTGCATGTATGTTCTAAAGGGATTTATAAGGAGTTTTATGGACACCTTAACTACACCTGTAAAGGCTGTGAAGGGACGATACATTTGGTTGTTAAACTGTTATAGTACAAGCATGTACTGAGGGGATTTATCAGCAAGTTTATGGACACTTTAATTACGCCGTTATAGGCATGTGAAGAGACGATACAGTTGGCTGTTAAACTGTTATACTGCATGTATGTTCTAAAGGGATTTATCTGGAATTTTATGGACACCTTAACTAAAGCTGTAAAGGCTGTAAAGGGACGATACATTTAGATGTTATACTGTATACTGTTGGTTGTTAAACTATTATACTGCATGTATGTATTGAGGGGTTTTATCAGCAAGTTTATGGACACTTTAACAACGCCGGTAAAGGCCTGTGAAGGGACGATACAGTTGGTTGTTAAACTGTTATACCACAAGCATGTACTGAGGGGATTTATCAGCAAGTTTATGGACACTTTAACTACGTCGGTAAAGGCCTGAGAAGTGACGATACAGTTGGTTGTTAAACTATTATACTACAAGCATGTACTGAGGGGATTTATCAGCAGGTTTATGGACACTTTAACTACGCCGGTAAAGGCCTGCGAAGGGACGATACATTTGGTTGTTAAACTGTTATACTACAAGCATGTACTGAGGGGATTTATCAGCAAGTTTATGGACACTTTAACTACGTCGGTAAAGGCCTGCGAAGGGACGATACAGATGGTTGTTAAACTGTTATACTACAAGGAATCACTGAGGGGATTTATCAGCAGGTTTATGGATACTTTAACTACGCCGGTAAAGGCCTGAGAAGGGACGATACAGTTGGTTGTTAACTGTTATACTACAAGCATGTACTGAGGGGATTTATCAGCAGGTTTATGGACACTTTAACTACGCCGGTTAAGGCCTGCGAAGGGACGATACATTTGGTTGTTAAACTGTATACTGTTGGTTGTTAAACTGTTACACTGCATGTATGTACTGAGGGGATTTATCAGCAAGTTTATGGACACTTTAACTACGCCGGTGAAGCCCTGTGAAGGGACGATACAGTTGGTTGTTAAACTGTTACACTGCATGTATGTACTGAGGGGATTTATCAGCAGGTTTATGGACACTTTAACTACGCCGGAAAAGGCCTGCGAAGGGACGATACATTTGGTTGTTAAACTGTTATAGTAAAAGCATGTACTGAGGGGATTTATCAGCAAGTTTATGGACACGTTAACTACACCGGAAAAGGCTGTGAAGAGAAGATACAGTTGGCTGTTAAACTGTTATACTGCATGTATGTTCTAAAGGGATTTATCAGGAATTTTATGGACACCTTAACTAAACCTGTAAAGGCTGTAAAGGGACGATACATTTGGCTGTTAAACTGTTATAGTACAAGCATGTACTGAGGGGATTTATCAGCAAGTTTATGGACACTTTAACTACGCCGGTAAAGGCCTGCGAAGGGACGATACAGTTGGTTGTTAAACTGTTATACTACAAGCGTGTACTGAGGGGATTTATCAGCAAGTTTATGGACACTTCATCCACGTCGGTAAAGGCCTGCGAAGGGACGATACAGTTGGTTGTTAAACTGTTATACTACAAGCATGTACTGAGGGGATTTATCAGCATGTTTATGGACACTTTAACTACGCCGGTAAAGGCCTGCGAAGGGACGATACAGATGGTTGTTAAACTGTTATACTACAAGCATGTACTGAGGGGATTTATCAGCAAGTTTATGGACACTTTAACTACGTCGGTAAAGGCCTGCGAAGGGATGATACAGATGGTTGTTAAACTGTTATATTGCATGCATGTTCTAAAGGGATTTATCAGGAATTTATGGACACCTTAACTACACCTGTAAAGGCTGTGAAGGGACGATACATTTGGCTGTTAAACTGTTATAGTACAAGCATGTACTGAGGGGATTTATCAGCAAGTTTATGGACACTTTAACTACGCCGGTAAAGGCCTGCGAAGGGACGATACAGTTGGTTGTTAAACTGTTATACTACAAGCGTGTACTGAGGGGATTTATCAGCAAGTTTATGGACACTTTATCCACGTCGGTAAAGGCCTGCGAAGGGACGATACAGTTGGTTGTTAAACTGTTATACTACAAGCATGTACTGAGGGGATTTATCAGCAGGTTTATGGACACTTTAACTACGCCGGTAAAGGCCTGCGAAGGGACGATACAGATGGTTGTTAAACTGTTATACTACAAGCATGTACTGAGGGGATTTATCAGCAAGTTTATGGACACTTTAACTACGTCGGTAAAGGCCTGCGAAGGGATGATACAGATGGTTGTTAAACTGTTATATTGCATGCATGTTCTAAAGGGATTTATCAGAAATTTTATGGACACCTTAACTACACCTGTAAAGGCTGTGAAGGGACGATACATTTGGCTGTTATACTGTATACTGTTGGTTGTTAAACTGTTATACTGCATGCATGTATTGGGGGGTTTTATCAGGACGTTTATGGACACTTTAACTACGCCTGTAAAGGCTGTTAAGGGATGATACACTTGGTTTTTAAACTGTTACGTAGCATATATATGTATGAAGGGACTTTTCAGGAAGTTTATGGACCCCCTAACTACTACTATAAAGGCCTGTGAAGGGGCGATTCAGTTGGATTTTAAACTTTTTTACAATATGTACGTTTTTAAGGGATTTTTCAGGAAGTGTATGGACACTTTAACTACACCTGTAAAGGTCTACAGCCGATTTTTTAATTTTGTTAACAAATATCTTATAGGTTTGATAAGATAATAAATTGAAAAATAATACAAAAATGCTAGGTTTTAAACTTTAACAAACAAATTGACACTGAAATTCGGCAATGAAATAATATCTGGATATTAGTGTCAATAACTATATTATATTAACATTATAAAACAATGATAAGATATCAACAGTGAATGAAAATGTTATGTTTTATTGGTTATACCTTTTTTATGTATAGTATTACTTCGTACAATATCTGTTTGGAATCAGCTGGTCATCATTGTTTTATTTGGCACTAAATGTAGTGGCTGGCCATTTTAACGAACATACGATATTTCAACGATATAAACTGAAATTCAATTTGGTACACAAATTGTGCTGTTTATACAGGGATGGACAAATACCATTATGACCAGTGTTCCACATGTTACCTCCATTTATCTGTGACAGGAAACCAATTGAAAATCAATTGATTCTTCAATTAGCATCATGATTTATATAGTTGTATAGTATTTGTCATTCTAATAGCTAGTAAATGCTGATAAACTTTTTAATATTATTGGTAAGTAAAAATTATTGCGTCATAGATTCTGTATGGAAAGCAACAAAATTAACATATTTATTTTGGTTACCTTGAGTGATAATCCGTCACAGACTAACAATTATCACACAGTTATTTGGAGCAAGAGTTTCATTTTATTTATTCTAAATTTTGAAGATAAAGGTTTTATTCCAATAATTTTTCGATCACTGAACCCCCTCAATTTATTTTTCAAACATATTTCACTGAATACCAAGCCATGTATGTTTCAATATTTTTAATAAATTACATTATAACTACACGGTTTTGTTCGATTTTCATAATTTGATTTAGGGTCAGATAAATTTAGTTTGTATATTTGTTACCAATGATCGAGTGGAATAAATCCTTAATTTAGTCAATTAAAGTTAATTTCAAACTAAATTAATTAAAAATAATAAGTTTAAACTTCATTGCTGCAATAATTAATAAATCATTAACAAATATTAAACAGGTGAAAGCCTTAATACTATCTTATAATTAATTAAGCTTGTATTTATTTATTATATGCGTACGTCTGAAATATCGTCTGGAAATGATTTCCAATAGTTAAAATTGCTCTTAAAACTGAAATAGAAAATAAAAACGAATAAGATCGTACATTAAACACATGTAAAATAAAAACTTATTTAATCGTTTAATGTAACATTACTAAATATTAATTCAAAATAAAATGCTATCACAATATTTTGTATCTTAAAACATTAAATGTTTATTCAAGTAAAAAGTTTACAAAATTAAGACTAAGAGAAGCCCGTCACATTTAAAATGGTCACATTATCCGTTGGTTACATCAGCAAAACCTGAGTCCTGGATACCAACACAGACTGCTTGTACACGTGGAGTTTTGTTACTAAACACTTAAATTTCACCTGGTGAATAGTGGAGGGGGGCTATATAGTTTCCAATAAAACTTTCAAGCTGTCTGTATACTTGATTTTTGCTTGTTCAATGTATTGGTCAACTTATCTTTTGAAATTATTTCTTTCGTCGTAACGTTTTAAAAAAAAAATATATATATATATATACTGTATATTTTTTTATATATATATAAAGTCAAAATTAAAGTCATAAGAATATGTAATATTATATAGAAGAATTAATCTATGTTCAGTTTTGTTTCACATATGCATTACCGTACATAAATCATAAATTTGTATGGGGTAGTGATCGTTGTTTATATTTGTTTTTAGATATCTTGGTCACGTGTTCAAGATGGGCAGTAGAGATAATTTATATAATTCCAAATAGACTGTATAATTTCACAATAATTAGGACCCTTAAATGGATAAGAGTTTTCCAGTGGCCTTGACCGGAAGGTTCCGATGTTATCACAAGATAATGGAGTCAAGTAACATCAAGCGTGGCCGTCCCTTGGATGGGTGACCGTCCCTTGGGGCCGTCTGAGCGATCCCGTCCTTGCACGCAGCCCGTCTGCCCGGTCACAGGTGGTGGTTCATCCTTACATCGTTGGCCCCCAGGTTAAGTGTTAGAGGATGAATCTTATTCTTAGAATTGGTCGGTAGCGTAGTTGGTTCAATCCCAGCTTCATAAGCTAAAGGTTACCAGTTCGATCCCAATCAGAGTGATAACACATTTTGAGAAGGATCAGCTGATAACCACTGGCTATTTATTTGTCATTGGGCTATTAATTAATGACACTTTCTAAGGAATAGTCGGCCTTAGTTTGTAACAATGACTACATTCGCTCGTCTACACTCATCACACTCATTCGAAATCCATATTCGCCCATACTTGACGATTGGCGTCTTATGAATAAATAAAAATAAAATCTTAGCCTTAATTTCGCCTGGTAAAATAAGACGATCATTAACTTTAAGTTTTTTAAGAGTAGCGTAATTTATGTATTAAAAATTATACTTACAGGTACCAAATTAGGGAATGTGAACTGTTACCCAAAGCACCGTAATGTAACATAAGAAAAAACTTTATTTTCAATCATGTATACTACAATTTTTAAACATCATAAACTATTATTATAATTAGTCTCAAAAACTACAACCAGTTATTTCAGTGGTTTTGAGAGACAAGAGGTCCCATCAAGTGAGTCTTGCAGCTGTCTTCATGAAGATCTTCCCCTTAAAATTATCTTAAATTTTATTGAAGAAACACTTACCTTTTTTCATTTATTTTATTCATTTATTCATTTATTCATTTATTCTTTTTTTGATTTTTTCATTTATTCTTTTATTCATTTATTCATTTATTCATTTATTCATTTATTCATTTATTCATTTATTCATTTATTCATTTATTCATTTATTCATTTATTCATTTATTCATTTATTCATTTATTCATTTATTCATTTATTCATTTATTCATTTATTCATTTATTCATTTATTCATTTATTCATTTATTCATTTATTCATTTATTCATTTATTCATTTATTCATTTATTCATTTATTCATTTATTCATTTATTCATTTATTCATTTATTCATTTATTCATTTATTCATTTATTTATTCGTTTATTCATTTATTCATTTAATCATTTATTCATTTATTCATTTATTCATTTATTCATTTTATTAATTTTTTATTTTTATTCGTTTTTATTTGACGAATTTCTAATTGGGAGTATGATACTAAACGATGTAAATGATCAAACAATCCAATTAATTTAAAGTTTATTCGTAAGATCTTTCACTTAGAAAGTAGTTATTGTCATTTTAACTGTATTGGATTATTTTATCACACACATCGATTTTAAACTTATTTTAATTTTTTGTTCAAGAAACAACGATTAATATGTCAAATTATGAATTCAATTCATTTCGTATTATTTGTAAAATATTTATAATGACAATTGCCATTCTTAAGTTGGGCTTTCTTCGTGATATCACAAAATACAACATGAATATCAGTCAGTAACACTGTACTTGTATAGTAGGCCAATATAACGAGACTTAATACAATAAAGTCGATATTTGAGGTCACATACACGAATTAAAAGTACGATTATATTGCGCAAAGATGAAAACCGTCTAAATCATATATGTTCCTACCTTCCGTCATAGTCCTGATTTTTATATTGAAAGCGTACAGTTAAAATTCATTTTTAATTTTGATATGTGAAATTCGTTCTTTGTAAATCAATAGCTAAATAAAATATACATTATTTCCTGCTTGTCAGGGTTTTTAATTACTTAATTATTACAAAGTGTACATGACATTTTAGTATACATCATGAGCACAGTAAATTTACAATTACAATTACGTTCTTAATTAAAACATTCTAGAAGTAGTGTACTGTAAAAGGTCTTAAAGTAATTTCCAACTAATAATAGTAGCTTCATTAGGATAATTAGCGCATTTACAAGTCACGATAAAGAAGTTGATTAAAAAGGTTAATGTTTCATGAAGAGATTGAAGTGCGTGCCCTTCCAGACGGCTGGGTTTGTTTTAAGCAAACGTTCCTCGCAATAAACCCCGTAAGGGATGCACTTTTAGTAATTAAAAGGACATTCTTCTGAGATATGTGCTGTATGAATAAAAAGATAATGCGTAAAAATAAAAGTACTTAGATGATTTGATTTATAAATAACTTATAAGGATATCAAGTATTATATACGTATAAATAACATCCTACAACAAGATGGATCTTAATAACCATATCTTGCCGACGTGGTGGATCAGTGGCTAAGGCTTCGGACTGCGGAGGGCAAGGTCCAAAGTTCGAATTCCCACTGAGCCTATAATAACGATCAGTACTTTACTCGTTGAATAAAGTTCACGCAGAGGAATAAAGGCCCATGTGAACTGGCGAGTGAAATTTTTTATATAAAAAAACATGCACGTTGAATTTCATTTTATATTGTATGGACACAAAATAATTCAATTGAAATAGAAGTTAGTGTAACTGTTTAGTAAAACAATAAATTTATTAAGGCTTCCACATGTCCACACATTGCTGCAAGCCCAGTTTTCACCCAAGGACACATACAGCGGTGGTGAGTCCCCCCACCCACATAAGTAGTGCGTAAATGTGGATGGTAATTTTCATCCACCACTGCTATGATGCAGCAGTGTCCCATAGTGTCATATATTGCCGATTTATTTCGCACAAATAGCTTGACTCAGGAATCTTCCGAACAAATAATATTTACCTCAGAGATCTGAGTGGGTGGTTTCTTCTCATGAAAATTCGATCCAGTTGATAAAAGTATCTCTTCTGAGGAACAGTGATCCACTTACCCTTGCCGGGCGGCAGTCAGCTATTTCTAATCTATAATCTAATGTAAGATTTGGCATGGTGTTCAATATCTGTATTCTGTGAATGTTTTCAAGGAAGATTTAAAATTTAATTTACTAATTCATTTTTGCAAGTTATTTTAAATGTGTTTGTTTAATAAAATAATAGTTATGACATTATATGTTAAAGATCCACGTGATTATAAATAAAAGTAAATATTCAACCATAATTTTAGTATTTTGATTAACATATTTATCACCTTAGATATGGCAGCTTCAATATTGTACTTAGGCCTTAAGAGATATTGAATCTATTTCCTTAACATTTTTTAATCCTATAAAGTAAAAAATGAACTATACTTTGTAGTAAAGAAATCACAAATGTATTTATAAAGCTACCATTTATAACGAAATCATTAACTAACCAAAAATAAAACGACTATCGTAGTAAATATTTCAGTTTTTATTAGTAACCTACATTCCTTTCACACTGACCATTTGCCAGTACACATGACAAAACACCAGAAAAGTTACGGTATTCATAAAACATCGACAAATCCCCACATGTAGATGCAAACGACGTTGTTCTCTGGGACAGTGGATTTGAGCCTGTAACCGATGGCTAGTACAAACTATAATAGAACCGAATTTACTTTAACCCAAGTTTGTCTTTTTGAGATTTGTCGTTTTAATGACGTCATAGATTATTTAATTAATGACTACCTCAAAACGTGTCGCAATATACTGAACTATCAAATAGTTTTTAACTATTACGCAAATACAAAATATCTTGAAAAAGGTAACATTTTCATCTTTGGTTAAATACAATTCAATATAAGCACAATATATTGCTTTTGTAAGTTTTCTCTTCTATTTATTCACTCGAATAATGTATTAGCTAGTTAAAAGACATAAACCAGGATACTGGTACTCAGATAAATAACATACGACATAACTTAACAAAGCAAACTAAACATAGTTTTAATAATTTTATTTTTAAATAATATATTTAAAGTATACATATTCTATCCCCCTCATGAATGTCCGAGGGAGAGGACTTCACTCTTGTTAAATGTACACACCTCATTTGAAATACAAATTGACTCGGAGGTAACAAAGACAGTTCGTTACACTACAAAGGAACTTGTAAGTACAGTATATCTTTAGCTAAATAGCTGTTTTATTTGTAAAATAGTACTAAACATAGAGTTAATAATTATGACTTTATCTCTAGTCTTTGGGTTCCAATGAAATGTAATATTATATATTATATATAGTAGTGTAAAGGCATATTAAACATATTTTAATATGTTTATAAGAATTTTAACAATAAATATGGTATTTATTACGGAAATACTTTTTATTTTATGCAAATTACAATCTCATAATCTAATACTGTAAGTACAGTTATTAATAAAAATGATTATAGAACTGTAATATAAAAATAAAAAACTAAAGATACCTCTCTCTATCTCCTATTATTAACTTCCCACATTAATTTTGTGTGTGTGTTTTTTTTTTAATCCAGCAATTGCTTCACAGGATACAGCAAGCCATTTCTTTCCTATATTTTTATAATCGGGTGATATAACAAGGATATTAATAATATTCATAACGCTAAGCTACTACTTATGAAGAGTTTAATTGTGTTTAATGGGTCCTACAATAAATAAAACTTGAGTTTGCTCACTTACTGTAGGATTCAAAAAGTGTACTCAATGTACTCTAGTTTGAACCTCTGCTACAAAATAATTCTCATCCAATTTCGCTATGTCATACAGCAAAATTCATCTTATTTAATTATACGTAATATTATATAACTTACATAATTTTTTGAACACTTTAAACAATTTTTATAGTGAGTAGAGTGCAAAACAAAACGACATTTTAGCACTTAAGGAGAAAAGCTCATCTTCAAAAATTTTTAAAACAAAAACTTCAGGAGATAAGTCAGTGAATCTTGAACCACATATGACGAAGGTTGTTTTTTGTAGTCTGTTTAAATTCTAATATTTTTACTCTTTGGAAACATTTTTTGCTGTAATTTTTGTAAACCCTTGCAATCTTAAAAATGGCTGATCATACAACCTTGCAAAACTGTTCAAATATACTGGATTGAAAAATAAAGTTAAGATTATAAAATGGTTAATGTGATAAAAAGTGTGTGTTTTTATATCACATGATAATTCAACAGACATCGATGTATAATCGACATCGATGTATAATCGATTCGCGCGACCAGTCGTGCCACCGGACGCGGTGTTGCCACGTTATGGAGCTGGACTTCCACCCCGTATTAGGGGACTTATTAGCTATGAATGACAGGTCGACATGTTACAGCTAAAGGCTGATGAATCACTCACAGTTATGTGATAAGTACATCCTGTAAATCACCATTATAATGGGTGGCTCTTATTTTCACGTTACATTCAGCTTGTTATATGTGAAATTTATATAATTGTAAAAACTGTAAATAAGTTAGTTTTTAATTTGACAATCTTTTTAGAGACATAACATGTTTAAACCTGTCGTTGTAAGTCCAAATGAGTAAAGGTGATGGAAAATTGTTTAAATTTAAATAGAAAACATGATTTATTAACTGTTCAATACTTCCAAATTAATAAACCTTCCATGCACCGTTTAAATACTTCAAGGCATGCGATTCGGCAACGCAATGGTCATTTGAAACTGATTTTGAAGTTCTAGGCTGCGTGAGTTGCTTATACATAACCGAACATCGATGTCTGTAGAAATATCGTGTAATATAAAATTGCTAGATTTTTTAATCACACTTACCGTTTCATAATCTAAATTTATTTTTCAATCCGGTATTTTTGAACAGTTTTGGAAGTATGTATGGTGAGCCATTTTTGAGATTGCAGTGTTCAAAAAAATGACAACAGAACTTTTTTTAAGAGTAAAAATTCTAGGATTTAGACAAATTAAAAAAATAATTCTTAATATATTATTAAAGTTTCACTGACTTACCTTCAGCAAATTTTGTTTTATACATTTTTGAAGTTGAGCTGTACACCAAAAGTGCTAAGATTTCGTGTTTTTTTTTTTTTTTTTTTTTTTTTTTTTTTTTTTTTGTATTATAAACTTATTTGTACTATAAACAATTCTTAAAGTCTTCAAAAAAAGACGCAAGTTAAATGACGTTGAGTTAAATAAGCTAAATATTGGTGTATGACACAAAGAAATCGGATGAGAATTGTTTTGTAGCAGAGGTTCAAACTTGAGTACATTGCTTTTTGAATCCGATAGTAGTCAAGAGGTCCTTAATAAGAAGACATCTTTAAAGTAAACTCGCCCTGTGCGTAGGTAAAAGGATAGTGTTTGTATGAAATGGTAATAAAACTTGGGAAACAGCAAATGTCAATCTAAAGGCTTATCAATTTAAACAGCTTAATGAGATAAAATTTCTTCCCACATATATGACTCCATTTCATATTATGGCTGTTGGGACAAGTATAAATCATCTAACACGAAAAAATTACGTTTTATTTAGTTTTTTTTACTTATTAAGACTCCTATTCTGGAATTATGGATGAATTTTTATTCCGAATAAGTTTTTTAATTTTTATTTATTTTTTATTTTTTAAATAGTTAAAAGTTAGTTTAGTACTTGGCATAATCAAAAGACGACTATTTTTTTATAAAGTGAAATAAATTAAAAGCCCAAAAGCGAAATGATCCGTCAAGCAAAAATGTATGACCTCATCCAATTAAAAGTTCTTTTTGACTTTGATTGGGATTGAACTAAGAAAGTTTATTTAATGAAGTTGGTCTTAACGAAATACGATTATGTTCAAATACTTTCCCTAATGTTATCATTTGATGTGAATAACAATCTATTAGTATCGTGTAATAGGGAAAATTTATGATAGTGTATTACAGAAAATGTAATTAGATTCATTAACTACAAATATAACCACTTCAATAAAATTTCCTAAAATTATGAGAAAGTATGCCAAGAAAGTTGAACGGTATTAGGAATTTAAGTTTATAAACCAACTCCAACATCAAAGTGAGTGTGGTGTTTGGTTAAAACTAAGTTGAGAGTGGTTTTCATTGAAATTAAATTAATACCATTTCCAAGACGACTAGCTAGGCAACTCGTTCGTAGGTTGAGAAAGACCACAACCTCTAGAGATATCCTTCTGAATAACTAATATCAAATGCAAGTATGGATCTTTTTCGTTAATTCACTACCACTAATAGTTTTCCGTTAATTCACTACCACTAATATTTTTTCCGTTAATTTACTACCGCTTGATAAATATTGTATTACTCTAAAATAAGTTCCCCAATCATTTTTACGTTCACTGCAGTATTCCTTACCCGCTAGGAATCCGATATCGCTGGCCTTATCTTTTTGCTTTCCAAGAAATTACACACGGAGAGCGTATTCGGTGGCAAGTTAATCATTCTATTTATCAGTTTGTGATAAACATTTTTAGCAACCTAACCTAACCTAACCAAACCTAGCCTAACCTAACCTAACCTAACCTGACCTGACCTAACCTGACCTGACCTAACCTAACCTAACCAAACCTAACCTAACCTAACCTGACCTGACGTAACCTAACCTAACCAAACCTAGCCTAACCTAACCTAACCAAACCTAGCCTAACCTAACCTAAACCTAGCCTAACCTAACCTTACCCTAACCTAACCTAACCTAACCTAACCTAACCTGACATGACCTGACCTGACCTAATCGTATTTGCGAAAAAGAGGAGTGGTAGTGAATTATAGGAAATGGTCTGCAAGTTTAAAAGTAAAACATCGTTCTAGGTACTTTACTTAAAGACTATATTCCTGTCAGCTTCCAACAAATCAAGTAACAGCTTTACAAAATATTTTTATTACATTTTTATTTCCAGTTCATTAAATAAAATATGTTATCTTTTTTATTTTTACTAATCTGGTGAATCACTTGCTTGTTAAACATATCTTCTCCTAATTCTCATTTGCAAACTTCACTCATTGCGTTGACCATGGCTAACTTAAAACTTTTTGTTTGTGATTTCTTTAGCAAAATATCACGGGGGGGGGGGAGAAAATTTGTATGATCTTATCGGGAATCAAACCCAGATCGGCTACCACCTTAGCCCCTGAGGAGCGACCGTAACTAAGAAACTAAGGTGCTGAATTAAGCAAATATCCAAATTGTCAGTACATTATATCGTCTCGTGTGATTACATAGGATAAGTTTGAAACTTAAAGGGATAATTTGGCAAATTAACAGTTAAATACTAGTTAGTAAGACACAAAGTAGAGAACATGCCATGATCTTTGGTAGGCTGTTAAATATTGATTATAGATTTAGTTTTAAAAGAGTAATTTGCTATTTACAATTTACATTTTGTATGGTACTGATGAATCGATATATCACAGTACAGAAGAAGGCGTGGGTTTCCTTCCTTAGTAAAGGTGACTGGGCTGCATGGGCGTGAACGTTCTTGATTACATTTAACATTCACCGAGGTGAAGTCGAGGTAGTAAGGTTAAATAGGGCACTGACATGTACAGGGACTTCAGTTGCTCTTTTATCCGTCTTAAATCCACTCTAATACGATTAATTGGAAATAAACCTAGTCAATGTTTTCATTTGGCAATTGTTTTTGTAGGTAATCAGATAAGATTATATAATAATATACTAATTAATACACATTTTGGTCCATTTAATCATATTTTAAAAGTACATTGAGAAACATCAGCGCTTGCAACCTAACCTAACTAGTCTAACCTAACCTAGTCTAACCTAACCTAGTCTAACCTAACCTAGTCTAACCTAACTCAACCTAACCTAACCTAACCTAACCTAACCTAACCTAACGAGGTGAATGTTTCACATTACGATTGGCATTCTCATTGAATCTGTATTCATTGTAACTTTATTGTAGCCTCCCAGTTTTGAAGAAATGCGAACATATTTTTTGTTTATTTATTTGTTTAACTCAATACTTAGTTATTTCTTTAAGTATGACTTGCCATTTACGCCATGTTGGCTAGATTTGCACTTCTTAGTTTCCCGTTATTTTGTTATCTTAAGATAAGTAACACTGTAAATAACACTGATAAGTAGACGTTAACATCCAATAATATCTAATATTGAAACTAACTTAAATATTTATTTTTGTGTTAGAGATTACTATGCCAAACTTGTAATCTGAGATGTGAAGTCTAATGTGCTGACACATAAAGACATACTTGGTATGGCTACAACAATTAGTTACAGTACAATTGTTATAACCACATACTTGGCCGTGCACAATAACCTAAACTAATGAGAGCAGTCCGATGAGTCATTCCTACGTCCAGTCACCTAATTTCCGCTAGTGTTTGTAAGACTCACTTTTCAATGATACTCTTCCACGCCCATCACCTACCGCCACTTCCGGAACCAGAGGTTACCATTTTCAAACTTGACCCGTAACAAATTATACCTTGGATATACTCCAAAAATTAATTAAATAATTAACGATCTATTTTTATTGCATATAGTGTGCAACCATTATTGATAAAAAAAAAAAAAAATAGTAAATAAAAAATTAAGACCAAAGTTAACATATTACTTCCTGAAAGTCAGATGGCTTTGTTTCAACAGTAAACGAGATCGTAACAATTTCATAAAAGAAAAACTCGGATTGTTTTCTTTGTCATACATTTTATGTTATTGGAATTCTTTCCTTTTAATATTATTTTCCAATACAAGTTTGTAACTTTCGTGATCATACCTAGATATATAATATAGTTATACATAAGATAAAAGGCTTTTAATGATGTTTTTCAAAGTGCATACAATGAGTTTTTAATTTTGAGTTTCGTAAAAACACAAATATATTACGTGTTTTTTTTAGGGATATCCGTTATTTACAGTTTGTTTAGCGTATTATATAAAATATAAATAAACCAGCATTATTTAATATGTCATATATAGTTAATTATGCTATTTTGAACTTATTTCTGGTTATTTGGTAAAATTGTTTATGGTGGACATGAAGAGATGAGTTAATAACAAATAGTTTACCATTATATATTTAAACCAGACTTACTATAAAGTTCCCATTATTCGATTAGTATATAACTTACACACACACACACACACACACACACACACACACACACACACACACACACACACACACACACACACACACACACACACACACACACACACACACACACACACACACACACACACACACACACACACACACACACACACACACACACACACACACACACACACACACACACACACACACACACACACACCACACACACACACACACACACACACACACACACACACACACACACACACACACACACACACACACACACACACACACACACACACACACACACACACACACACACACACACACACACACACACACACACACACACACACACACACACACACACACACACACACACACACACACACACACACACACACACACACACACACACACACACACACAAACAAACAAACAAACACACAAACACACACACACACACACACACACACACACACATATATGTTAACAATAAAATAGTTGTCACAACAATATGTTATTTTATTATATGTTAAAAGATTACATCAGCATCAAGATAACAACTTACAATCTCAATAGTATATTCATATTTTATTGTTTCAACACTTACATTTCAGTTCTATTATGTTTTGATGGATGTTTCCACAATAATCAAAGTCTAGTGCTGCAGATATTACAATGGTTGGTGTAGTTACAGCGATAAGGTTAGAGGTTATATTTGTATTGCGCAGAAAATAATGCGCAGACAGTAAAAAAAAGAACAATTTATTTTACAAGTAATTTTAAAAGATCAACCTTAATTGTAGAGTTGTGCGGTAATCTGTTACTAGACTTCCAAACACTGAACATTATAGACAATAGATTCTCTATTCCATTCTTTTAGTAGCGAAAAAGTAGCTCTATGTCACTGGAAGAATATATTATCATAGACTACCAGATCATTATGGAATGACTGTGTATGATTGAGGCCAATATATGCATGTCCAAGAGAGAGCACTGATCATCAAACTTGTAATCAGCTGAAAATTAGACCAACTCGAAGTGGTGCGGAGTCCAAAGGAAGCTGCTGATCTCTTAGTTACTATGGTTACTGGGGTTGTGATATGAATGTAATTGGAGTATCTATCTTCATCGATCGTTCGATCTTATTTAGCAAGACTACTCGATCATGTTCAGATTCACTTCCCATATTCACCTGTATTTTGAACATCATTGGCCTATAAGTAACAACAAATTAAATTATTTTAAAATAGGAGAAAAATATGTTCACTTATTCAATTAGACCAATTTATTGATTACAATATTTAATTTAAAGCCAATGCCATTAATTATTACAAAATTAGAACATATGTAGTAAAATTTTTTACTAAGACAGTAAGAAATAAAGTAAAAAAAAGAATTTTATAAATAAATGCTATTATTGTTCATAGTTCAAATAGTTACTGAAACCTTTGAATGTTTGGTGTAGTGTACATTTAACAAAGAAAACAACAATATTTCTAAACGATAAAACAAGTCATATTATTTCGTAGTCTATAAATTGTAAGCATAATTAAGTGTCAAAAATATTTACTAACGCACCGCAGTGTAATACTAAAGTGACCATAGAAGTCAGTTAGTCAATACATGCTATTGACTACTAAAGTTGACTAAAGACTTGTATTTGAGAAGTTATAATTTCCATTTTTTTACATTAAACAGTATTAAAAAGTGTCCGATAAGACTTTAACCCAAAACAACCTAGTTTTAAAGTTTCAATTAAACTAACTTTGAATTTCTTTGCACGTTACACCATAAAACACTCACTCTAAAGTAAGTAAAGTAAAAGTTAATTTAATGAAGTACAAAAAGTGATTTATGAACAGTCTGAGAACTGAATGTTTTTAGATAGCGCAAAGTATGTGGTTATGTATAAATTAACAAATATTTATTTAAATAATCTATATTGTATGTACGGAGAGCTTAAACATTGTTAACTGTAGTATTTTCTTGTTGCGTTTGTTAAAAGTACAATTCAGTTTGAATGTTTAATTCGAACTAACTTTGTATTACTTTGGACGTTTCACCATGAAACAATGAGTCAAAAGTACGTAATCTAAACTTTTATATAATTGAGTATAAGAAGTGATTTATGAAGAGTTCGAGAACTAAACGTTTTTCAATTACGTAAAGTTTGATGGTGAATATGTGTCCACTAGTATTTATTTAAACAATTTATTTTGTATCTAACGAAAGCTTTAACAGTGTTCATTGTGTAGTATTTTCTTGTTGTGTTTGAAAACAGTACTACCGTAAAAACAACTTTATACATCAAAATACCAACTCATTATTCATATGGACTCTAATATACTGTATGCACAACAGTTCTCTAAATTATTTGTTCCCCTTTTTATGTGAAATAATTTACATTGTTTATTATTATTATACAGGGGGTTTCAAAAAGAATGACTAGTTTTAAAATATTTACATATACTAATTATAAACAAGGGCTTTATACAATCATATTAGACATTAAAAAACTCATATATTGTTAAAAAAAGAATGCAGAATACGAAAATGTAACATACATTTCCAATATATCCTCTATTTGCAGCACAGATAACATCAAGTCAATAACTGAATAATTTATGATATACACTTTACGCACAGTTTGGAACGAATTAGGCTATCAACTAGATATTATCCGTGCTGAAAATATATGACATATTGAGCATTTATGATACGTTTTCATAAACTTCATTCTTTTGTAAGTAATTTAATGTCCAATATGTTTGGGTAAAGCTATTTTCCTAGTTAATGAAAATCGGGTCATTCTTTTTCCAAATTGGGTCATATATTTATATCCATATAATATATACATGGGTATACTATGATATATAACAGCCAGGGAAGCTATGGGAACTACAGCTTTACGTGGAATCCGAATCACGTAGTGTTGGTATGATTTTCAGCTAACTGACCAGTCTGACACTCAGTTCTCTTCCCTACACAACAACTGAACCTTGACTACCATCCAAAATAGACACCTCAAACTTCTCCAATAGTGTCCAAGTCGATGGCAACCACTGAGCGGACACCTTGTTGTTATTAAGAGGACCAAACATGGAACATATAGCCTACAATCTCCTAAACACTTTGTCCCCAAGTAGCTGGATTACAGTACTGCGCCACCACCCATACTGTGCCGACTAAAGCAATTATTTTAAAATACTTACTTTACCATTGATACATAAATTCTAAATAATAATTATGAGTGTTAAACATATATTTAAATACTTTAATTACGAAAATAGAAATGTTAAACCTAAGTGAGATCAGTAAGAAGATGGCAAAAATTAATATTTTTTTCAATTTATCCCTATTAACATTGGTACATTGACATGATTGATTATTTAAATTTGGACACGCTAAGGTCGACAAACCTAATTGCTATGGTTTCTGTTCCTTTCTTACATCATTACCTCAGCCAAGGGCGGTCCCAGACAGTATAAAGGCTCCCTCAGTGTAACAAAGGTACCATACACATTCAGGATGGGTTCTGTATCATTACTGTCTTTGGGATTTATCCTTGTTGTGGGTCCTGCACTCTCCGCTATTATACGTGAGTATATGTATCTATAAACAGTACGACTGGGGAAAAAGCTAGTTGATATTGCTTTTACATGTTTAAATAATATTCCTTATATAAATTTAATCCAGATTTATATATTATGTATTATTTAACATTTTATCGACTAACTGTAGTAAATAATATGATTCATGCTAAATTAGGAGTTTTTAAATACAATAATTAATTGTGAATTATCTATAAATTTTCAAGAGATTGTTTAATAACTTGTTAGAATTACTGTGTGTTTTGATATACTTATCTTAATGTGAGAAAAATGTATTTTAGAACGCAGTTCCTAAATATACAGTATGACATTTATAAATCATATTTAAAATAAATTAACTTCTAAAGCGAGGTAAACGGTTAAATGACATAAAGCCTTGTGATATATATTGCAGTCCATTTCCTACCAATTTAAAATCAGTTATTTTTAATGCAAATAAATTAGCTTGCGTCTAGATTATTTTAGATGTAGTTCAATGAAAATTATGAAAATAGTAATTCTTCTTACGCAAGTTATCTTTATTTCAGCATCAGACGTCAAAGGATGCCAAAGAGACGACCCCAAACTCAACGACTGTGCCATAAGGACTGCGAATGCAATCGTACCAAGTCTCATCGATGGTAAGTGGTGCAGATTTGAGTAATAGAAGTTTAATATTGGAATATCCAAACATTGGAACCATCATAGTTCTATATATTCATACAAATACTTACACAGTTATATTTTTCTGTAATATTTTGGACTTATTTTTGATATCCAACAACTCTTGGATGTTACTTCTTATTCAAAAACAAGTAAAATTGTTTCCGTCATACAGTTCTGCCATAGTTTAATATTTGCAAGCAAGTGGATTTTATATATATATATATATATATATATATATATATATATATATATATTTTAAATATTTTTAGGTAAACTCAAGTAATTTTTATAATTTACTGTTACAAAAAAAAACCTAATATATTTAACATATTTAGTAAAACTGTTTTTGTAATAACAGTTTACTTTTCTATTTTTCTCGATCATTTTTATTTTAAAAGTTTTAGTCCCATCATTATATGACATAAAACAATAGGACTCAAAAGTATTTTGATTTCTCTCCATTTAAAAAGTTCCTTTATTTAGGTAATGAGGATTATGCCATCCCAATCCTGGACCCCTTTCTAATCCAGACTGTGATCTTAAGTGAGAGAAACGGTCAAGGGCTGGACCTTGCCCTTACATTCTCTGACGTCAAGATAAAAGGGATTAAAGGCATTGTCATAGAAGACGGATCAAAGTAAATATTAGTTTAGCCACATATGATACCTACTATTTTATATTTATTTAATAATACGATATTTTTAACTTTTAGTTTTTTATCATGCTTGTCATACGCAACAGTGTCATGTACGGGTGGGTACATAAAACAACTGTTTTACCATTTAATATTTTCCCAATATAGCATCCCAAACATAAATATTTTCTTCTCTGTAATTTCAATTGAACTGCTTGTTATGGAAAGTAACTGCTTCCTCAAAAATTTGTTAAATTGATTTATAGATAAATCATACAATTACTTTAAAAACAAACTTATTTCCAATAAACGTTCGTGCAATACCACAATTTTAAATTTGTGTTTTACCACTCTCCTCACGTAGTGGCTGTGAACACAAATTACGTGCTTTTTCAACTAATAAAAAAAAATATATTTTTGGTAAGATTTACTTAACGTGTAGTATAATAAACGTTATTAAAGTTATATTGAATCACTTTTAAAACTAAAAATGTTATAGGTAGTATAAAAAATAACCCCAAAAATACGAGTATATAAAAAATTAAATTTCCCGTAAAAAGCTACAAGACTTACTCTTGGATTTTGACTCGAAATCCCCTGCCCGTAGAGGGATTTATTTTAATATAATTGAATGGTATTGCCATAGATAATGTTTATTTTGATAAATATCGGTATAATAGAGGAGTATTAGCTATTAAAAATTTAATACATAATACATTATCAATTTATTAACGTGTTACTTAGGTAAACTTCCTTAGATCAATTAAGTGAGAATAAATAAACCCATAAAAGAAGTTTTAGGAGAATTTCTATTTGTCTGTTAAAAACATGTTAATTAATCGAACACATTGCTTTAGACTAACGTTTCACTTTCCAGGTTGGATCTGGGAAAGCGGAATGTGGAACTGAAGGCATCCATCCCTACCCTTACACTGGAAGCGACGTATGAGGTAGACGGTAGAGTACTGGTCCTCCCCATCAAGGGAGCTGGTGGAGGCAACTTAACTGTAGGTGAGACAGTTTAGAAGGTTGTTGTATTAACATTACTGTAAATTAATCAATCAATGTATGTTTCCTCTGAAATAAAATAAACAAATAAAAAAATAACAAAAAATCAAATCATATATTGCGTATATTAAGATTTAGTAATGCATATGTCATAACGTAATATTAAACGAGGAAATCAATGGTGTGATTAGATTTTTCGTAGGCATCTTAGTTCCTTAAAAACAATTTTCAAACCCGGGTGCACATATTTCTGCGCCGACAATAAGTTATAAATGAAGTGTTATATACAATTTTGGTTTGGACCTACATAAAATAGTACATATATTAACATTAGAAAATTTACGTTAAACACATAGAAATAATACAGCACTACTAGCTTTATATTAGTACTGATATTCCCACAAAACGATTAATTGTGATACATCTTTTTACACCCAAGTTAAAGAAAATTGTCGTTAACTTATAATTTCGTGCTATAGGTTTTTCGTTTTATAGGAGTTAGCTCCAGTTATATGAGGATAATTCCAATATATTTGTAACTTTTATCAATGAAAACTAGTTCAGCGCTTATTCATTGACGTGATCGCCACCTATAGACTCATCATCGTCACTCTAGTTTATACCATCGTAAACTATGTATTACAGTCAATGGAGGAAAGCCCTTTCTAGGATAAGGATTTATCTGTAGACTGCATTATAAAAAGGTTCTTTTATGTTGATGTAGGGGACTTGAAGTTGACGTTCGACACAGACTTCACCCTTCACAAGGATAAGGATGGAAAGGAGTACGCTCAGCTGGTCAACTCCAAAGTGGATTTCATAGTTGAACACTTCAATATATATTTGGCCAACCTGTTCAATGGAGACAAGACATTGGGTGAGTGGTGAAATAGATTACTATGAAACACAAATATAACATTTGCTTGTTATTTATATTATTTAAATATTTACTTAACACACTTGATTTATGTAATATCTTTACTATATTCTATCGTTTAGTTAAAACCTGGTTGGAGGAAACGATTAAAAATTAAAAATATTACATTTGCCAAATATAATTGTTACGAAATAAAATTTACTATAGCGGTAAAAAGACGCCCGTTATCTAAATGTCACTTGATTTGGTTTAACATGTTTTACTAAATTACTAATGTTTGCCTATCTGCGTGACAGTTTCAATAATTTATGACTTTTCTGACATTGTCTACATCGGTGTATCCAAGAACTTTGGAATATTTTTAATTTATTTTTTTGTTTACCCAATGTTGAAAAAAATGGCTTTTTATTACTTGCTTACTAAAATGTTGCATTTCTTTGAACCAAATTAAATAAATTGTGTTATTCACTGAAATGATATTGAAAATGAATAAAAAATACTACTTTACAAATATAAAGTAAAATTTTTCTATTTCCACTCTTATATTTTTATTTGATTATTAATACCGACCTATGAATGATTTTCTAACAGGATTAATTTGTCTTATTTCTTTTTTCCTAATTGTTTGTTATCGCAAACCATATTTTACGTAAAAGACAGTATGTTTTATATTCAATAAAATTCTAATACTTTAACAACTTAACTGATTAATTAAATGTAATTTAATAATTATTTTAGTTAGTTTCGAAAATCAAAAAAAATTACGCTTCAATGTTCTGGATTTAGAACAGCACTATTGATGAATGTCCTCAGGAGACCAGATGAACGAGTTCCTCAACGAGAACTGGCGAGACATCGTCAAGGAGTTCAGACCTGTCGTCCGTGAGACAATTAAGAATTGTTCTCTCAGGCGTCAACAATGTGGCCCTTAGAGTTCCCTATGACGTCATATTGTCTAAATAACTATATCATTATTGTCCTCAGGCGACCAAATGAACGTGTTCCTCAACGAGAACTGGCGAGACGTCATCAAGGAGTTCGGACCTCTCCTCCGTGAGAACATTAAGACAATTGTCCTATCTGTCGTCTTCCATGTAGCCCTTAGAGTTCCCTATGACGTCATATTGTCTAAATAACTATATCATTATTGTCCTCAGGTGACCAAATGAACGTGTTCCTCAACGAGAACTGGCGAGACGTCGTCAAGGAGTTCGGACCTGTCCTGCGTGAGACCATTAAGACAATTGTTCTATCAGTCGTCAACAATGTGGCCCTAAGAGTTCCTTATGACGTCTTATTTCCTAAATAACTCTACAAGTTTCTGAGGAGTATGCCAATTACCAAATTGTGATTAATGTCATTTTGTGATCAATAAAACAAACATATTTACTATAGTTTATTTATTTAGGTATGATTTAATTGAGTTGTAATTTTGAAACTAATATAAAAGACACATCCTTAAATGTATATCAGTCGTTTTTTATTGTGTTCTCACTTCAAGTATGCGATGCACTGTTGATGGGTTTTGAGATTTCTAGTTTCAAATGCTGGATTTTAGGATACTCAAAAGCCTGCTTTACCTCGCAAGATATCTTAACCAAGCGTATATTTTTATTTTAAAGCTGCCATCCTGATTCTGAACAATCAGTAGTTAACATTTTAGTAGTAGAAATGTTGCTATTGATTGTTAATTCAATCCGAGATGATTACAAACAAAATTTTTAATTATGAACAGAAACAGATCTGAACAATTGTCTTCTCCATTGTCAGCAGTGTGGCCCTTGTAGTTTCATTTGACGTTATATTTCCTAAATAAATCTACAAGCAGTTGTTACCAAATTATAATTGATGGCATTTTATGTCTGCGTGAACATATATATTTATTATTACATATTTATTTAATATATTTTATTCGAGTAGTAATTTTGAAATACATATTAAAGAGACAGATTTTTAACTATATATATCAGTAGGTTTGTTGCTAGTTTTATCAAACCAATATGTGTTGCATTGCTTGTGGGTTTAGATCTTTACAACAGGCCTTCTTATGATACTATAAAGGCCGGTTTGTCTCACAGGATTTCTTAACCAAGCATAATCTCTGTTTTCATGCTGCCCTCTTAATTTCGAAGAAACAGTAGTAAACATATCAATAATCGTCATGAGCAGCCAATAATAGTTAATTTTACCAGAAATGAATTCATACATACTCATCAACACTAATTTCCCAATCAATACTACAAAAGCATCTATATTACCTGCCACTTATGCAAACTAGAGGCAGTGTTTGGAGTGGGAACAACGGACACAATCAGCTGATGAAGTTGTGGTGGGTTACGATGCGCGTGGCACTTCAACTACTTCGCCTGAAACAGGCTAAGTTAGACCATTGGGTATTTATACTAATAAATATATAGCAACGCAAGTAGTGTGAGTGAGATGCTGTAAATAAATGTAATATTGTGATTTTACGGTATACATTTAATCTACTCTTATTTTCAGTCACATGCCGAGACTTAAGGCCGAGGTGTATCGAGCGTATCGAGTGTCGAGGTTGGCATGCGAAGCGTGCAGGGTTGTCCCCTAGTACCTAATAATTCTTTAAATTATAATATTGCTAGCATAAATGCTATACAAATCATGTTTTAGCCACTATGTGTTTACATAACACTAAGTTGTACAAAAAGGACAATCAGAAGCCTATTACATCAAACACTCTCTTTGAACCTGTCAACCACAACCCTGTCAACCACAACCCTGTCAACCACAACCCTGTCAATCAAATGTTAACTATCCTCTTACGTTCATGTGAAGTGTTAATGGAGTTGTCAAACTAAGACGTCCACTATCTTCAAACTATCTTGAAGGAAAGGAAGTACAACATGCCTTCAATAAAGAGTAAACATTTCCTCTCTCATTTTCCTGAAGAGCTATTAGAGTCTTTAAACTATGACGTCCACTAAGATCAACTTAAGTAATATAGACTTGAGAGGAAACTATATTAAAAAAAACATGTTAAGTAACTTTATGTTGTGTTATATTTGTTTCTTTTTCCAATAAACCAAACATAATGGTAACGACTCGGACTATAAAACTAGACAAAATAATGACAACAAGTTGTAAGAATAATTCATTTTTATCACTCTGGGAGACCACAGATACCAACACCTTTTGTTTAGTATGGCCAATTTATACTAAATAAAAACTGCACTAAGGTATCTATTATTTCTCTAATATCATCAAAGTAGGAAACAGTCTCTTTTCTCTCCAACGATAACAGTTTGGTGTTAGATTCTAGTTGTGCAGCTTTATTAGGGTTAACATATACTGGAAGAGCAGGTAGTATTGATTAGTAAATAAATTACTAACCCTCTTAACTATTCATAAATTAACCAAATATTTAACATAATATATTAAAGAATCTAATCAATGTAATAAAATCAGCTCCTGTTTTTACGTATGTTTACAACTATTTTACATTCTTTATAACTTTGACTGTTGTATTGTATTATATTGTATTGATTATGTTCATAGAAAATAATAATGGCTCTCACATATTCAAATTTTAATATCCCTAATAGAAACTTCTGGTGATTCCCTATCAATTAGCTTAAACGTAGTGCATTCGGTCTTATAAGCAATATAAGTAATATAACACCCCTCATATGCCAAAAGTAAAAACTACAACAGGGTTGTAACTCCTATCAAACAATATGAGGGATTGCTTTAACTGTAGATCTTGGTTTCGATTTGTTAAAATCTACCGATGAGTCGCAAAACCAGCTACATAAAAAAATTTAAAAATTAATATAAAAAAATCTTAATATCAATAGTGTAGGTGTTATAAAATTTGCATTGACTATTTAAAATGATAATTATAACAAAAATTTGACTTATATTTTTCATAAGTTATAAGTTTTTGAAATGTTCTCAAATTTAACTTTTTTGTATCTATCGTCTTTTGAATGTGCACGACCTAAAACGTTTTTTAATCAAAATTTAATACTCTTTAACCCCTGTCATTTCCATGATTTGGTATCACTTTTAGTAAGAATTATTTTAGATTAATAATTGAAATTGTACGATATGTGAACATTTTTCTTTTATTCCCCATACTATCTGTAATCAAAATAAATATTTTATCAAGGGAGTTGATGCTCTGAAAAAATAGAATAAAGGATTTGATTGCTTAATTGGTGGATCTGAGTTTCAATCAGATATACTGTCATTTTATAAGAGTTACTCCCTAATTTGGAGTCAATTGAATCTGTTGGTCCTAGAATCAGAGCGCGAAAAAACTACTATTAGTTTAAAAACATTTCGTGCTACTGTGCTTATACAGTAGTAACATACATTCATCAAATAACCTATTTAATGAGTTTTTAATTTTTGTGTGATAAACTAGTTCAGCTATCTGACTTATTAAATTTAATATTAACTACAAAATCGAAATGAAAACTTAATAAAAAAATTATCTGATGTGCTATTTCTAAAAGAAAATGGGTACGAATAAAGGGAGTCGTACATGTTCCTTTACATTGTAACGATCTGTCTTTGTTACCTGTGAGTCAATTTGAATTACAAATGAGATGTGTACATTTAACAAGAGTGAAGCCCTTTCCCTCGGGTGTTTGTGAGAAGATACAACACACTGTAGTATTTATATTTACGTTACGAAGAAATACAAATAACATTTTTAAACAACCATGCTAGTGTTTTATTTTCAGTGGCCATTTTTAAGTTTAGTGTTTTAACTACTGGAGTGTTTTATCATACAGTGATGTGTTCGTTTCGCTTATTTTAGTAGACTAGAATTTATATTTTTAAGATCAACTTGCTTACGAAAATTCAGTATTGTAAATGAAGCGGTTGTTGAGATGTTGAACGGTTTGTAAAAAAACTGGAACAAACACACACAGAAATCGAGATAGGACTCATGTTATGTGGTATTACTAGCTTCTATTGAACTGACAAAGAATCCTCTAAAATATGTGACAGTCGCAGCTGGACACCTTGTAAGATCGTCTGTTACCAACGTTAAAAAAATTAAACAACATTTGTGGTTAACAAATTAAATAACAATACACGTGGTTTACCAAAATAGTTGTACAGTTTGAACTTTTATTACGATACACATTTGTGTACGATTTTCACTTATATTTTAAAGTCAAACAAAAAATTAATTTTCAAATATACTGCTTGTATTAAAAAAAATAATATACAAAAACGGTAATAAGTTCTAGTATCAATAACGGCTACGTTTTAATTCATCCGTATGTTACTTCAATTCATTTATTTAGACTATCTGGTATAACCATTCATTCCTATACATCAATGTCATATTTTAAATATACATACTGAATATGGACTATATATTTGATAGAATTACGACAATGTTTTACAAGAAGCAGGTGTTTCTGTTAGCTACCAACGAACAGCTGTTTACAAATAAATTACACTTTGTACTGTAGCTTGAACCGTTGCTGTATTGTGACTGAATACATTTCATAGAACACGATTATGACTGAAATTTCTTCATATATCCTTTCTTTAAAAATGACCGCAAAATTTACTTCTCACTCGGCTTAAGCTTATTGTTTAAGTGTATTTTATTATTGTAGTTAGTTCAATCCCAGCTTCATGTGCTAAAGGTTCTCAGTTCGATCCCAATCAGAGTCAATACATTTTGAGAAGGATCAGCTGATAATCACCGGCTGTTCATATGTCATTGGGCTATTAATTAATGACACTTTCTAAGGAATAGTAGGCCTTAATTTGTAACAATGACTACATTCCCTCATCTACACTCATCACACTCATTCGAAATCAATATTCGCCCATATCTTGACGATCGGCGTTTTATGAATAAATAAATAAAAAAAATGTATCCATTCTTATAAGCACTGTAGAACATACTCCATTTGTCGTTTAATTTCCCTTCCTATCTCTAAGCAAATATGATGAAGGATGTCCTTGCCTCACTATAGATACATCTGGGTTTCGAATACACACACGCGCGCGCACACGCATACTCACACACACACACACACACACACACACACACACACACACACACACACACACACACACACACACACACACACACACACACACACACACACACACACACAAACACGCACGTACGCACGCACGCACGCACGCACTCACGCACGTACTCACGCACGCACTCACGCAAGCACTCACGCACGCACGCACGCACACACACACACACACACACACACACACACACACAATGTTCTTTCATATATGGATAGTAATCATTTGGACGTGTTAGTCATAGCTATTGAGTAAGAGAGAGAACTAATTACGTTTAATTTAAAAGTTACAAGTTAAAGATCGTCGTATTTTACCAGGCGAAGTTAGGGTTAGGAAGCCCTCTCTAACACTTAACCTGGGGACGAACTGTTTAACGGTGACTTTCGAACCATCACCTGTGACTGGACAGGCGGGCAGCATGCAAGGACGGGATCGCTCAGACGGTCAAAGATCCAAGGGACAACCATGCTTGATGGTGCTTGAATCCGTTATCTTCCGATAACGCCGGAACCCTCCAATAAAGGCCATGGCACTTTAAAGACATTCCGTCCTGTTTTCACAGGAATAACATTCATAACCACTACAAATAAACTACCTTCATCTACAAATGTTTAAGAAACATCTTCAGCCAACAATTATTTTAAAACTAATTTCTCAAATGTGGCATCATTTAGTTATCTCATACATTAAATTGATTGCTACATATAGCATACAAAATATTATGTCCTATCATACTATTGTCAATGAAATGATACATTTTTCCAATGTGATTTTTTAAAAGTTTTTAAAGGTGAATGATGTCAGTTTTTTTATATATTTCAAATTCAATTTAGACAAATAGACTGTAAATGGAAACTTAATAAAAAACTGTGTCTACTGTTCTATTTGAATGACAGAATAGGTAGTAATAAAACAAAACATACAACTTCCCGTGTGGTGTAACGCTCTGTCTTTGTTACCTCCAACTCAATTTGAATTACAAATGAGATATATACATTTAACACTTTTAGTGAACTGCTTTCCCCCCAGGCACCTATGAGCAGGTTACACAACATTTTAGTTTGTATTCTTTTAAAAATAAATACTCATTACGAAACAATTTAACGCTTAAAACATTTGTTTTTATTTATGAGACATTATTTATAACAGTATTAAGTTGTAATATGAATACGTTTTCTTTATATTATAAAAATTAAATGTTTTTTATCGTAAAAGCACTTTAAATGATTTAAAGTGTGTAATAACAGAGTTAATAGAAACATGTTTAAAACTTACTTTAGGTTTTAGCTAATAACTCAAATATAATAAAATGGTTGAATACAATTATGGATTTAGTTAGATTCAATGTGGAAAATAAACACATACAAAATACAGTAGAGAAGTTGAGATAGAGGTGATATTGGTTACTTAAATATATTACAGTTGAAATTACCATTCATTAGTTTGTATTGAAAATGTAATAATTTTAATATATACATAGTACTGATTTATCTGGAATCATAAGGCCTATCTATTTTAAAATTATAATCCATTTTAAAGGCATGGCCTTGATCCTCGTGTAATTAAAATTACCTTATTAAAATAAAGTATTCCCTGTATGTTCAAAATGTCAAAAATATATGCTTGGTAATAGGTTTCTAAACAAAAAAAATTAATAATTATAAAACAAATTATGATTTATTTATAAAAAACCTTATTTGACTGTTATACATTTTCCTAACTAATAACCAGAGTTTCAAGACATTGAATTTAATAAAACATATTATGTATAACATTTATATATATTTGATTTTGTTCACCTTTTTTTGTTTGTAAATTTATATGTAATCATTTGTTATATTTATAATAATTTATAAAAATCAATAGAATGTAGATGGCTTTAATAATAACATCCAAAAGATAAAAAGAAATATATTAAGTAGGTAGTTTAAATTAAAATACAAGTAATCGTTATTTATTGAACTAATATCACGTTATTTTAATTACTAATTACAGGGTGTTCAACAAGTCCGAGGACGGTTGAATATTTTTTAGACCGTTACAGATAAAACACTTTGCACATTGCTGCTGGACATAAACAGCTATTTTACCATGTATTCCTCTACCTTCGTAGGGGGTGGCCCACTAGGAGTCGGAAGAAAATCTTAAATGTAAGCATATATAGATATACATAACATTTTAAAGGTCGTAGCTAGTAGAACATCATACCGCATATAAGACATCAAAAAGGTTAATCCTAAACAAAATGGTGGTGCTCGAAAGTTTAAATAATTTCTTATGTGCCAGTTTAAGAATGGCTTAATTTTGTGTAACCATATCAGAAGAAACTTCAAAACTTCAGACATGATTACTTTACACAAACACCTACTTTAAGATGTATTCAGTGCCCTGCTATTGTTCTATGGGAGTCAGTAGAACAGTTGTAGTGTACGTATGGGCTGACATGCACATCATTTATTGATGTATAACATTTATCATTTACCAAAATACATGTCATACATCACAGTCATCACTATGTGTACTGCGCTACTACTATTTTTCATCATATTTTGTGAAGTAAATATTTTATCACTATTAACTATTATGTTTAAGTTCAAGTAGTTATCACAAAGCTACGTCATAATTTATAGTACACATTTTATTGTACTAATGTACACTTTTTGTAAAACCAATACACAGCAAAGATTAACAGACAAGGACTCCATATACTTATATTATTTTATAACATACTTATAGTATACCTACGACCGTATCGTTCAGTTAAAAAAGTACAGTTTACATTGAAATTTTCATTCAATCGAGAGAAAATAAACCAAATTTAATTAGGTTTGACAAATATTTAATAAATACATTTGCTTTAATAAATTTAATTTTAAAAAGAAAAATAAGTTATGATTCATTTTTGAAAACGTAGCCTGTGACAAATTGCTTGGTAAAAATATTTTGGAAATGACACCATTTAGAATGTTTAGGGACAGAAAGTGGTCGTAAACCAAGAATTATGGACGCTTTTCCGAGATTAACGCCGAAACTTTACATTTAGAAACACCACACCCTTAGTATAAAATAACAATACTTAGCTGTTAATTAAAATAACAGTACTTAAGCTGACATAAAAGGGTAATTATAAGATCTTGGGAGCAACTTAGTTAGGTGTTTGAATATATCTAATTATATTTTAAAGGGAACATGACAAATTTACTTTTTGTGACTGTTATTATAGTGGTTAAAAATTCTGAGGTTGAGAAAAAATCGATGGTATAAAAATGAAGAAAGGTCTACTCATACAGACTTAAGATCTAGGTGTTCATATTAAAAGAGAGTTTGGATTGTGCAACTACGTTAATCTACTTCAAGAATGTTTATCATAAACGAGGGAAATGAAACGTTTATTTATAATGAATTTTGATGTAGTCGATCAAAATGATGCATTTTAGAAAATAATTTAATCAATGTCATCACTGTTTAATACAATAAGTGTTGCAATGAGGATGTAGTAAGTGTCAAATAATTACTGTTATTACATAAATACACAAGTTAAAGTGAACGTCAAATAACACAAATATATACAACTACAAAATGCGCAAATTCTAAAGTCATTGATTCCGGCAAACCATTTTTACATTTCTTCAGGCCAGAAGGATTAACTTAGTATATTTGCGCATGTTAAAACAAGATAAAGTTAAAGAGTGTCTTATTTTACTAGGTGAAGTTAGAACTAATGAGCCCTCTCTAACACTTAAACTAGGGTCCAATGACTGAAGGGTGACTTCCGAACCACCACCAGTGACCGGGCAGGCGGGCTGCATGCAAGGACGGGATCACTCAGACGGTCACCCATCCAAGGGACAGCCACGTTCAATTTTGATTGACTCCGTTATCTTGCGGTTAACGTTGGAACTCTTCGTTCAAGACCACATGCCTGTTGTACATATAATGTGATATATTTGTTTTTTGTGCCGTTTACTTGCACTCTTTCTCTTCTAACATGTAGTATACTAATTAAAAATCTATAAATAGATATCTAAAGAAAATATATATAATTTTTTCAGTAAAGATTCTTATTATATATTCAAGAATGATTCCATCGTGAATGGTGTTTTGTAATGTAAAATGAGTTACGTAGAGGTAACGTTGCATAACGATCCTGTTTTGTAACTCAGACAGTTTGATAGGTTGGAGGGTTAACGACCCTTACTCTTAACAAAAGACGATAAAATTACACCATAAAAATAATTTTCATTACTAACTTTACCATAATAATATTGTTATATATTTCCTGCCGGATGACATTCAAGGATATTTAAACATTTGTTACAAATTCACGTAAATCAATCGATTCAAGGATTTTGTAATTTGTAGTGAACTTTGAGTACTAACGACTTTTTTTATCAGTGGATTCATTGTAAATGATAATGATACATACATTTCATATTTAAATCATACTATATTAGCTTCAATAAATATAGACTGCAATACATTTCTCATGTGTAGGCCTAATGGGAAGACTGTTCTACAACACAGACGAGAAGTTACAATGCATTTAGTCACTGATATTTTGCTTGAAAAAAACGGAAGTTTTGGATCTCATGAATGCATCCATAGTTAAAGGAAATTCCCCCCCTCCACCTATTCACCACAAGTGTTTTGCATGAGTCTAAACTTAATGTATTCCCACAAACATCGTAAATAAAACACAGAAACAAATCGTGTTATAGTCCTAAAAGTCTATAGATCCTGTCCGCCATGTTGGTTTTAATCACATAAGAACAATGTTATTTGCGAATCCACATTTTTTCGTTATTTACTGACCAAAAGTAGTGTTTGAGGTGTCATTTTAAACGTCATCATATTGCGCATTAGATTTGCTTTTGAAATGTTGAATACGTGCGCCTAGTTTTGAAACAAATGTGAAAAAAAAAACTTCAAACTAAATATTTTTTTTTTCTATAACATTAATTATAAGTTCACAAAGCAATTACAACGCACAATTTCATTATTGATAAAATGCAGTTTGTTTGGAAAAAATCCATTTAAAAATAAGTGTTTAATTTGGATACACGTGATTGTATGTCTGGTTCTCAAATAACATTGTTCTTATGGTATTACATTGAAAATGGCCGAGAGCCTCTGCAGACTTTTAATTAAAAATACAATCTAGTGTTCGTCTATTTTATAACTGCCATTAATAAAATGTTTATTCATTTTACTCTTATATTTGAAAAATATGATTTTTCCTATACGAAATTCTACACTTATAAAGTCCTTAAAAAAACTAATAATCGAGATAACATATGTTAATAAAAATAGAATATAATTAAAAATGGCTAAAGCTAAATTTTAATATCAGGAAGTGACGGACTAAATTAAAGCTTCAAATTCAAAGAAGTACCACTTCAGCCTGCAACATGGAAACCTCATCTTCCTCTGTAGCATTACGCCTTAAATGGGTTTCGTTCTGTTGAATAGATCACTTCAAACTGAATTGAGTTCTGAATCCAATTATGACCAAAACCTCTAGAACGAAATTCCAACGAGCTGCTTACTACTCCCTCCCCACCAATTTTCTATCTCACCGAATTTCTTGGTAACATCAGAATCCCTCCCAACCTGTATCTATATGTGTGTCAGATCAAATGAGATTATTATGTTTTATGATGATGAATTATCACTCCCAACCCGACTCACACTTAGTTAGAAGAGAATCTATGTTGAACTTCAACATAATGAAAACCAACTCTAATTATTAGTTATTCGTTAGTTACGAAAAAGCATTCGTAATGTTTAAATTAGTTATTTTCTGAATGTTTCATTTCATCCTGCTGTTTGACGAACTTCCTTCTTTCTTTTAAAAGAACAATGTCATTTGCGAATTTTTAATATTTCGTTGTTTATTGACCGAAAGTTGTGAATGAAGTGTCATTTTAAACGTTAACATATTGCGCACTGAATTTACTTTAGATATTTTGAATACATATCGTACGCCTAGATTTGAAAATTAAGTGAATATAAAAACTTCAAACGTAATAGTGTTTTTCTTTAAATCTAACTAACAATTCATAAAGCAATTCCAACGCGCAATTTTACTATTGATAAAATGCAATTTCTTTAGACAAAATCCGTTTAAAAATAACTGTTTGATTTGGATACGCGTGATGGTATGTTAGGTTTGAAAATAACATTGTTCTTATGGGGGTTCAAACTAACATGGTCGATAGCCTCCGACTGCCTCTTAACAGCTAACAAGTAGCTTCAAGAGTACTTACAGAGAAGTACGCATATAGTGATAACTAATAATAATATATCTCTATAAATATTAGTTGTTAATGTAGAGTAATGAAAATGCAATATTTTTTCTGATTGTGTTGTAACTTATAGATTTTAAAATGAAAGATATGTCTAAATTCTAATGATTTTTATAAATGACAATCAGAATACCAAATAAATATATGGATAAATTTATAAAATAATGTGATGACATACAAATAAATATAGAGGTAGTGAAACGTTTGAAGGCTATTTTAGTATCACCTTATTAAAGGTTACTCGATTGCCTGGTGTGAACGTTCTTGGTTACATATTACATTTACCAAGGTGGAGTGGAGTAACAAGGTTATATGGGACACTGAAGTGTTAACGGAAATAGGATCTTATTTATCTAAGCTACTTTAACTCAGTCACTAAAGTGATTACGTGAAGTAAAAACCTTTCTACCAGTCTATACTTTTTATACGGGGTGTTTCGTGAGAGGTTGGCACAACTTCAGGGTATGATAGTACACATGAAAATAGGCAAAAAAAGTACTGATAAATATGGGGCCCTTGCCTTGTTAAGTGTCTGTCTGTATATGTTTTTTATGAAAAAAATTAAATCTGAAACATGGTTTGGGGTAATAATTTGAAACTTGGCATATTTACTAACCTAGTTAGTGGTAGATTAAAATAAAAAAGTAAAAAATTATCTTTATCAGTAACAAAAAGGCAGCCATAAGAAATGTTGAAAGCTAAATAACTTAAAAACCATTATTTTTATTGAAAATATATGAATACTTTATTTTGGTAAATTTAACAAATTCAAGGATATATTAATTTTAAAATTATGTCTTATTATTGCTGTTTATTGTTTTGTGTAGACTTATTGAATTATACAGTTTGTGTTTCATGTAATATAAATTTCGTTATTAACAAAAGGCTATTTTTCTAGGAAACTCCAAATAAGCATACATGAAAAATTGCTTCACATAAGAACAGATGATAATTTAAATAAATGAAAACAGCTGTTTATAATGAACATAAAGGAATAAATTTAGTTGGTAAACTTTATAATAGTGAAAACCCCTAAACAATCATGAATAAGTGCTTTACTCTTTTATTTTCAAACAGATTTTTAAAATTAAGACGTCTTTGGACTTGTTATTAAATTTCAAAAATAAAGTATTTTTTTCAACTATTACATTTTCAATAAAATTAATGGTTTTTATGGAATTTAACTTTTAACATTTCTTATGGCTGCCACTTTGAAACTGATCAATATAATTTTGTTATTGTTTAATTTAAACTACCCCTAACTAGATTATCAAATATACCAAGCTTTAAATTATTAGCTCAAACCATGTTTGAGATTTAATTTTTTTCATAAAAAACACATACAGACAGACATACCCTTAAGATGGTCAGACAGGCCACATGTTTACAGGAATTTTTTACTTATTTTTATGTCTACTATTATATCCTGAAGCTGTGCCAACCTCTCGCAAAACACTCTGTATATTTCAGATTAAAACTGATGAATTTAATAATTATAAAACAAATTTGATCTATTTATAAAAAAACCTTATTGGACTATAATACAATTATCTAACTAATAACCAGAGTTTTCAACATAATAAATTTAATAAAATATATTATGTATAACATTTATAGATATTAGATTTTGTTCACATTTTTTTTGTAAATTTATACATGTATTTATTTGTTATATTTATTGTAATTTATAATAATCAATAGAATATAGATGGCTTTAATAATAACATCCAAAAGTTTCAACATAATCAGAAAATATATTGCTTTTGCATCAATCTACATTAACAACTAATATTTGCCAATATTAGTTATCAATATTTGCATACTTTTCTGTAACTGGTCTTAAGGCTACATGTGATTACTTGTTAGTTTAGTTTAATATCATAATTTTACCAGCTACATAAAACAAAAGAAAGAAGTTAGAAATTTTTGAAATGTCTTTTTCAAAAAATCAGAAATAACTAATTTTAACGTTTAACTATATTTCAAAGAACGATTGGTAAATACAACTTATTTAAATGAAACTTCCTCCATGCCCCAAGCTTCAAATATTTTTTGGCTACGAAAAGTGTTGCTTAGTTTTTTTTTTATTAGTCAGTTAGGAACATGACTTTTGGGAATATTTATATTTACTTTATATCGTCTGAATTATCTGAAACAGCTAAATTAATATTTTGAAATGCGATCTGATCTTACGCTGCGTGTCTATTTCTTATTGCAATATATAGTGGAGGGACTTTCTTATTCGAGGACATGTTTCGAGATAGTGAGCATGTGGTTTTAATATAACATGTACATGATTAGGGGTTTTAATGTAGGGTTGGGGGAGGTAGCAGACACGTTTATAAGCTTAAATGTACTTACAGGGTGTTTTGGATACAGTAGTGACACAATAGACAGAATGCTATCTTCCCATAGCCTTGTTACCACAAGGGCTGCAACTTGAACTCTTGGTCCATTGCTACGGAAGACTTCTCCTCTGACTGTCTCTCATAATAATTTGTCTATACAAAAAGGATGGATACAATTAAAATCATATTCACTGTAACGATTCATTGAACTAGCAAAGATGTTGAAATAATTTCATGATGTAAACTGTCGTAATTTATTCTGAACAAAATATTGAGTGAACCTGGTTTTATGGGTTGATTGATTCAGTGTTTGAACTGTTTATCATGATTTCTAGGCGTTAAATTAATTTACACCTCTTATAATAAATTACTAGTGAATATATTATTCTTTCAAAGAAATAAAATCAATCGCATAATGCTTATTTACTCATAAACAATTTAACTACTAATAGCTTTTTTAGGTTACCGTTAACGGAAAATTATAACACTCGATTCCTAAAGTGCTTATATATGAAAGAAGTTAAAAATATTCAAATTTACAGAACTATAAGACGATCTCTGTATAAAAACTTATTTTAATTAATAGAATTATCGTAATTAAATATTGATGGACTCAGATGTAGAAACTATGAATGGGGGGGGGGGGGTGTAAATTTGTAGGAATAATATATTTTATATGGACTTATTGTTATTGCTCAATATAAATCCCTTCTCAACCTCGTTATTAAATATAACACACAAGTCACTGTTAAACTTTAGTTAAACCTGGCATACATATATTAACACTGATAAGACCTGTTATTGATTAACAAGTGCAATTCATTATTAAAATACACAATTAGTAATTCAAGCAGATAAAATTATCAAATATCTCTTATTATGTAACTCAGACATTGATAGTTGAGAATTTTTTAAGTATGAATTATTAGTAAATATTACATAACAATTGTAATTTCCATAACTAAAACGATAGAAGCATTCATATTCAGGTGTATTCCAGAAATTATTTCTGATTTCATAGATGGTTATTAAAAATTATATTTAACTATTTTTTAAATTATTAAGTAATAGTTTCAGACTAGCTTTACTAATAAGTGTTTTACATTAGTATCATTAAGATCTTACCACTACACTATTACAAATCACGTTTAAATTTATGTCCTGATTTATCGCAGTAACACATATTTTGTACTTGACTAAATTACTATTAATTTTGACACGTAAAGACGTTGTTTTAATTAGAATTAGTGAACTGAACATTAATAATTACTCTAAGTTAATCGATGGAAAAATTATGAATCATTCTAAGATTTTTTAATATAAAGAGAGTATTTTTTTTTTTTTTTTATTAAGAAAATACCACGGCAATGTACTATGGAAAAATACTACGAATTGTAAGGCTCATAAATGTTGTAAAATATGATAAATATGAATTTCTGTGAAATCTCTGGAGTCGATAAAACCACTAGATACGATACTTTCGTGTTTTATTTTATACATTTTTCTTTTGTATATTGATTGTTTAATTTGTAGAATTCCTCTATTAATATTAGAATAATAATATAATTAGTTGAAAATCATCACGCAGCCTTAACGGGAATTCATTAGTTAAGTGTACTAATCAGTGTAATTCAATTTTAATTACTCGAGGAAACACTTCAATTAATTAGCCTAATAAATAATTAGTTGTCCTTTACACAGCTTACTTCATGTATGTTTTTGTTAAAATAATGCAGCAATTAAAAACACTATTCCCTTAACCTGGATCCCACATATAAAATTTTCACTCGTTCATTGGAACTTGTAAGAATTTATGACTGTAATTTTATACCGTGGAAAAAATGACGACATATTTATTAGTTAAGGCTACTATCATTAATAAATGGTCCCAATGAATTGGCACAAACTTTCCCCCACATTAAACACTAAAAAAATCAAAACTTAGAAAATTAACAGCTTGATTTCTAAATAATTTAAGTTATAATTCAAATTTGTTCTGAAAATGTATTCGCAATCGTTAAAGTCATTATGAGGAAATTCCATTTTCGTATATTTTTTCCAATAAAAATAAAAAACTTTTTTTAAAAAAGTAAAAAAAAAAATGGTCTGGATATATTTTTTAAATACACCTACATACTTAATTTCATAAACGTTGATCCAAGCGTTTGGTCTTCAGTGAACTGCACACAAACGGACAGACAGAAACATAAAAAGAAAACAAACATTTTTTGGGTTTAGGGGACCCAATATTTTTTTTTTGGGACCCAATACCCAAATATTTTTAACAATTACAATAATGCTTATATGCTAACGCATTTGGGAGAAAGTAAAAAGTATGAATATCAAAACAGTACGGATCTGGATTCAGTGTTGTACTTTTATAAACTCAAGGAAAGCATTTGATATTTCTGGTCATATTATATTATGTATAAAAAGTACACCCACTTCAATGAATTATATTGTATTATTTTATTGGAAAACATTTGCGAGAGTAAATTAAACTTGCACAGATAATAAATAACCACTGATTGGAATACCTCAAGGGTCAGTTTTAACTCCGTTATTTTTCATATTCATGAATGATTATTTTTTTATAAACAGCTGATATTGGAACGTATGCCAATGACACTATTTCTAATAACAATTGATAAAAGTAAGGTCTTAGTTCAAACTAAATAAAAATTAAATTGGAAACGCATAACAATGGGTTTGTAATTATTTAGCTTACAATACATTTTGCATGGTAGTAGGGCACTATGTAAAAATACATCGATGCAGGGACCTTAATTGGCGCATGTCATAAAAACAGTAAAATTTCTTAGAACCACTTTGTTACGTTTTGAAGTGGAACTTACGATCAACTTTGTTAAAATTATAAATCAAAACCTTTTTACAACTACAGACATTAACACAATATGTACATATTACGTACAACATTACTTATCACAGCAACTTGTTAAATATTTGTTGGGATTGAAGCATACAGCACAGTGAGTACGATTATTGTAAAATCAATTGAGAAGTTTTATAAGAAAAATAAGTTGATATTAGATAAGGTCACTCAGTTACTTTACCTCAGAGAGGCGAAGACGTTCTTAAAATAACAATATAAACCATAAAATGCTATATTCTGATGGTGTTTTCTTTATCGTATAGAACTAGCAAACCAACTTACTGTTTATTTTATATTTTTTTTAAATTTTCTTTTCTCTTAGTTAATTTCCTTTTTAAATATCTTATTACACATTTAATTATTCATACCATTATAAACTTTGCATAATTACATAACTCATAAATATTTATTGATACCATAATTATATTTACGAATCTCACTATGACAACTATGTTTATTTATGCATTTATTATTATTATATTTTCTATATTTAAGGAGTAGTATAAAAACAAATAAATAATTTAAATATATTGTGACACGTTTTAAATGTTAAGCTACATTTAAATATTTCAAAGTAAACAAATTAATTTTTATTCAAGTTTCGACGCTAGAATGACAGACGAACGAAGTTAATCTGTTTCAAAATGCAATTAGGTAACGTCCCATGATGCTAATTAGGTAACGTCCCGTGCTGCTAATTAGGTAACGTCCCATGATGCTAATTAGGTAACGTACCGTGCTGCTAATTAGGTAACGTACGTGCTACTAATTAGGTAAAGTACCGTGCTGCTAATTAGGAAACGTCACATGCTGCTAATTAGGTAACGTCCCGTGCTGCTAATTAGGTAACGTCCCGTGCTGCTAATTAGGTAACGTACCGTTCTACTAATTAGGTAAAGTACCGTGCTGCTAATTAGGAAACGTCCCATGCTGCTAATTAGGTAAAGTCCCGTGATGCTAATTAGGTAACGTCCCATTCTGCTAATAAGGTAACGTACCATGCTGCTAATTAGGCAACGTCCCGAGCTGCTAATTAGGTAACGTCCCGTGATGCTAATTAGGTAACGTCCCGTGATGCTAATTAGGTAACGCCTCATGCTGCTAATTAGGTAACGTCCCGTGATGCTAATTAGGTAACGTCCCGTAATGCTAATTAGGTAACGTCCCGTGCTGCTAATTAGGTAATGTCCCATGCTGCTAATTAAGTAACGTCCCGAGCTGCTAATTAGGTAACGTCCCGTGATGCATATTAGGTAACGTCCCGTGCTTCTAATTAAGTAACGTCCCGAGCTGCTAATTAGGTAAAGTCCCATGATGCTAATTAGGTAACGTACCGTGCTGCTAATTAGGTAACGTACCGTGCTGCTAATTAGGTAACGTCCCGTGATGCTAATTAGGTAACGTGCCATTCTGCTAATTAGGTAACATCCCGTGATGCTAATTAGGTAACGTCCTGTGCTGCTTATTAGGTAACCTCCCAAGCTTTTAATTAGGTAACGTCCCAAGCTACTAATTAGGTAACGTCCCGTGATGCTCATTAGGTAACGTCCCGTGATGGTAATTAGGTAACGTCCCGTGCTGCTAATTAGGTAACGTCCCATGCTGCTAATTAAGTAACGTCCCGAGCTGCTAATTAGGTAACGTCCCTTGATGCTAATTAGATAACGTCCTGTGCTTCTAATTAAGTAACGTCCCGAGCTGCTAATTAGGTAACGTCCTGTGATCCTAATTAGGTAACGTTCCATGCTGCTAATTAGGTAACGTCCCATGCTGCTAATTAGGTAAAGTCCCGTGATGCTAATTAGGTAACGTCCTATTCTGCTAATTAGGTAACGTACCATGCTGCTAATTAGGCAACGTCCCGAGCTGCTAATTAGGTAGCGTCCCGTGATGCTAATTAGGTAACGTGCCATTCTGCTAATTAGGTTACGTCCCGTGCTGCTAATTAGGTAACGTCCCATGATGCTAATTAGGTAACGTACCGTTCTGCTGATTAGGTAACGTACCGTGCTACTAATTAGGTAAAGTACCGTGCTGCTAATTAGGAAACGTCCCATGCTGCTAATTAGGTAACGTACCGTGCTGCTAATTAGGTAACGTCCCGTGATGCTAATTAGGTAACGTCCTGTGCTGCTAATTAGGTAACCTCCCAAGCTACTAATTAGGTAACGTCCCGAGATGCTAATTAGGTAACGTCCCGTGATGGTAATTAGGTGACGTCCCGTGATGCAAATTAGGTAACGTCCCGTGCTTCTAATTAAGTAACGTCCCGAGCTGCTAATTAGGTAACGTCCTGTGATGCTAATTAGGTAACGTTCTGTGCTGCTAATTAGGTAACGTCCCATGCTGCTAATTAGGTAACGTCCCGTGATGCTAATTAGGTAACGTCCCGTGATGCTAATTAGGTAACGTCCCGTGATGCTAATTAGGTAACGTCCCGTGCTGCTAATTAGGTAACGTACCGTGATGCTAATTAGGTAACGTCCCATGCTGCTAATTAGGTAACGTCCCGTGATGCTAATTAGGTAACTTCCCGTGATGCTAATTAGGTAACGTCCCGTGATGCTAATTAGGTCACGTCCCGTGATGCTAATTAGGTAACGTCCCGTGATGCTAATTAGGCAACGCCTCATGCTGGTAATTAGGTAACGTCCCGTGCTGCTAATTAGGTAATGTCCCATGCTGCTAATTAAGTAACGTCCCGAGCTGCTAATTAGGTAACGTCCCGTGATGCAAATTAGGTAACGTCCCGTGCTTCTAATTAAGTAACGTCCCGAGCTGTTAATTAGGTAACGTCCTGTGATGCTAATTAGGTAACGTTCCGTGCTGCTAATTAGGTAACGTCCCATGCTGCTAATTATGTAACCTCCCGTGATGCTAATTAGGTAACTTCCAGTGATGCTAATTAGGTAACGTCCCGTGATGCTAATTATGTAACGTCCCGTGATGCTAATTAGGTAACGTCCCGTGATGCTAATTAGGTAACGTCCCATGCTGCTAATTATGTAACGTCCCATGCTGCTAATTAGGCAACGTCCCGTGCTGCTAATTAGGTAACGTCCCTAGCTGCTAATTAGGTAACGTCCCGTGATGCTAATTAGGTAACGTCCCGTGATGCTAATTAGGTAACGTTCCGTGCTGCTAATCTATATCCTTATTTATCAGTGGCCTTATTAAAAAAAGGGTATCTTGATGTATCCAATCCTCAGAGAGTTTTTGGAATGAATTAACTCTTTGAATCTTGTACTTTGAGATACTTAAAATCAACTTCATATATACACCTCAATGTACGAATGTTAGTGTATACTTCTAGTCCTTTAAATAAAACACACCTGCTAAATTATTTTCTTTAAAATTATTAATTTTCTTGTTTAATTTAAGTAATTGAATAAGTTTACATGTTTTAAAGTTATTTTATTAATGTTGAACTAGAACCTAACAAGAAATATGGATCAAAGATATTTTTTACAAAGAGAAAATATATTTCTCTCTCAAGATATTTCCGACAAGTAAAATTTATGATAAATATCTACCCTTCACTAAGTATACAGGTACAATAGATTCTATGTTACAATTTGGTGGCCATTTAAAAAATAAAATTGCATAGTAAATTACAACACATTTTATAAATAACTTTTAATTTAGTTTACCTGTTCCATTTAAATATTAAATAATTATTTAAAATATGTTTATTTAGAAATATTTATTTATATTTTGTAATTTTTTTTTAAGCTTTTTAAACTCAAAAATGAGAGCCGATATGTAGATAATTAATTACTCATCCTATCCAAAATAAAGCTACAAAGATATGCCTAAAATAAAAATTTGAAAGCCTTATTACCATGAGAACGTCGCACGCGCAAGGACAGCATGCTTGAGTCAGACTCGAGGTGGGAAGGAATGCTTTTTCTTACTTTGCTCCCCAGATTTACAACAGAATTAAACATAATTTCAAAGCACTCAGCTATGTATCTTCTAAAAATAAACTTAAGCTACAATTGGAATATGATTATTTTTAAATGTAAGTTGTGTAAAATAATTTTTTTGTGATTTTAGCCTAGTCCTTGGCAATATACACGTAATTTTTGTATGAATTGAGTTTTTTTTTTGATAAACATCTGTATGTTGAAAAACACTCCAAATAAAGACGTTATTTATTTATAAGTTGAATTTCCTGCATTGCATACTGTATCAAAATCCATATCGTATGATTTATCAAAGGATATATGTGAATTGACTGAAAACAATTTTATGTTTGTCGTTAATGTAAAGAGAGACTTTTTATTTATTTTTTTAAATACCTCTTCTTAAAATTAAGACTACGTAGTAGGAGTTATGCAGAGAAACAAATATATTTTCCTACTACTACATCCTACTACTGACTGACCAGGGCACAAATGGCTTTCCAACAATCGTGGCTATTCCAACAAGTGGACTCATTCCCTCCCTTCATGCCAACATACAAACAATGTAAACTGATATTCTCCACATTTTATATTTTTTAATTTATTTTGAAACGTGTAAGAAAACTTGTTTATAATATATTTTCTTCACTCTTAAAATAATAATTTACATACTTGATTTGTATTTTTAATCCAATAATTGTATATTTACCTCCGCATAAGATCCTAAATGTAATGAATACAGAAGTTAGGTAAGTCTGTCAAAGTCTATGTTTACAATGTTGTGGCAGAACCAATTTACTACTGTACATTTGTAATGGGATTAGTCAAAGAGTTTACGAAGTTCTGGTAGGAGGCGCATTAAACATACATTTGTTGGATTGTTGATATAGTTTCTTAATCTGAATTGTATAGTGGTATGAGACTAAAGTGAGCTTTTATTTTAATTAAGGTTAAGTTGTTGATACATTTTTACAAAATCACCAATAAAAATACACTTTTTGTAAAATGTATTTTGCATTTTTTATTGGTGATTTTGTAAAAATTTATTAACAACGAGGAATACCAATATCAACTCTATCTGAAATTTACAATAAGGTTAAGTTGTTGAAATTACTTACAAATAAAGTTATTTGATCATGGAAGATTATTTTGAACACTTGAAGCTTTGAAACATCTAAGACTATAGTTTATTTAGTAAATAAATATGCTTCTAGAATATATGAGCATATGTGTTTTTTTAATTATATGTTTGGGAAATTTTAAAGATATTATAAAAATAAATATTGAAAGAGTTTATTTACGCTTAATTTATTGGAAAACAGTCACAGTAAATCAATTCTTAAACCTTATTTATGGAACTGTACGTGTATTGTGGGCGAGTGGGTCATCACAACTGTACGTGCATGGGTGGATAGGTAGGTATGTATGGGTGGGAGGGTAGGTTAATACCACTCTACGTGTATCGGTGGACGGGTAACCACTGTACGTGTAATACTGTACGTGTATGGGTGGGCGAGTGGGTCATTACCACTGTACGTGCATGGGTGGATAGGTAGGTTAATACTACTGTACGTGTATGGGTGGGCAGATAGTTCAATACCACTCTACGTGTATCGGTGGACGGATAACCACTGTACGTGTAGCACTGTACGTGTATGGGTGGGCGAGTGGGTCATTACCACTGTACGTGCATGGGTGGATAGGTAGGTTAATACTACTGTACATTAGTATTACTTTGGGTGGGTACTTAGGTCAATACCTCTGTGCTTTTATTGACACTAAGTGTGGGTAGGTACAGACACTAACTAAATGCAACGGTTTAATCCAAAATCAAAATTTACATCCTACGGAGGAGGTTAAGTAAAAATCATACTTACTATCAATGGGAATCTATGAAAAAAATTAAACTAAATATAGATATTAGTAAATATGTTTTGATTTTTTATCTAAAAAACCAATACATCATTTTCAACTGAGCCGGCGTAATGGTTCAGTGAATAAGGCTTTAGACTGCTGAAGGCTGTGTCTTAGGTTCGAATCCACACTGAGCCAACGGTCAGTACTTTGCTTCCTGAATAAAGTTGACGCACAAGCCTGCAAGCCCATGAATGGCGAGTGAAGTTAAATGGCGAGTCTAATGAGTGAGTCAAATGGCGAGTGAAGTTAAAAAAATAAAAAAATAATTTCCTTAGTGAACTAAGTATATTAATCCTACTTAGTGATTAATCATTTTCACAATAAAATGAATATTCAAAAAGGTGTTGCATTACACGTAATTATAATCATGACTTCATTAATTTAAAATAATTATAAAATAAAACTCTCGTTGACGTAATGGCATGAAAAGGTTGAAGGTCACCTTCATTAGTATCTAGGATGTTATAATATTGTTTTTCACCAAATCCTTTTCCTTAGCCATGTTTTTCTAATTTTGACACGGTTATTATCTATTAATAGAATTCATATCAAGTAAGATTAAAAAACCCAACAATCTATTATCGTAATGACCCAAACCATGTTGTTTTAGATTTTCTGTATGATTTTAACAAATTTACGTGTTATCTTTTTTTTACGTAACAACTGTGGCTAGGCTGTAAATCAGTAAACATTTCTGTAGAAATAAATTTAATTTCAAGAACAGAAACAGGGAAAGAGCCGAAACAGATCGTTTAAACAATCAACAATGTGGCTAAAGTACACACTCCCCCACCCACCACTTATTGTTCTTTCATTTCTACCACACAGTCTTTTTGTTATTTTAACATTTGAATTTGATTACAGATTGTTAAGCCTTATTTGCAGAACGACTCATAATAAAAACTATAATACGATTTAACAATTTGACTGCACACAAAACTAAAATTTTTTCACAAGTAGAATGTAATAAAGAAACGCATTGTTAATTACAGTTTACTTCAAAAGTTCATACAATGTTTACCGATGTTAATAATGATAGCTGAACGGTCATATAAACTGCTGTAAAATTGTTGAAATATATAACAATAGATAAGAAACGATTTAACGGTTAAAAAAGGCATTTACTCTAAATAATTTTGTAATACAAAACGTTTATAAATTTAAAATCAATATATAGTGTATAAAAAGTTTATTAACTAATATTACCAATGTATTATTTTTATTAAGTTACAATTTTCAGTAAAAAAAAAAAGTAATTTGACTATTTTATAATTTTTAATGATAAATGTTTGTATCACAAACAAAATTAGTCCCATTGTCTTGATTTTTGTTCTCTTATAATAAAAATATATCAATATTTTCAAATCCATATATATTTACAGAACTAATAAAACACATATAAATTATTGAATATGACCAATAATATGGGATTTGTACGGTGTTAATATTACAAGGGTCAGATTGTAACTTGATCTAAACTTGCAATAAAAGCTAAAATACAATAAAAATATAATCAAACATATATATTAAGACCATTGATGAATTAACCATTAATTATTCTTACGTCACTGGTAAAAACAAACATGCTATCCTTATTTATTTAAATTACCATATTCGATTTACCATTATGCAGTTTACCATATATAGTCATGGTATAGTACCACCATATATAGTACGATCCCATAACTATTATTGAAGATATCCACCAACTTATGTTGATAATAACTTTTAACTTATCTCTTACAAAAAATTAAATGGTCTTATTTTTTAAGTCTATACGTATATACTTAATAGTTTTAAGCGGAGTTTTAGGAGAAAATATTTATACAATTTTGGTTTATAGTTTTGAAATTTGTAGCAATAGGCCTCACGAAGCGATGGTTTTCAAAAGTAGACACTTGAACTCCATAAAAGCTATAAGTTTTATAGCAAAATAAATTCTCTACTCTAATACAAAATAAATAATGTTTCTGAAATATTCATGTTTGCACTAATAGAATGTTAACATGATATCATTTTGATATTTGAACTAAAATTCTATAAAAAAGTTAAGTTATTCGTTAATGATAGTCGAACATAAGTTTCGATAAGGTTAGGTGGTGTTTCCAAAAGGGTTAATATTTTTACAATAACTGCCAACTCGGTTAAAGCCTCTTCAAAATAAATCACACTGTATCACGTTAACGTGCCCTGAAAAAAAACTATTAAATTTTATAAAAAAATTCACTAATTAAAAATTATTTCATTTCGTAACAGAAAACTACAAGCATAATACGGGTATATTCCTTGGTTTATATTTAATTGATGTTATGTCAATGAAGATAATGTTCTTCTGTGTTCGGTTGTATAAATTCATTTATCTAAATATTATTATAGTTAAAATTCATTAACAAATGTATGAATATTGTCTCGGCACAAAATGATTCAGTAGTATATAGTTTTACATCAACTAACATATAGGTAGTTGGATATTGTGCGCATTGCAGATATATGTATTTGCGCTTGCGAAATAAATTAAATTGAACTAATCAATAATCCGATCATAATAAAATGGCATTTTCCTTTCAATACCATATACTTTTACCACGCCTATATAATTAAAATTCCGGTTTGAACAATGTTAATTAAATCTCTTCATAGTAAATAAGTTAAATTAATTATAAGAAAAACTACGAGTAGAAAATAGACAATGTTTTTCTTTTCAACCACCTGAAAAATGAAATTCTCTTCACAGAGTGAAAATATATCAGACTAATATGTAAAGCTGTCTCGTGAGAAAGGAGCGTTGATCCCTGTTTGAAAACATTGTTTTCTAAACTGACACTTGAAAGAAGATCAGCAACACTTGATGCTGTCAGATTCAGAGAACATATTTCTGTCGTTGAAAAATAAATAAATTACTTATCTGGCTCTAGAAAGAAGTCTAACTCTTCCTTATTTTATATGTTAAAACATGGCCTCTTACAACTACCTAAACCAGAATTCCACGTTACAACGACAATTTTTTATTTAGGAAGTTCGAAGTAAAATATTTAGGAAAGTAACTAAGTGGATATAATACGTGTTCTTAAAAATTACAATTCTAAAGTATTTATAGAATATAATTGCTTCTAATAAAGCTCATAGGCCTACATATAAATTATGACACACAATAAACCGTTTGCCTAAAATTCATACAAAAGTATCAAAATTATATCCAAAATTATAAAAGGAAAAACTAGAGATTTTACTAGTTAAAAATTAACTCACGAGCAATCACAAAATAATATTTTAACTGTAAATAATTTTAAATGTATTAATTTGTATATACGGGCTACTTGTTTTACTAGGGAATCATTTTTACCTATTATCAATACGTTTAAACTAAAATGCACCCTAAGCTCCTTTGTCTTTATATCAGAAACTTAATGATTAGTAACGGTTAATTTCGAAATGTTCCTATAGGAAAATATATTTTACTACTCCATTTAAAATATAGGGTTATTTTCGAGTTAGGAATCAAAGAACAACATTGGCTCTATCTAAAGAACTACCTCTTATTTTTCAATGAAATTTACGAGGATAGTTATAATTTGCTTTTTAAAACCAAATTTAAGGTGGAGTATTAATTCATTTAATAATAAAATAATAAATTCAAGTCATGTTATTACATTTTAACAGGCTTCCACATAAACATGTATAATGTGATTATCCCTCCTGTGACAAATAAAAAAATACGTGCTACTGGTTTTAAAAATATATCGTAAACAAAATGAATATGAGTTGGATATATTATGATTCAAATAAATTTCAATTCCTTAGAAGGATCCATGTGTTACAGTAACATATTTATTTATTGATGCAAATTGAACTACTCGTACTTGTATTCATACTATGTTATTTAACATATACCGTAAACTTAGTAAAACACTTAATTATATCATTACGCAAATGAATGTAATATATTTTACTCCGTTATGTTCAGTTTACTTTTGACGTTAAATAATCTTGATCAAATTTATACTATGAAAATCGAAGAATTAAAATGATTAACTTAGGAACAGTTACTATTATTGAATTCGGACTCATACAAATACATGTATATTGATAATTTTCATGAAGCTCATTTAGAAATGTTAACATGAAAGTGTTTTGAAGGTTTGAATAAAAAAAAAGTTAAAGGTTAAAAAACATATAGTTAGACTATGTGAGAATATTTTTTCAATAAATCTATTTACATGTTATTGCTATCATCCTGGATGTCTATTGTTAGTACACCTGTCAAACACTCAATCAGGACTGTTAACTCAGTACTGATTGGATCGTGGTCTTGCTTGATTACTGTCTTGTCTGTTTGATTATATCAGCTGGTGTGTGGCTGTGTATTCAGGAAAATGAACAGAATAGCTTAAATTTTTTTAATTGTCATTAATTTTTTTAGGAAAGGCTCCTCTTTTTGTCTTTAATCCACCCATTCTCCACAGACTATTGATCTGTGTAGGAAACCTATCAGAGTAAGAGGGAGAACCAGTACAGTAAAAGTGGAATATTACTGGTGAAAAACTAATAGCCCAGGCTAAGATTCGAATTTGCGCAATATCTAAGGCAGATACAAAGTTCTGACGCCTTACACCGCTCGGCCACTGGCTTGACCACTTATCATAGATTGTAATATTACAACTTTGCAGAAACTTAGGTAACAGTTACCACACCTTAGATTATTAAATATAAATAGTAAATTATAGTCATAATAACCTACAAATAGGTCTCAAAATATCCTCTAAAAAGAAGGCTGATCAAGAAAAAAATTTCACAAAATGTATATTTGTACTATTTAAGTTACATGATATTTCAAAAATATTAGAGCTACAGCTACCAAATGTTCACAAAATCTGTGTTACAACTGTGTGTGAATGTCCTAAACAAAAATTATCACGTTAAGGGAAATGTTTCTAACTTTTTATTAATATTACCCTAAGAAAATACTATATTATCAGATTTCATGAAATTTAATTCGTGTAACTTGTTGTAATTTTAGTTCATACTACTTTTATGGTGCCTAGCAATTGGAGAAAACTTTAATATTAAGGATATTTCAAGAAACATAAGAATTATCCTGCTAAAACCTTAGGTTTTTTTATTATTAGAAAAGAATTTAACCTGTATATTTTTGGTTTCTGGTCTTGAAATATTTTTTACTGTCAAGAAAAATATTACAAACATAATCTAAACATTTCAAGTTGATTGGTCTGCATTTAAAGATGGAAAAATATTTTTGTATAAGACCATGATAAAAAGATTGCACAAACCAGATCAGCCCCCGTACGATATAACCTTAATTCAATGAGATTCTAATATTTTATAGTGAAAGAAAAAAGCACATTTTGTTGAGATATTTTTTACATTTTACGTACAAAAGTAGACAGAAACGTCCACTTTTTATTCATTAATTTCTGTGTATATTTCGAAGAAGTACCTTTCGAGAAGGTCAAACTGATATTAACTAAAAAGATCTGTGTGAATTAGAATTTTAATTAATATTGAAAGATCAGAGACTGTCAGTTATTACGATATCGATGAAAAATGATCTACCAAGGCCAATAAACGTGTATACATCTCGATTATAATAACCACCAACCAACTTAATTGGTTGGTGGTTATGATAAAAACAAAAATTATATTATAAAAACAAAAATAAAAAAGGTAAAGTATTTAGACTCTTAAACCATATATTAGAGTAACGTTTCGTAGGTTTTGCTCCTAAATACAAATATAATTCTTCATAAGACATAAAATAACAGATATTTTTAAAGGAAACAATAAGGTTTTGTTTAGGTTAGGTCAGGTTTGGTTATGTTTGGTTAGGTTAGGTCAGGTTTGTTAGGTTACGTCAACTTTGTAGGTTAGGTTACGTAAGACAGTGTAATGTCAGGTTAGCTTAGACAGGTTAATTAAGTTATTTACTATTTTAGTGGATAAATGTCATATGTTATTACGAGGTAAGTTGTAACAAATCTAACCTAAGCTACTCTAGCCCAAAATAATCTGACCTAGTCTAACTGACCTAACCCACCATTTTTGGTTTAATGTCTGAGTTATCTTTTGTCATATGCTGGATAGGATGATATATTATTGTTAACTGAAAAAAACTATAAATTAATACTACTAAATTCGTACATAGTTTTTTTGTGTAAATCCATTTAAAAATTCCTATTTTCAACTGTGCTTAAACGTAGAAGTGAATGCAATTTTTCATTCTGACAAAAACAAAAGCCTTGTTGCCATAAATTCCCAGGACACTTTGCACAATGGTTGGTTAATGCCATATTTACATTTACAGTTTTCACGGAATCAGTTACATAGATGTTATGCTGGAAGCTTATATCACAAAGATAAGTATATTAACATTGTTTTCCCCAATAAGGGTTGGTATGAACTAAGAGGGGGTGGAAATATTTAAAATTGTAATTAAAAATCATCAAACTGTCATATAAAATTTTAAGTTAAATAATATAGAATATTTCTGGTGGAATAAAAAACAATAAGTTACCTCATTAAAACTAATAACGGACTTTTATTTAAAAACATTGTTTAAAATAAAAAAAGCATTCGATGAGAATCATTGTGTAAGAATATTATCTTTACTAAATGTAGTTATTTTAGCCTTTCATCACTTATTTTTACAATAATTAAATGAAAAATTATAGAATACGAAATTTCGGAAATGCACTCCTTTATACGTAATACTTGGAAATAAAATTTTTCGTCAATTGAGTGAATTATAATATTTAATAATACTGATATAATTGATATTGCACAATAGTACTGTGTCAATGGGTATTGGGGGGTTAAGTTTGTCTCTGGTTATTGATTTGCTAGCTATGCACTGACATTTAATAGAGTCTGTCATCCATTCCGACAAAGGAAGTTGAACAAATATTTATTTAAGAAATTAATGAAATTCCAAGTTACATAAACGCTCGCAGTATTATTATGAAATAGTTTATAAAAGTCATGGTATGATTTGTGAAAGAGTTAATCTAAATGGTGTTATAAATTGTATAGTTACACATGGTGTGTCGTACTGTTTCAAAATGTCGCAAAATACAGGGACTTTGGTACTTTGACAACTAGTAATCCAACAGGTGCGAGTAGCTTACATCTTAAACTGATAGTTACAGACAGCACATCTTTGCTGAGGGATTTATTATTGTGAACAAAATTAGGTTTGTGCTTTTGCTCTTTACGAGGGAGCGTTATAAAAATATTAAAGGATATTTTAATTTAATTAATCCACGAAATTTAATAATTATCTTCTAGAAAAGTCTCTCGTAATTTTATTTTAAATCTTAATTTCTCAAAACCTTTACAATTGATCGGAAAATTAGGTAAAATAATTAAAAATTGTATCTATTTTTTAAAAATAAATTAAATGTTTATAATGTTTTAATTTGGCCTGAACATACATTTTTAATTGTTGCATACCTAATTATTCGTGTGCAATTTTGATTATAATGAGGTCATTACTTAGATCAGTACGTCTATTGGTATTACGAGTTGTTCGTGAGAACTTACACAGTTATGGAAAATAATTTGTTTTCATAATTAATTGCTCGATGGAATAGTGATGGCATCTCAAAGTTATTTAAAACATTATTTGACATTTAAATTTTGAATGATTTATGTTTTGCTGAATTTGCAATAACTTATCCAATAATGGCGTTGATTTTTTGTCCAGTATATTTATTTCCTTGACCAATTAATGTTAAATACTGATGCTTTACGTGTGTAAAATTAATTTGTTGTCATACTTTTGAAAGTATATGATAAGAAAAAAAGATTAATTTTACTTATTGTTGTAAGTATGTAGTTTTAATAATGATATTAATTCTAAACCTCTGTTAAATTTTATATTAATTGCATCTTGTGTATAAAATTTTATTGAAGTTTAATTAAAATCAATATTATATACTTTATATATGACAAGTAAATACCTTAATAATTGTTCTGTATCCATCCGTTATGAGGATGATTAACATAGTATACTGTAATCAACCGCTATACACTATATATTTTTTTGTTTTTATGTTTTATTACACTTTTATAGAGAAATGTTTATCTCCCAACAACATTTTTAAAAGCTAAAAAATAATAGTAAATTCACTTTCTGATTTTATGTTAATTGAAGTTTATATTGTAAATTTACATAAAATTACCGTAATAATAAAGTACATTTTATGGATTTTGGACGAATTTTTTCAGAGTAGTCATGACTAAGAAGAAGAATATGATAGTTTTACTTCGGAAAACCCGAACCAATCACCGAAATGAGGAAAGGTGGAAAACTATTTTTTCCGTAAATATAGTGAATTAGGTAATAAAATTGTTAGATTATGGCAAGTATTTAACTACCAGACCTAACCCTATCGTAACAGAACATAACCTTAGTGAAAAAGACACTACCGTGCTTAAAATTATTTGATTGTAAAAGACTCATGAAATTCGTACTAATTAATTGAGTACTGGTACCCAAGTAACTAAATTTATGAAAAATATTATTCGTCCGTTTTCCTAATTTCCGTTATTTTTAAAGAATGTTCCGCAGAAAGTATATTCTAGCTTATAGTTTATGTGACTTCTATAAACAAAACTTTACGAAACTCGTCTAGTATAGAAATACCAATATGTTTATAATAATATGAAAATATACAGTTACCTTTAGAATATGAATACTAGACTGTTTAATGAGCTACCACTAAGGCTGTAACATAGCTAGTAAAGTATATTTCGGTGATCACAATTACCGATATAAAAATATAATTATTTTTCTATTTTATATTGTATATTGTATTCCATTATATATTGTATGTTTTATATATTGAAAGGCATTAAAAGGTAGGTTTTCGTCTAATATGATTCATGGAATACGTTATTTGCATCAGGTGCAGTTTTCAATAAATCTTTCCACGAGTCTCGTCCTGCCAATCATAAAGTTTCTTCCCAACTTTACAAGTTTTAGTAAAGTCATAAACTATACCACCCTTGTAATTTTATATTTAACCAATAACTGATGGGTAAACAATATTACTGTGCTATAAAAAATTTTCCTCAATTTCAAAAGTAGAAAATTTTAAAACTTTTACAATACATTGAAGTTTTAAGTGCTTTTAATTATTTTTTTTCTTTTTATTAGACACTTAGCAATTCTTTTCTCAGTAATTTGTAGTCACTAAGTAATCAAAATGTAATATACTAGCTATATGACTCTAAAAAAGACATGCAATATGATACTAGTATAATTTACTTTTATTTAATAATATAATTCTTATTTGAAACAACAATTTCTTAAAACAATATATCACACATAAAATGTTATAAATGTTTTTCGTATTAGTAAAACTTTTACTAAACATCCATCCATAACTAATTAATAATGGATTACTAATTATAGACTACATTTTCAGTAATCAGGTAATTATATAATTTACTCTGTAAAATATTTGAGTTTGATTTAAAAAAATAGTTTAAAAATTATTTACTGGTTTTTCATACTTGTTTCTGATCTATTTAAAATTTAAAACATTTCATAATTTAAGCAATAATCTAAAACAATATTGAACTAACATATCTGTTCAATATTGTATTACAAAAATCCTTAAATAAATCAGTTTAGAATCCAACAAAATGCCAGGAATGAAATCATGAGAGTGGTTCTAAAAATATTCAGGTTATGGAATGTACTTGTTGTAAAAAACATTATTAGTACTTCTCGGATATTCCTTATTACGTTGGTATTCCTCAAAGTTCCATTTAGCCCGTTTACACACATTTAGAAAATTAACTAAGTGTGAAAATGTAATTATATGAACTCGTTCCCTTGTCCTACATACTTTAAAATTGAAAAATTCTTTTTTTTTTCACTAAAAAAGTACTTTTATGAAGAGAAGTTATTTTTAAATGAGTGTTTTGTGCTTAATATCAATAAAATATAATGTTATGTGTTACGTTAAGCACCGAAAACATTAAAGAAACAATCATAATTTTAACTTAATGAGTCTGAAAACTTACCTTTTCCACTTCAGGATGAAACAAATAACATAAAATGTAAAAACTAGTTTTTATTGTGTAGCCGGAATGAAATAATTTGAATCATTATCTTAGAACTTAGGCTCGAGTGGCCGGTGGCATAACTAGAATCTATATTTTCGGTTAACAACCACGTCAAGGTGCTATTTACAAGATAACCAAAATATAGATATTCGGTTATCTTCTTAATATTGTATATAGCACCTTGACGTGGCTGTTCCTGGAAAATATAAATTGTAATTTGAATCTTGAGGACTTATTTTGATATAAAATTCTAATAAAACTCTATTGAATTAAAAAATCACAAACACAATTTTATACTAAATTTACGTTTCAGAATAACTTCGTTCTAAAATGATGAATATAGTAAACATTTTCTTCTTTGTTTGCGTAACATTTAAAATGTTGTAATTGTTTCTTATTGCTGTGTAGTATATCAGCAAGAACTTGTATGGTCCTAAAAATAATAATAAAATATATTGAAAACCAAAAATAAGTTATACTGGACTTGAAAATGTATATAAAGAATACATATCCATTAAAAGTCCATATTTTTAAGATTAAAAAATGTCTTAACATAAATGAACGTTGTTTAAAGTTCACCGTTATCATATTTCCCACATGCTTATCATGTGAAGAAATCAAATTTGCGACTGGAAGAAGTCGTAATTAGAAAATCGTCGAAAATAATTGTACTGTCATCGCGAGAGCTATATTTAATAATAGTAGTTAAAAGTGTATATATATTGTATTGGCTTGTATCTTACTTAATATGTTTTAAAGCAGAATACTATGTGGATCTGATTCAGAATAAAAACTATAACAACCGTTAAATTACTATTATTATTTTCAATATAATTTTACGTAAAATAGCATTTTAATAAAATCAATTAGTAAAAAGTAAACATTCTATAAGATCTACGAATCGTACTCGAATATTTTTAAAAATATTTTTTCTATATACCTTTTCACATAAATCTTTCTCTTTTCCTCATGAAATCAAGTAATTTCACTGTCCTTAAAAAAACGCATAAAATATCTTATATATAAAGTTACCAGTTTATATTTATTTGAAAATTGATTTAATGCATTTTATACACAAGAACTTAATCTATGTATAAAAAAAGGATTATTTTATGCTTCTAAAATATAAAGGGATTAAGTTGAAAAAGTGATTTTGTTTAGAAAAGGCTATTCATTGTACATTTCTTAGGTCTTAGTGCTTAGACCCTCGACATAATACCGTAATTAAACCAATTAATGAAGACACAATTTATATTTAGGGAGTGCCTGAAAAGGTCTATCAACACAATCTTTTTCATTTTAATTGTTAGCAGGTTGACTTTGGTCTTCAAAGGTTATAAATTTTACATTATTTGACTGGACATTATAATTACGTTAAACAAAAACAGATATAAATTTAAGTAAAATATCGAGAAAAAATTTGTTTGCAAAGGGGATTTTGTTTCGATAAAATTTTTTTATTTTTCCATCAATATTTTTGAATAAGAATCAACCATATAATAATATTGATTTTGAAAATATTTAAAAATAAAATACCAATATTCTGAACTTACCGTTTATTGGTTTCGATATGCCGATTTCATACAGGAAAATAATTTAACAATTCATGCTTTAGTAAAAACGTTTCTTATGTTATTATTAAGAATTCTATTTCATTTTAAAATAATTAAAAAAGAATACAACATTTATATTACCGTTTAAAAAGATATAACATATGTTATATCATTAAAATTTTTGTAATATTTTGGTTCAATTGTCTAGTGGTTATTTATTTTATAGATATGACTGAACATTGAATATCTTAGGAAAATATAATAGCAGAGTAAATGGTTAAGAATTATGAAGTCAAATTTACGTGGTGAAATTATTGTTTATATGATATGAATAGTTTAAATAATGTTTTCGGTAACTAATTACACCCTTAAGGATAACAGATAAAAAGAAAAATGTCTGATAGTGTTAGATTTGCCAGTACAATAAATAAAAAGCATTGATTTTAATAGTGAGTACAGAACATATTGACTTTTGAATATTCATTTTAATTATTTTTTTTAAGAAGATTTCCTTAAGGTAGAGTATTTCTATACTAAATTTTGTACCAAAAACCTAAATGTCTAATTTTGTAGTTTTTTGTTCTGAAAATAAAAATCATATTCGTTCAAAGATATAATTTAAGTTTTCCAAATAATTAATTGTTTGCGATTAAAAAAAAGAATAGAAAACTAGCCTTCAATATTGAATTTTGCAGTTAAAATATTCACTGAAAATAACCACACAATCAGTATTTAATATACTAATTTAATTTGAAGTGAAATACCACTCAGAAGAAATAGTTTGTAAATCATTTTTAAAATGGTACTGTACAGATCCTAGCCACCAAAAAAAGCACGCTAATTTGTGCTCGTTTCACACGATTTCGAAGATAATCGATAGATTTTCATATTTTCAACACGCTAAGGACGTTTGGTTTAGAAGCCTAATTATCAGATTTTATTCGTATTTTTTCTTACATCATTGCCTCGAGACCAAGGGCGGTCCCAGACAGTATAAAGGACTCCTCCAGTCCACACCAGTATCAGTAACAGCCTACAGGATGTATCCTTCAGTATCAGGACTCTTGACTATCCTCTCAGTGGCAGGACTTGTCCACTCTGCCACCATTCGTAAGTTTACTCGTTAAACTTATTTTATTCATAAATCACTGCTAGATTTTTTCCAAATCACTCCGTTGAAACTGTCCGTTGAAATTATTTTTTATAGTATAAAAATAAAAATAATTAAACAAATTAAGAATAATAATTTAACATAAATAATATAATTTCTTGCATATTTATTTTGTATTAATAGATAGATAGATAGATAAGCATTTTTATTCACAAAAAACAATAATTGCAATATAAAGATCATATAAACGGTGGAAATAGTTCCCCTCATGGGCATATGCTTGTGGGAGGGGAACGGGCCACTGTCAGCCAGACGTAAAATAAAATGAAAATGTTACTATTATGTAAACAAATAAAAATAAAAACGTATATAAAAAAACTTATGTTTCATAACAATTATTTCTTAAATTACAAAATTACAAAGATACACTTTTATAAACTAAATTTCGTAACATTAGAAGCCACAGCAAATAAAATAAATAAAAACTAATAATAATAATAAAGAGTTCTGTAATCCGATAAAACACTAAAAAAGTACCAATCCATCTCCAATTAGTAATACTGTTTTTATAACACAAACTTTGTATTTCAGCATCAGACGTCAAAGGATGCAAGAGGGATGATCCAAAACTGAATGAATGTGTTGTCACCTCAATCAACTCTCTATCTCCAGTTTTTATTGGTGGTAAGGAAATCACAAATACAACATAAAAGAATAACAGCTCATATACAGTAATATATCTTTAATTAATAATGTTCGTATATAAGACGTATAGATAAATAAGTACAGTACTTTTATTATTTTATGACGAATTTGATGTGTTTTTTAATGCATTTTAGTTATAAAGTTGAATGTGTACATTTAATTTCTATAAAATGAAATATTTGTTATGCTGCATTAATATTTTCTAAATATGCTATACATTTATATTCATCCATCAACGTTCGTTACGATATTACGAACGTTACTGTTACGTTAATCTATTATTTGTAATAGTAACACGTTAAAACATGATTCTCCACTATTGTAGTGAAAACTTACTAATATAATTATTACTTTGTATTTATCCGTTATTATTTTGTATGATTTATTTCAGGTGAAAAGGACTACGCCATCCCAGTCCTGGATCCTTTTGTCATTGAGAATGTGGTCCTGAGTGAGAGGAATGGCCAGGGGCTGGACGTCGCCCTTAACTTTAAGGATGTCAAAGTTAGTGGAATTAAGGAAGCTGTAGTTGAACGGACTACCACGTAAGTCTTAGTCTATTTGTATTCGAATGTAGTAAACTATTTCTCTATTACCAGACTGCCTATTAGTAAACCATATTTTTATAATATGTAATAATAAAAATAAATATAAAAACAAATCTAATTTATTTTATAATCACAAATTTATACGGTAGTTTAGTAATTAATGTGAAAAGTCTGACACCAGAAAAAATTAATCATACTAACTTTACTACAGGTTTATTAAACGCTTACTGTCATATAGTTTTTATTGGATTAGTTGATAAAATTCTTTACCTATTCATTATTTATTTGCATTGGACTAGGTCTTAAACTGCCCTAATCTTACATTTAGACTTGATTTAAGGAAGGATGAATTGATATTTATTCCTTTAATTATCATTGATCGAAATAGGGGACACCCCTGAATGCCTCGCGTGCCAACACCAATGCTCGCTACGCTCGATACACCTCGACATGTGAATTTTGGCTAAAAATAATAGTAGATTACCTATATAATGTAAAATCACAATATTACATTTATTTACAATATCTCACTCACACTCCTTGCATTGTTATCTATTTTTTAATATAAATACGCAATGGTATTAATTAAACAATTTAAACGTGTTCATTTCATTTGGTTTTGTTTTAAAAGCTGAAGATTAAACTCATACTATAATTCTAAAATGCATCAATAGTTTAATGTGAAACATACAAAATAAATATGTATATTTGTTTACAAAACTGGTGTTATTAATTTACTAAAATCAACCCAATGTTATCCTCATGGAACCCTATTTTAAGGGTGGTTTATATCCCTTAAGAGTACTTTATCAAGATGAAAACACTATAGTTGTCATATTAAAGATCTAAAGAAACAGTGTACAAAATTACAGCTCTCTACTTACATGGGAATTAGTGATTAGTGAGTGAATGAACCACGGCTTTGCCTTTTTTTATTGCTACATTAGATAGTATTATTTATATAGGCTATAATTGGATGTCTTATAATAAAACCTCTTAGCGATAAAATACAACAAAAATTAGGAAAAAATTATATAATATGTTTTCACTACCGTTTAAGCTGATAAATTTTAAATAAAAAAATTTCCAGTATATATATTTTTGATTGATGAATGCAACTAAGGCAGCATATTATTTTCATTATTATTATAAAATGTTTTTGTTAATATAATTTGTGCGTTATTATATCAATACGTATGTATAAAAATACAATAATAATATTTTGTAAATGTTGCATATGCTCCATACATTTTAAAAGAATGTAAAAAGTCCTTTCCAGGCAAACTTTTCAGTTCCAGAATTTTTGCTGCAACAATTATCATTTAGAATGGTTTGTTTCTGAGGAAGAATCTAATGCTACAGGTATTTATTAACGTGCTTTCATCAAGGTTTCTTTTTACTTCAGGATTGACCTTCAGAAGCAAGCGGTGGAGATAAAAGTGTCCATCCCCGCTCTGATGCTCGACGCTCAGTACACTGCAGACGGCAAAGTCCTGCTTCTGCCCATCAAGGGGGCTGGAGAGGCTAACCTAACTTTGGGTAGTCTATTGTTCAGTGTTTGTATAAACATCTGTTAGGTTTGTTTTTAATTAAAAAATACAATGCATCGTGTAGTGAATAATAAAATTAAATACATTTAAAGATTAAGAATTAATTGTTGTTATAGTTTTAAAACAGGTCATAGAATACAAATAACCATTTATATTATTTTTTCAAGTAATATAAAAAAAATATTGAATTTTTTAAACGTATATCCTGATCTCAAATTAAATTATTTAGTAGATATCAAAATTAAAGTAGTTCTAAATAATAATTCTTTTAACCCTTCCTTATAAAAGTTTACAAAAAAATTTAATCAGGAATATGTTTTAAATAGCCAAAAAGATTCCTCTTGGAAATCATTTATAAAATCTTTTTTTCATAAAATAACGAAAATAAAATTTAATATTAGTATATTTTGTGATACAGGAGAGTTGAAGGCTACATTCGACTCAGACTTCACTCTCCACAAGGATAAAGACGGCAAGGAGTACGCTCAGCTGGTAAACTCCAAAGTGGATTTCACAGTTGAACACTTCAACATATATCTGGCTAACTTGTTCAATGGAGACAAGACTCTAGGTAAGACAAGATAATCACAATTTTTAACCGATCAAATAGTGTTTTGGGTAGACATTTAAAAATTAATGAACTTATGTACAAAAAAAATTAAACATAAAATGATATTACAAATCAAGTACACGGATATTTTTAAGTGATAAATCATCGTGAATAATATTATTAGTTGCTGTAACAAAATTTAAAATGTTTGCATTTAATTTTACAACATTTTTGCATATGGTAATTATTTAATTTAAATCTGTATGATCTTTATCAATATATATCTAGTATCTCTTACAAATTATCTGTACCATTTAGTTGAGATTACTTTACTATACTGTAAATTTATAATACACTTTAGTCTAAACAGTAGCAAGCGGTGTAATGTCCTACAGTACAAAATTGACATTATAGTAAACATACAGATTTAGGACTTGAGATTAAAAATTTTATTACGCCTTTAGAATTCTCATAAAAATATCTATAGAAGTAGAATAAAAACCTGCTTAAAAAATCATGATTTATTAGAGTTGTTTAAAAATATTATGTGTTTTTATATTAGTTTTTATTTAAATTTTTAATTTACAGAATAATTAAAACATTATTACTTCAATTGTTAAAATTAACTGCTTGTTTTGTTGAGTATAATGTATATTCTCTCATTGCATCCAGAAACCCAGATGAACATTTTCCTCAACGAGAACTGGAAGGAGCTCCTGAAGGAATTTGGACCGATCCTGCGGGACACTATAAGGACAATTATCTTCACAGTCGTCAACAATGTGGCACTCAAAGTTCCTTTTGAAGTTTTGTTTCCCCAATGAACGATTTTTTATGAAGTTTAGCCTGAGATGTTGAAATTCTACAAGAGCTTTAAGGATATAAAATTGACCACTTGTAACATTGTTAAACATTGTAATTAAAGATTATTTACAGAACATTGTTACTTGAGGATATTTAAACATTTCTGCTAGTCTTAATATTCAGTCTTTTAAAGGATTTCACGTATTTCATTAAATTTGTATAAAAAATCTGCCAATAACATATTTTAACTCTTAAAAATAATGTTATATCTCATTTATTAGATTTGTATTACCATTGCTATTTCGTTTCAACTAAAATACTTTTAAAGACTTTATACAAGCCTTTTATATTTTGTGTCTTGGCTTCTTTAAGGGCTATGTATTTAAATCTTCCATTGTTAGGAAATTATATTTTACCATATGATCATAAAAAAAGTCCTTACAATGTTAAAAAAATTTCCAATCTCAAATAATGTATAATACCATAGCATAAATAATGTAGTATATGTAGATATCTATTTATTTATATTTATTGTCAAATAAAACAAATAACAATAAAATATTTAATCTTTGTAGCTATTTTTGTTGTTCTTGTATTTTATAATTTGAGCCTCAAACATGTCAAAAATTACTACAATTTATTTGTAGTAATTTTTTTACTTGAATGTTTAAAACCGATAATAATGTTTCTTCCATTTTCAGACAACCATTCCTTTATTTACTACTTTTTATTCTGTTTCGGAGATTGTTTTGAATGGTTCAATTAACTCCTAAATATAAATATATATAACCCTTTCGTAGATAGTGAGTTAGATTAATTATAAGACAAATATTAAAACATAAACAAGCTTTTCTTTTCAAACCACCTTAAAAATTAAATTTTCTTCACAGAGTGGAGAAATATCAAACTTAAATATAAAACAGTAACGTGAGAAAGAAGCGTTGATCCCTGATTCAAACAATTGTTTTCTAAAATGACATTTGAAAGAATATCAGCAACACTTGATGCTGACAGACTCAGGAGACTTATTTTTGTTGTTGAAAAAGAAACAAATGAGTTAGCTGACTTTAGAAACGTCTAACTGTTCATAGTTATAAATTTTAAAACATGTCCACTTACAACTGCCTAAATAAGAATTTCACTTTTCATCGAAAATTATTTAATTTGGAAAATTCCGAGTTAAATATCATACAACACTACTAAATATAATGGAAATGATAACCATTGCCATCGCACAGAGCTTATAGCATATCATTGCTTCTAATGTGTCTAAAATAAATAAAAGAAAAAATCTAACATACAAATGCCGTATGACTAAAATATATCTTAATAGGTTAAACTTATTAATTTTAAGCACAATTTGTTTATATTTCAGTAGACTATAAAACAATAAATAATTAAGGAATATATAAATTCTTTAACCTATAAATAATGTCTACGTTGATCTTGAACATAACAAATTATAACATAAACGACTAGTTTTACAAAGTATATTAGTATTTTATTTGCAACAAATAATGTATTAATGAATATTGTTTCGATTAAATAAGATTTTTGTGTGCACCTGTAGTAACCAAAATGTTTATGGTTTACATGTAATGTATTTACGCCTTTTCTTGAACAGTGAGAAATGATACTTTGTAATAAAAATTGGACTAATTGATTAATTTTACTATAAAACATTAAAATTATTGATCTATCAATGAATACAACATTAAAATTTTCTAAACAAGTAGTAAACATATAAATTGTTTTATTATTCCATCTTGACGTATCGTAGATTACTATAAGCGTAGGATTGAAATAACTACTTCTGTTGAATTTAATAAATATTTATAACTTATAAAACTCACTATATTAAATAATTCCTTATGTTGAATTAAAATAAACGTACTGTTAAATATTTAACTTTGTACGAGTTTGACTAACCAATAACCTCAAAAAGCACAATAGAGATTTATAAGTCATATTTACATCTTACAAACATATTCATTTCGTTACGAATAAAATTATATTGTAAAGATCAGGGAAAAATTGGCGGTTAATTTGATTTGGTTCATTTTAGGTTCAATTTAGGTTCATATTTGGTTCATTTTAGGTTCATATTTGATTCATTTTAGGTTCATATTTGGTTCATTTTAGCTTCATATTTGGTTCCGTTTAGGTTCATATTTGGTTCATTTTAGGTCCATTTTCGCCCAACCAATAGACACATTTAGGTAATTTATATTATAAAAAAGAATATTCTTTAAAGGTTACCAACCATTTCTTCATTTAGAACAAAAGGTTCACAGGTCAATTTCAAGATATTCATTCAATTAACTTTATTAAATTATTTATTTATATACATTATTTGAAACAATACAGTATCCCAGAGGTAAACATTTTATTCACATCAGATTATATACGTTTATAATTCCATATTTAAATATTAACACTAAATTATTTTGATAACTATCTTTAATGGTTCAATGTGATACTATTTTACTATTGTTTTACAAATGTAAATAATTTGAAAGCTCTCATTCTTTATTTTAAAAAGCGCCTGTAAGAAAATATCTCTTACATTTCTGACATCCCAACTAAAATACGGCGTTACTTTGATTTTATATAAAATAAAAACATTGACTCTATCTTAAGGCCTGTCCATTATTTAAGAGAAATTTAGAGGAAAATATTAACTTGTTAAAAAATGTAGGGTGGGATACAACTGCAATATTATTAAAATATCATAAAAATAATGTTAACACATTTTTAATTGTTTCAATATAAACATGTATAACATGATTCTTCTACTTAAAATTGACAGAAAAACGTCTAAAAAATAGTACAGTAATTAATATATTTCTAAACATAAGTTTAAGTAAATTTCAATTCTTTAAAACTCTCCATGTGTTTAATGTTATTCATTCATAAAAAGGTAGTGCCCGATTTATACAAAATAAATTCATAGTAAAACTTGCTTTTCATTTACTACTATATTATATTTTCAATTCAATGAACAAGATATACCGAACGGTTTTATTTTAGTTAACTTATGATGTCACATAATATTTGTCACTTTTGTATTAATATTAATAAATTAATTATAAATCATACAATATGTATCCATTATTGAATTTATATTCATATATATTTTATCAAACGCATTTAAAATAGTAAAATATAAATAAGTCTTTTCAGGACTATTCCAGAAAAAAATTTAAATATTTTATTCTTTATTTGTACCATATAGTTTATCATTTGCGACAAAAGATTTCAGTTGAACATTAAAAAGTTGGGTACAGTCTGTGAATAAAACTGTGTTTCATAGTAATATTACAATATGTGAGAAGGGTTTTACTGGTTGAATGTAAAAAGGTTGAATCTGTAAAAAGGGCGTTTCTATCATCCTGGATATCTATTGCTAGTACACCTGTCAAACACTCAATCAGGACTGTTAACTCAGTACTGATTGGATCGTGGTATTGCTTGATTACTGTCTTGTCTGTTTGATTATATCAGCTGGTGTGTGGCTGTGTATTCAGGAAAATGAACAGAATATCTTAAAGAAAACTACCGGATTTTACTTTTAAGATAACAAATCTTGCCTCAATAAATCTACATACTTAGTTAAATAAGTATTCTAAGTAATTGAATAATCTTAGTTAAACATATATTACAAGTTTTTATTAATATAATTTTCTTTATCGACCCAACAAAAATAGTTTTGATTCACTAAATACATTGTTTATAAATATTTTCATATCAGTAGCCTAAAGGTTAGAAAAAAGATAAATATCATTAAGATGTACATAATATTTAACATATACGATGTTTATGATTCAGATGTCGTTTGTTAAAAATGTTACTCAATATATTCTTATCTCAAGCTTGATATGATTTAAACGAATATCAGTTAGTATCTTAGAGTCACGTTTTTATTCATTATAAACTCTATTTATTATTATAATATTTATTTATTTTTTTAAGAAGTTCCTCTCCTTTAACCTTAATCCACCCATTCCCTGTAGACTATTATTGATCTGTGTGGAGAACTTATCGGACAGAGTACACTTAAATAAGGCTAGGATTGAAACCTGCACTTATCTAACGCTTCTACAAAGTAGTGACACTGTAAACCACCGAGACACTGGATCTACTGTTTATAGAAATTAGCAAATTAATATTACATCTTTGCTGACACTTAAGAAACAATTACCATATCTTAGGTCATAAAGTAAAAATATTAAATTGCAGACATAAAAATCGCACTATAAATCTAAAAATATCCTTAGAAAATTACTTTTTATAGTGAAATAAATAAACATGTTTTCCAAAAAATATTTTTTAATGATTTATTTTTTACAAATTAATTTCCTAATTTTGAGAATTTTAATTCATTATTTTTTTTTATATTTCATTTTTAAAATGCTAATTTAGGCTAGGTTAGCCAATTCACACTGATATTGATTGCAAATGAGTGTGAATTGGTATTTTAATCTCGTAAGATTAAAGACTAACAGTGATCATGACCTCGATGAAATATGAACTGACAGATCCAATAAACTTCTCCCTTTTTTATCAAACTTGATACAAGTGGATACATCTCAACTGTAATAAACACAAACCTACTAAATTGTTTTTGCTTTTTTGTTAAAAAAAAAAACTGTAAAATAATATTACTGTTATTCACATTCTTTACAACGTATTTAAGCATTAACGTGCTTTTAATTTTTACGAAAATGAAAATTTAAAACTCAATTTACGAATAAATTATGATACAGGCTGGGTTTAAGCAAATTCTTTATTTATTTTAACATTATATAAGTTTATTTTCAAAGTGTGATTGTTACGATTGAAAGAAACACTAATGAAAGTACACACATGGGGTAGGTGGATCAGAAAATGTTGGATTGCAAAGTAAATACAAATTGTCTCTGAGTTATCGTTATCGTAATTGTTATCGTATTGTTTGCTAAAGAAAATATACATGCCATACCTCCGAGATCACAAAATATTGCTCTACCCCAATTTGATTTGGTGTGAGTATAAAATACTAAATAATATATGAAGAATATAATAATAGTTTAATATATATATATATATATATATATATATATATATATATACAGATTTTCATGTACAGTTTAAGATTTGTTATATGTATGTATTTGTTGTATATATATTTATTTTTTGAATTAAAATCAAATTTGAGATAAACTTCTTAATATATTTTACCCATTTAATTAGGGGGATTTAAAAGTAAAAAAAGTACTGTTTTATAATCAAATGTACAATCAAATGGATGACCTTCCAAACAATTAAAATAAGAATCTCTAAAAATATCTCATAGTTTAAACTAAAAATGTTGTATCTAAAAAAAATTATGATTAAACTTAAAATAATAATGCAATGATATCGTCAAGAAATTATTTAATCTTATAATATAAAATACATGTTTACCGATTTTAAATTTTGGTTTTCTAAGAATTTCTCATCTGACATAAAACTATACGAACTCTGAGGGCCCGTCTTAAGTTAGGATAATGAGGGTGATAATATCGTTGGTTAGTAGATATGTTAGTATAAAGTGTTAAGAATATACGTGAGAACAAACCTAACGTTGGAAGGTCTTTAGTTTTCTTAATTATTTGCATAACAGGATAGTAATGGCACAATCAAATACATTCTTAAGATTATTCTATATTTTAATTTCGACTGAACTAATTGTAGAATTACATTAATGTTTTCAATAATGACGTTTGATTTCATGTTTATTGTATAGATTTCCGACTATTATTACATGCTGAAGGATGACTTAGGTAAAATCATTTATTTTAACCTGGCTTACGTTGATTTATTTATATTGTGCTTATTGCATTCAGTAATTGCGTTCAGGTGCCTTCTGCTTGAAACACGTGAGCACATACGTTCGCTGTGGTTAGGTTTTGTACGGTATTTACTTCAGAACTAAGTATGTTGTTTGTTCATTCCAACAGCTGATTAATGAAAGTATTATAAACATTAATAAAATTGATATTGCCAAAGGGCTTGCATTGTTAGATACTTGATAGAGCCATCGGGGCGATGCCCTTATGGCATTTCAAAATAACCAGATAACATAAGAATGTCCATGCAAAATTTAAGCTGAGTGGGTCCAGTAGCTTTTCAGTGATTGAAAAACACACACACACACACACACACACACACACACACACACACACACACACACACACACACACACACACACACACACACACACACACACACACACACACACACACACACGCACGCACGCACGAACGCACGCACGCACACACACACACACACACACACACACACACACACACACACACACACACACACACACACACACACACACACACACACACACACACACACACACACACACACACACACACACACGCACGCACACGCACACGCGCGCGCGCGCACACACACACACACACATGTACGCACACACAGATAGGTGCCATTATATATTTATATACTAGTACGATAAATTAGGTTATTATCAGTATAAAACAGGAATAGAAAATCAAAACATTAGCAAGTAGTATTAAAACTAATTGACGTTTACTTGTACGAGTATAATACACAGTACAAGTAAACGTCACACAACACAAATATATTACAATATAAGCACAAAATGCTCAAATATATTATAATATAAGCACAAAAATACTACAATACAAGTACAAAATGCACAAGTTATATCAAAATACAAGCTCAAAAAGCACAATTATATTACAATATGAGGACAATACACACAATATCTTTTTCCGTAAACACAGCAATGTGAGTACTCAAATTCTGTGAGATGTTGTCTTGATTAAGAATATGGGAATGTTTTTCTACCCAATTCTACCAGAACGTTAACTTACTGAAGTCAGGACATATCCAGCACTAATGTTCGATTGTTAAAAATTTATAAAGTTCTTGATCAGGGCACAACTCCGCACACTTTGAGTACCGAAATGAGAATATTTACGGAAAGTGATATTTACCGTTTTCCTTATTTTCGTAATTTTTCCGGCTTTTCCGCCGAAAAAATATTATATTATTCTTTATGTAACGACAGTACTATACAAAATCTCAGCCTAAAAAACGCCGATTTCCGTGTAATACCGATATGTTATTAGTGGTATGTTTTTGAAAATACAAAAATATACGATTATACTTTAGTATTTGAATACTATACTTTTTAATCTGCTGCGACTGAGGATGTAACATTGTCAATAATATTTATTTAGTTGATTATAATTACACTATTCGAAAATATAATATCTATATTAAATGTTTTATATATTTAAAAACATTTAAAACAAGGTTTTTGTCTAATATAATTCATCAGGCGCAGTGTTCAATAAAATCTATACATGAGGCCAGACTCATGTATACAGTTTAATTCCAACTTTTCAAGTCTCAGTAAACTCAAAATCCACACCTCCATTATAATTCTGTAACTAACCAATACTTGCTGGGCAAATAATATAATTATATTCTATATATCGTTTTAATAAAAATGTACATTATGTCTACACGTGACTTAAATATATAAATACACTTACATAATAAAATATCGATTATTATAATGTATGTTACTGTAACTAAATATATAACTTTTCATCAAAATATATGTTATACTATTTTTCAATATTACTCCAAATCTTGTGTATATTGAAGTCCATATTCACCAAAATCTTGACAATTGGCGTCTTAAGAATAAATAAAAAATAAATATCAAGTCCATATATTTGAAATATAAAATACACCAGTTTTACTAATATGTTTCATAAGAGAGTAATTTATTTTTAAATACCACAGTAACTAAAATGTTTTTTACATCAATCTCACAACACATTACCAAATAGTTCTCTAATTATTTGGAAAATAATAAATTTTAACAAATTTATAATTCTTTAACAAATCTTACTTATTTTCTTTTAATGCGAAGCCTTAACTTAACTTAGTACATAACTTTGTTTAGATACAGTGCTTACAATCCCTTTTAGCATGAGTAAAAATCTAAAATCCTTGACCATGCAATAAAGTCTTCAGTTCTAACCCCTGGCGTAGCAGAAGCCCTAATTAATATAATTTATTACCAAACATTTAGGATTATTACTCTTAGTTATTTAAACTATGTATATTCGAAATGTAATACTTTTCTCTGTTATTTACTAGAAATATTACATAAAAAGCAATATAATGATAATTTAATAAGTGTTTAATTTGTATAATAATATTACTATTTGAATAAGCCACATCAATATCATCAATTCTAGTACAAAATTTCTATGAGTTTGTATACGTTTTATTGTATGTAAAATTAAATAATTTATTTAATAATGGCTTTTTTAGTAATAGCCTACATATAAACCACTATCCATACAACTTTTTTTAAAGATAAGAGTAACAATTTTTATCTCTAGGTTTCTAATATCTAGTCATAAGCATTTATAATTTATATTATTTCATAACTTGAGTAATAATCCAAAATATATTGCTATTAATAACTCCATTTACTAACACACAAATGGTTAGATAAACCAATTTAAAATACTAAAAATGGCCTGAAATGAAATCCTGAGCTTGAGTCCATTTTATTCCAAAATTATTCAGGATACTTATCCGAAATATGCGTGCTGTATAAGATATCATTAGTTCTTCTCGAGTGATCATGGATATGTCGGTTCTCCTCAAAGTCCCATTCAGCCCACTGCCACACACTTAGAAAATTAACTACACGAGAAAATTTAATTATATCAATCAAATCGTTCTCTTGTTTTGACTCCTAAAACTAGAAACATATGTTTTTCTATTTAACCTACACACTGTTTCTAAGTTCTTTGATTTGAATTAGTATAAACTAAAATACTTGTATGAAGAGCAGTTATTACAATATTGGAGTGTTTCGATTAATTTATCAATATACATTTTTGTAACTTAGGGCCTTAAAACTAAGAAAACACTTACGTAGTCCACTAGCTGATCCAAACAGTAAGGAAAATGTATATCCTATCCTGCTCAGTTTATCTTGATTGAAATAGTTTGAATCGATGGACTTAAATTGGGTTGGATACTATATTACATGTCTACTACGAGTCTACGCTGTATGTCATTATAATTAGATGAACTAAGAATTTTTAAGTACACCTAACTGTGAAAACTTCCTAAACGAACTGGGTAATGAATTCTCAAAACTATCTGAATAGGATATTTTTGTTATGAATTTCTTCATAAAACTTATTTATATTTTTCAAATTATTGGTTCTTAAGTAAATAAGCATAAATATTGATTCCATCCAACTTAAGAAATCTCTTTTAAATTGATACTCAGCCTTGATGTACAGAAAGTTAAAAATAACTTGTATGTTCACTGGCTGAATATTTATACAGTATAACATTATTCGGACCTTTTCCGTTAATTCACTATCACTAATTTTCCGTTACTGCACTACCACTAAGTTTTTATCGCAATTACGTTAAGGTCAGGTTAGATGGCTACGAAAGTTGATCACAAATTGGTAAATCCAATGATTGACTTACCACCGAATGCGCTCTCCGCGTGTAAGTTCTTGGAATCCATAAAGATATTTTACAAACTTTAAATCTTAGAATTTTCTCTTGGTCTTAACAGATTAGACCTTGGTGAAAACAAAATATCTAAAGGTACTGAGAAAATGTTTATTTGTTAGGGATTCTTTTTGTTAAAATCCTGCTATGTATATTTTTAGAATATTAGTTAAATACTAGATAAGTGTCAAGATAACTTTTATTTCGTACCTTTTCACTACCAATACTTTAGTTAGGTTATGTTAGGTTTGTTTAGGCTATATTGGTTTTTTTTTTTTTAAGTTATGTTCGGTTTGGTTATATCAGGTTAACCTAAGTTATGGTTATGGTAGTGAATTAACAGAAAACATACTTTATTTTAAAGCTTTACGTAATAGCATTTGTTTGTGCCTTATTAAAAAAAAAAAAAAAAAAAAAAAAAACAGACAAACATTCAGAACTTATCATGTTATAGTTTGGACACTCCAATTTGATTGAGTCCAACTTTTAGTTTTCTATGTATGCTTACAGCACCAACACACATTTTACTCTTCAACGTCATAAAATTGCACACGAACATAGTTATTGAAACATTTACTTATATATTTAATAGTTACAAATATGCCATTTTACATTAGTTTATATTTATTGATAAAAACTTTTATGTTTTGGGCATAACTCTTATAACTATTTATAAAAGTAAATGCTAGGGGAGTATAGTAAATGACTAAGATAAAATACTACTGTATAGTAAATTATTCAACTATCGTACAGTTAAATGTTTTAGGCTCAAAGTATGTCTTAAGATGGTGAAGACCTTTAATATTAGTTTTCATAGTTCCATAATTGACGATAATAGATTAACTGAAAAATGATATGTATTGTGGTTCATTTTTTCAACTGAGAGGAATAAAACGCATTTTTAGTGACTTGTATGCTAAGTATTGCCTTTTGGTTACTCTTTTAAAAATATTTCTTAAATTACCATGTCATAATCTGCGTATATATCTGTTAAGTTTTGAAATAAAATGGCATTGATGTATCAATGTTCGTTGTGATTTTGTTGTTAGAAATGTGAATGCTAAAACTTCTAAGTTGTTTACATAGACGAATAAAATTCATACCATAGTTAGAGAAAATGAATTAAAATACAAACATGTTAAATATTTAGTTGCAAAATTAAATGCAAAAACTACATAATCTAATGTGAAATCATCTAGCTATATTTACTGACAATCACCACTTGGTCTTAATCTAATATTTACTCAATAACTATGAAGTTAAAACAGAAAAAAAAATATGTAAATAACTATTGCATTTTAAAAACTGTGTGACTGTAACATTCCTTTAACGAAATGACATAATATGTTGTGCTCATTTTACACGATGTCCTAGATAATCGATAGATTGCTATATTTTAAACACGCTAAGGATACTTGGTTCGGAAGACTAATTAATTATCATATTGTATATGTCCTGTTTCTTACATCATTGCCTCGAGACCAAGGGCGGTCTCAGACAGTATAAACGACTCCTCCAGTCCACACCAGTATCAGTATCAGCCTACAGGATGTATCCTTCAGTATCAGGACTCTTGGCTATCCTCGCAGTGGCAGGACTTGTCCACTCTGCCATCATTCGTAAGTTTATTCATAAAAATATGTCATTCCAAAATATTTTATAGATTTTTCCGATTATTTAGTTGAAACTGTCTTAAATACGTAATTTTATAAAAAAGTTTAAAACGTAAAGATATTAACTAAAAACATAATTTCTAACAGAATTGAATTAGTATTTGACCCTACTGCTAGACAGCATTTCTATCGGGACTGGCCACTAATTTCCAACTAAACGCAGTATTACATTTAAACACATATAAAAACTTTGTTTTTTGTTATAATATCACAAGTTACACGTCATTTTATTCATACAATTTCAAAAAAACAAATAAACATCTAAAAATAAAAATTATAACACTTTTGAAAAATGCTATATGTAAACAATTAATTGTTGTATACACTAAAAATAAAGTTTACATATTCCGTTGTATATAATATACTTGATTCACTCCATAAAATAAATACAAACTATAAAAAACGCTTTAAATTCATATAGTTTTTAAAAAAATACATAGTTCTATTATAATTATTTCATTTTATACTATATACTAACATATGTTAAATACATGCGCACCCAGTAATCCTTATGAATTCGGGACTGTAATGCTGCATACACATTTATAAACACCTATTCTAGTCATAATATCAACATTCATGCATTATTTTACTTGGAAAATGTACGTCACCATAGAAACGGCTGAATAAAAAAATATTCAAATAGAAAAAATATTATCAGCAGATTTTTTACAAAAAAAGCATTGTTAATGTATCAAAATATTCTATTTACGGACTTTATTTAGATTTACCTCATAACAATCCAAATATAAAATTATTTACAGCATGACAACAACATCAAACGTGTTCATAACAAACGAAACCAAACAAAAGCTTCAGAATATTGAATAATAACAACGACATGTAATCTGTCAGTTGTTGCAGATGACGTGAAAAATATGTTGACAAGTTAAACTAAAATAATAAAAGCAAAATTTTTCAAAATGTTTATAAAAATCTATAATAAGTGAAAAATTTAAAGTTTTTTACCTAAAGATATAAATTTTGACTTATTTTTAGCGTTTTATCACATTTTAAATGCCGATACAATGACAAATGTATTTGGCACCTGATATCAGGCTTTGCCAATTGAACGACATGCCTCGGCGCCTGATATCTGGGTTTGGCCAGTTATAGGGCTAAATATTTAACTCTCCCTATTACTAATCACTTGTAAATTGTCCTCTATCTATAGGTAAATATATAAATGTTGAAAGTACAGTACAATTTATATATGCTTGTGAATGTACATAGTATGTGAATATACATAGTAGGCCTATTTTATTTATGTTTAAAAGATACAACTCAAAGATCAATAATCAATATGTATTAACAAAAAGACCAAGTAGTTAAATTAAAAAAAAACTTAAAGATTCCAAAAGTTATGGAAAAATTCATTGTAAAACTTGGTAGACACTGTGCCATATACCTCTCAACAACCATATATATTCACTATTTTCGTGTTAATACAATTCAATTAATGTAAATAAATGGTAAACACGCTATTTATCCTCCGTTATTATCAAGTATAAAAAGAGAACCATTATTTAAACAAGTTATTTGACATTTCAAAAATTATTAAAAATTTTTATTTTAATTTCACAACTGTTCTCATAATACAAACTTTTTATTTCAGCATCAGACATCAAAGGGTGCAAGAGGGATGATCCAAAACTGAATGAATGTGTCGTCACCTCAATCAACTCTCTATCTCCAGTTTTTATTGGTGGTAAGGAAGTCACAAAAACTACATACAAGAAAAATATTTTGTATTAAATAACGATTATTATTAATGTACAACGTTAAGAATAATATATATTATCTTGTAAATAAATAACTTCTTGATTTTATTATGGCATTTATGTGTTACTATTATTTATGTTATTTAATTTATTATAGTTATATAATATAACTGAATATGTCCATTTACTTTCCATAGTGTAATATTTTTGCTATGCTAAACTAAGCAATATCCTCTTTTTGTGCTATACATTTATAATGCACCATCAAACTTATTATTATGATAGTAAATTATCAATAGTTTGAGCATCAATCACTACACTGCTATAAGGAATCCTTGTTAATGACTTTATTACTGGAAACTTTCCTTCTTTCATTATAGCTTTGAATGATTTATTTCAGGTGAAAAGGACTACGCCATCCCAGTCCTGGATCCTTTTGTTATCGATAATGTGGTCTTGAGTGAGAGGAATGGTCAGGGGTTGGATATCGCCCTCAACTTTAAGGACGTCAAAGTTAGAGGAATTAAGGAAGCTGTAGTTGAACGTACTACCACGTAAGCCTTAATATTTTTATTCGATCGTAGGAAGTCATTTATCAATAACCAGACTGAGTAATCTTCCTATTAGTACTTTTATTATTTGTGTGTTTTTAAAATAAAACAATAATAGAGTCGTATCCAAAGTGGTTTTATATTCAGAAATACGGCAGTTTAGTACTGAATGTTAACAGCCTGACAACAACAATATTTACAAATAATATCATGGTAATAATTTTATTTAATGATTTTTTGAACATAAATAATTTTATTAAGTAAATTTAACGATTTAAACTATTAGTAATTGGCACCATATTAGGTGATAAATTGCCCTAATCTTATTTACGTTTGACCTAAGGTTTAATAAATCAATAATAATGATGATATTAAATTACTGGTCTTGGTGTAGTAATTTATATAGGCTTTAATTGGAATTCTAATAATACATTATCTCTGTAATAATATTGGAACATAAACTTAGATGAAACAGTGTAAATATTCAAACTATTCACAATTATGCTGATAAAAAACAAATCAATTAAAAAACGGCAGTTTATGAATTTTGTACTATTAAATTTTACTAAGGTATTTTATTGTGTTATTTGTGAATAATATAAAAATTGTTTGTTAATATATTGATTATATCTTTATATTACACATAAAATAATTAGCTCTTTCAGGCATAGTATTTACTTCCAAAATGTTTTCGTAGAAATATAAATCAATATTAGCATTTAGAATAGTTCATACATTTTCAGCATCTTGTGGTAGAAGTACTTTCAATCTGCTTCCACCAAAGTTTCGTTTATTTCAGGATTGACCTTCAGAAGCAAGCGGTCGAGATAAAAGTGTTCATCCCCGCTCTGATGCTCGACGCTCAGTACACTGCAGACGGCAAAGTCCTGCTTCTGCCTATCAAGGGGGCTGGGCAGGCTAACCTAACATTGGGTAGGTCTACTGTTCAGTGTTTGTAAAAAAATCTGTTAAGTTCGTTTTGAATTTAAAAAGGGACTTTTTTTACGAACAATTAATAATAATAGACGAGGTGGTGAATATAAAAATGTAACAAATCTTAAAATGAGCATTTAAATGTTGTTGCATTTTTGGAACAGGCTATTATATCACACTTCTTACAATTAATAATTAAAAATTGGAAATGTTATATTATTAATAGTTTCACGTACTAATTTCAGTCAAACCATTAAGTTATAACACTTAAAAACTAAGTTTTAATGCAGACGGTGGATGAGTTGCTGTGACACTACCAAAGTATGAGCACGGATGGGTGAGTCGGTCAATATCACTTGACATGCAATGGTGGGTGGGTGAGCTGATACCACTGTGCGTTAATGGTTTGGTTATTAAAACAGTATGAGTATATGTGGGTCAATAAGTTTAACACTCTATCTGTGGATTGGTGCGTCAGTACGACAGTACGTGTTTGGTTAGGTGGATAGGATTATAAACATTTCGTAATTGTGTGAGTGGATTGGCTAATGTCACCTTAAGTTAATATTTATACCATGATGCCCACAATAAGTTATACATAAATATTGGGAATTGTATTTTCTTATTAATTTTGTTTACCAATATAAATTTAACTTGAAAACCATTAAACTTAATAACTAATATCTAATCCAAATTACCAATTCCAATTTAGTGCCAAAAGCATGATCATTATCTGTCTTATATTGTACGTTCATTGTTTACAACCATCACCATATGTAGTAAATAGTTTTTCAGGAAACAATAATAAAATAAAGAATACTATTTAAAGACTCGATTTTAGTCAAATTTACCAATAATATTATACCAATTATTCATTAGATAAGAATGAACCGTTAGAATATTTCTCTTTCTACGTTGTAATAAGTTAGAATAAGTTGTATTAAGTTAGAACTGTGATAATAACAGTTTGTTATCATCATTAAAAGGTACCCCTTTTAAAAATAACATTTCAATGTATTACTGTTAGATATAATAGAATTTAGTACGTTGTAGTACTAAATTCTGTTATATCTAACAGTAATACATTGAAATGTTATTTTTAAAAGGGGTACCTTTTAATGATGATAACAAACTGTTATTATCATGTAATACCTTTCTCGTTTTTTATATTACATTCTTTTCTTTAGTTTATGACGTTTTTTGTAAGTAAAATAAAACTAAAGTAGATTATAAATATATTTATTGATTACTTTAAAAATACTATATAAAGTTGTTTGACAATATTATCAAACTATAATATATTTCACCTAATAAAGCTGAAAATTAAACATGATATGACTATGAAACAGGCTATTTATTTTCAATATTATTTAGTAAAAAAAAATATGTTAAAATTATTTAAAGCTCTGAGAGTTAAGCCACACGAATACACTAAAGATATTAAACCAGGCAATAGACGTAAAATAAAGTAAAGTTTATTAATGCATTTCCATTTTTATCACACTATTTTAGATATCTTCTCAATAATATGATTCCAATTCAAGGTACACACTCAAAGAGTTTTTTTTCAATTCCTTTTAAAAAAGCAACATAAATCTTTGTTTTCATACTATATACACCTGTATATTTACAATAAGTGTAATGTACATACTTAAATATTATTTTAAATGTATACTCTACAATCTACATGTTTAAGAGGAAAGGTCGTAAATTTAGGTAATTTAATAATGGTAAAAATATATTTTTTTTAAATTCATATAAAATTATTCAGCTATGTAATGGATAAATGGAAAAGAGTGGTTTATAAGGAAAAATTGCAATTATTAATCATGTTGTAAGAAGAAAAAGTATCCTAAAATATGCGTGTTCCTGTTTTACAAATTAAACGAGTTCACACGAACAAGCCTCAAGGCATTGCGTGTGAAACAAACAGATTCTGGAGTTTTGTTATTACAATTGCTTCTGTTATGTAGGTATAAATTTATATTATAATATTAAAATAATAATGCTTTGGCATAATATATATATAAAACAGTTTTGGTTATTTATGCTTACATATTCAAAATAAATGCGCTAAAACCTGAAATGTATATGCCTACAAAACTACACTATAGTGTTTGTTTGAATTGCGTGTGTGATTATCATTTGATTCATAATTCTATAATGGCAGTCAAGAATATAAATATTACTGAGAAGATATCGAAAATAGTGTCTAAGCTGTTTTAAAATATTATTGCAATAAAATAAACATGTTTGCAACAATTATATGTTAACGATTGTTTTATTAAGGAAATATCAGTGCTATTTTATACATAATTTACTAAGATAATTTGTCATAAAATAATAAAAACCTAATTTAATATTCTATATTCTTTCATACAGGAGACTTGAAGGTTACATTTGACACAGACTTCAGTCTTCACAAGGATGAGGATGGAAAGGAGTACGCTCAGCTGGCTAACTCAAAACTGGATTTTACAGTTGAACACTTCAACATATACCTAGCTAACCTTTTCAATGGAGACAAGACCTTAGGTAATAAAAAAAACTTTTAAATGTAATATTTAGTGTTTTTGGTAGAGGTTTTTTAAAATAATAATTTTTACTTATAAAAAAAAGCATTTTTATGTATTCAATACATTAAAATACTGCTTATTTTATCATGTTAAAAGTAGTAATAACTTAAGGAAAAACATTATTTCATAGTAAATTAGTTATAATCTGAACATTAAATATATATACAAAACAATTACTCAAATAATATTTGTTAATAAATGTGCATGCATAATATTATGTGTTACTGCAGCATACATTAAGATTTTTGCATAGTTATATAAAATCTGTGCTCAATTTACCATTTGAATCAATATTCGTCTAGAATTCCTAGCAAAAATTACTTGTGAAATTCTGTGTGTTGGATTAATATGACAATAAATTGCTCCAGTTATGTGAAAAACCGATACCCTGGACAGAGATTATAATAATATATTGGTTCAATAAGTTTATAGATTCTGATATTAAATTTATTCCATATTAAATCTTGAGATAAAATTCATGTTTTTAGTTAAATCCTTAGGATTTGTAGAAAAAATAATTATATTAGCAGAGTTACAAAGAGTTACAAAAATAAATAATCCTGTTCTTAATTATTACCATTTGTTATAAAATAAATATAAAGACTTTTCCGTTAATCAGAGTAGTCTTAAATCAATTAAAAACTTATTTTTGGGATTGATTTTTGTTATTTTTGACGTTAATATATTTTATTTTATTGCATCCAGAAACCCAGATGAACACATTCCTCAACGAGAACTGGAAGGAGCTCCTGAAGGAATTTGGACCGATCCTGCGGGAGACTATAAGGACAATTATCTTCACAGTCGTCAACAATGTGGCACTCAAAGTTCCTTTTGAAGTTTTATTTCCAAAATAAACGACTTTTTATGAGTTTATCCTGAGATTATGAAACGGTCAAGCCTCTCCAACAAGACATTAAGGACATTAAATTAAATTTATCACCTGTAACATATAGTTATAGCTTCTTTATATCGTATTGTTACTTGAGGATATTTTAAAATATGTGCAAGTTAAATTAATCTTTTTTAGTGATTTTTAGTTATTCATGATACTCATATGAATAATATGTCTATAACCAGGTGCAAATACTATTCCTTGAACAACACAAAATAATCTTATAATTAATTTATCAATTTTATTTATTCTATTTATATCAGTATTGGCCTTTTGTTTCAACTAAACTACTTAAAAAACTAACTTTGAACGAGTCTTTTCTACTTTAAGTCTCGTATTCTTTAATACTTATAATGTGTTTTAAAACTGCCATTAGTAAGACATTTGAATTATATCGAATGATCACGTAGAAATTCCTTACAATAAAAAAAATATCCTGTAAAAATAGTTTCTAATAGCAATACATAAATAATGAAGTTTGTGTAAATACATATTTATTATTGAGTACATATCTATACGTATTGTGAAATAAAACATGTTAAAATAAAATATTTATTCACAGTTATAAATATTGTTGTTGTTGTTTGATTCACTAAGTCAATATCCAGACATATTATATATATATGTATATATATAATATGTATGTCAATATCCAAAATATGTATAATTGTCAGTTAAATTTCTCATTATTGTTATACACCGCTCACACCTAAAGTTTAACATTTGAACCATCTAATAGTTTCCACGCCAACGGAATCCACTGTTGGTGTTAAGGGTCTTAGAAAAGGAGTTGTAACATCTGCAACGTTCACAAGAATTAGTTCCATCGTAACTGGACTACAACACTATACCTATATTGCCTTAAATATCTATTTTCGTATTTTATCTTTAGAATTTATTTTTCAAATCGAATTAGATATAATATAGTTTGATATTTATCTTTTAGTAAAAAAATGATCACGCACTTGTCCGTTAATTTACTACCTATACTTTTTTCGAATCCTCACTACCACTAAATTTTTATCGTAATTGAGGTTAGGTTAGGTTTTGTCAGCTAGGTAAGGTTAGGTTAGGTCAGCCAGGTTAGATTAGGTCAGCTAGGTTAGGTTAGGTCAGGTTAAGCTAGGTTAGGTTAGGTAGCTAATAAAGCTGATCACAAACTGGTAAATACAATGGTTGACTTACCACCGATTGCGATCTCTGTATGTAAATTCCTGTAAAGTGATAATTTAAGGCCAGTGATATCGGATAATTAATATCACAGTGGACGTTAAAATGATTGAGGAACAGTTTTTAGAGCAACAGGATTATTACCAAGTGGTACTGAATTAACGGAAAAGATTAAAGAATATATTTAGTATTATATTAGAAATAATAAACTAATACACTCATATAAATAACTTGCAGTATTTATAAACTAGAAATAAAGTTACAATCAAATGAAAAAAATTAAAAATATACTGTTTTAAAATAAGTCTTTCTCCTAAATTTATTTATAACCTGGAATTGAGACAAACTGTCTAACAGCTTTTTCATTGAATTATCTCTTTATTAACAAAAATATAGCTTAAAACATCAGATTAGAGGGATTCGAAGTATTTTCGTGTTTAATATTTAAAATGACTAGTATTTATTTTATTTTACACATCCTACGAGAGGAATCACCCTGAACAATATACGAGAAGAATTGGTTGAACAATCGCCAAACACTGAATCAGGACAGTTAATTGGTACTGATTGGGTTCTGGTATTGAATTGTTAAATGTCTTGTCTGTTTCCTTTGTGTGAGTCTTTGTATTCCGGAAATTGAGCATAATAAAGGAAATTGTTAATCAATACAAGATTATAGTAAACAATAAACTTGATAACTGACTGAAAACAAACAATTTTGTACTACTCTAAAATAAAGAAAGAAACTTAAGTTTTAGTCGAATTTTTCGTGGACAATTTACCATATAACAATATAGTTTTCCAGAAAATATTAAGGCCTACTATTTCTGACATTTTCCATAAACAAAATAAATGTGCCTAACTACTATTAGAAATGTCTAGTTATAATGAAACCTTTAGTAGAATATACAGGGTATCCGGGCTAGAGGTATCAAGAAATAACTAACTCGTTTGGTATAACAATGTAATATTTATTTTAAAATAACCATGATAACATGTTAAAAATACAACCAAGAATGTTATCTTATTTAGTAAAGTTCAATGTGATCACCATAAGTCGCTCTCACACGGTCCAATCGGTATTCAATATCCCGCCATGTGTTTGCGAGCATTTCTAGCGTTATCCTTTCAACTGCAGCCACAATCCTATGCCTTAGTTCCCGTAAACATTACACTCTTTCCTGGTATACGAAATCTTAGATGAACCCCCATGCAAAGAAATCCAAAAGGGTCAGATCTGGCGATCTTGCCGGTCATGCAATATCACCTATCCAACGACCAGGGAATTGCTCATTAAGAAAATCCCGAACATCATTGTGGTAGTGTGGTAGAGCACAGTCTTGCTGGAGAATGATTTGTTCTGGCATTTGGAGTACTGCAAAGTTTTGTAACATGTCCAAATGAATGTGGCCTGTTACTGTGTGTTCAATGAAAAAAATGGCCCAATAATTGCATTGTGCATCACTCCCTGCCAAACATTTATTTTTGGTGTGTCTCTTTCATGCATTACTGAGGCATGCGGATTTCTTGATCCCCAAATACGACAGTTGTGTCGGTTTATTAATCCACTGAGGTTAAAAGCAGCCTCGTCACTGATAAGTACATTTTGAAGAAATGTGGGATTTTCATTAATGCGATCCAACATCTCGTTAGCATATTCTAGTCTCAAAGGACGATCATTTGGCATTATCTGGTGAAGCAGCTGAATCTTCTATGCACGAAATTTGAGCCTTTTACGTAAAATGACATGAACTGTTGATTTAGGAAGTTGCAGTAATCTAGAAGATGATCTAATTGATGTACGTGGAGTTTGATTAAAAAAATTTAGCACGTTGTTATTTGCTTGTACACTTAATTGCTTCTTTATGAAGTATTCTGTCCCACAGTAAGATTGTCTTTGAGGTTGGTGGATTAATGTTGTAATCACGACGAGCCCGACGTTGAACACGAGTTACAGATTTGTACTCTGCAACCCACAACACGCACTACCTTTTGTTTGTAGGGTCCAAATTTTTTTAACATAAGAAACTTACAGCCAAATGACAACCATGACAGCAGAATCACTACAGTTAATTATACGAATTTAAAGCCAACAATGGTGTTGTAATCAGCTGAATTCTCAGTAACATCATCATAAGGCTGATATGCACGTTAGTGGCTAAGTTGTTGTTACCGCCAGAGATGTCAGCTTGATCACATGGAAAGACTGAATTTTCTTTAACTGGTAATTTTTTGGCATTGTGTGTGAGACATGACCGTCAAACTTTACACATACAATCTTGGTATTATTACTTACCATTTGTAGTTTTAAATAAAACAAAAAAACAAAAAATTGATCACCCCGGATGGGAATATTTATTTATTGATACCTCTAGCCCGGACACCCTGTATTGTTCTAAATAATATGATGTTAATTAAGCTTACAAAAAAATTATGCTATGTCAAATCCCCTAAAATAAATTGCAAAGTATGGCCTTGCAAAACACTTAAAATCTGTTAAGTTTTAAATATTTATATGACATTCCCCAAATTTACACCATAACTGAAATATTATTTTTACGCTTACGCAAGCGGTTGTTATCGTTATTTAAATGTATAACAATTATTTTAATGTTGATAAAAACAACCAATGGTAACTAGTACTGATGACGATATGGGTGGGGCTAGATACTGTGCGGTTACAAGTGGCCTACCGTTTCCTTGACAACAATAATTTAAGGTTGTCATGGGGTAATGTAATGAGGTAGGTCATATAAATACTTAAAAATTAATAGATTTTAAGTATTTTGCAATTCCATACTTTACAATTTACTATAGACATAATTTACATGTAATTTACATTACATAATAATATAATATGTTTGTAAGCTGAATTAACATCATATAATTAGGAACTCCATATTCTTATTTAAGTTTCATTATAACTAGACATTTCTAATAGTAGTTAGGAATATTTATTTTGTTTATGGAAAATGTCAGAAATAGTAGGCCTTAATATTTTTTGAAAACTATATTGTTATATGGTAAATTGTGCACGAAAAATTCAACTAAAACTTAAGTTTCTTTATTTTAGATTAGTACAAAATTGTTTGTTTTTAGTCAGTTATCAAGATTATTGTTTACTATAATCTTCTTTTGAATTACAATTTTCTTTATTATGGTTAATTTCCGGAATGCAAAGACTCACACAAAGGAAACAGACAAGATATTTAACAATTCAATACCAGAGACCAATCAGTACCAATTAACTGTCCTTATTCATTGTTTGGCGATTGTTCAGCCATTAAGCTGATTCAGTGTGATTGTGTTTCGTCTGGAAGGAAGCGTTAAAATAATATTAATCCGAGTCATTTAAAATTAAAAAAAAACACACACAAAAATACTTGGAATCCTTCGAATCTGATATTTTTTACTATCTTTTTGTAAATAATGAAATAATGCAATGAAAACTCTGTAAGATAGTCTTGTTTCAATATTAGATTATAAATAAATATAGGTGAAAAACCTTTTTTACAACAGTAATTTTTAAATTTGTGACCATTTGATTGTAACTTTATTTTTAGTTTATAAATACTGCAAGTGATTTCTATGAGTGCATTGGTTTATTATTTCTAATATAATACTAAATATTCTTGAATCTTTTCCGTTAATTTACTACCACTTGATAATAATTCTATTGCTCTAAAAACTGTTCCTCAATTATTTTAACGTCCACTGTGATATTAATTATCCGATATCACTGGTGTTATCGTATTGCTTAAAATAACTTACATACAGAGATCGCAATCGGTGGTAAGTTAATCATTGTATTTACCAGTTTGTGATCAGCTTTAGTAGCTACCTAACATAACTTAGCTGACCTAACCTAACCTAACCTCAATTTTGATAAAAATGTAATAGTAGTGAGGTATCGAAAAAGTAGAGGTAATGAGTTAACGTAAAAATCATGATTTTTTTCTGAAAAATAAATACCAAATTATATTATATTTAATTAAGTTTTAACGAAAATTCTACAAAATTAAACACGAAAATATATATTTTAGGTGATTGAAGTATAGTATTGTAATCCAGTTACTTTGGAACTAATTTTTGTGCAAGTTGCAGATGTTACAACTCCTTTTCTAAGCCCCTTAACACCAACTCAATGTGGCATATATATATATATATATATATATCTTCCTCATCTTTATAACTTTTATAAAGGCAATAAAAAATAAATAAGTTTCTCAATAAAATATTCAAATTATAAAAAAATGTATGATAGTATAAAAAACTGATTATCATGTTACAAGGTGTTTCAAATATCGTTTAACTAGTGCAAAACTTAAAATACAATTATTATAATGATTATGATAGACAGGTAACGTGGGTTATGTGTGCAGTTTATTTCACTTTTAGGTTTCTTATCCAGAAATGCAATAAAACTACTGACATGAAATAAATAAAAAAAATATTATTATTTAAACTATACAATAATTTCAAACTAAAAACTTAATAGCAAAGTTATAAAAAATAATACTACTATTTCAACTAACTTAATTATACTTGGTGTTTTGTGGTAGATACAATTGAGATTCACGCTTTTGGATTTAAAAATAAAATAAATGTTTAATCGCTTTATATAAAAATACAATTTAACAAATTGTTATATTATTGTTCATTTTAAATTGCTCTGATTACAAAATGGCTTATTAAATTTAACTATATTTCAAAGAACGAAAAACATTTTAGATAAATTTTATATAAAGTACATAATAATAATAGTATTGAACGGTTAATATAGAATTTCAATAATATAAATTTCTTGTTTTCCATTCTTTGCAACACGATAAATATTATTAAAAGCTAAAGTACAAAAAAGTATAAAAATTTAATTAATTATCATAATTTAGTTTAAATAAGGCAACTTGAATATTAAATATAACACTTTTTTTAATTGTCAGATAAATGCATTTTAAGGTGTCATTATTGTACTTCTAGTCAATAAACGTTAAATAAAAGTTGTCGTAAGAGAAGTAGCCCTGTGGTTAGAGGCTATATTTAAAACTACTCTTACTTGCGTCTGCCAATCACTGTTAAGTCAATCAATATTATTTATATGAAATGGTTTTAAAATATTAAATTTGTTGTGACTTTTCAAAAAGGTTGGTGCAGCCACTGAATTTGATGATAATTCCAACATTTCATAATACTATTAATGACAGTCTCAGTCCATAAAGTTCTGTGGTTATCACCACGGATAACTAACGATCACTCGACAGAGAATCCAACTAAGTGAGTTACTCTATTTAAATAGTTCATGACACAAGTGTAAATAAAGTGTTTGTACCCACATTGTGACAATATGACATGTTAATGAAGTGTTGTAAATATCTAACGGGAATACTGTATGTCATTTTATAACAGATAAGGGTATACATAATCTATCCACTGAGTCACACCACATTTAATATTCATAAATATTAAGTCACATACTGGATGTAAGTAAAATTTGGGTAAAAAGTATGAACAATTCAAACTAATTCTTCCGTTATAATTTTCAAACCTACTTTTGGTTACGGGTCAAAAGTCCTTTAAGGGGTGAAACGAGTTATTTTCTAACTATAATTGAAGCTGCAAGAGAAAGCTTCAAAAACTTCCCCAATTACGTAGTCGTCAGAAAAGCGCATAGAGAAGATATAATGGTTTTAGTACTTCTCGGTGTAGGAGTAGGCCTTTTGACCTCTTTTGTAAGAATATTTGTCACGAGACTTTGCATCTATAAATTCCGGTAGTCAAACTTAACTTTAGATATTGAAAATTATTTATAAAATTGGTGGCCTTTTTATGATTGTAAGTACCCTTTCTAGTATTTTAAAACAAAGAATATATTATCAGTATGTTATGAAAACAAATATTTTATTGTAATTCTATGTTTTGAGATATTACTAAAGCCATGTAAGAAAATATTTTGGTTTGAAAATCTTGATGTTTTCTGATGAAAGTGCAATTTAAAATGTTAACGAGAGTCTTCCAAGAAAATATGATGTTCTATGAAGACAGCCAAGCTATCACATTAAGACTAGTTGAAAATACTATAATCGACTGATATAAAGGATAGGAAAATAGAATATAGCTTAGCAAATGCCTGATTTTTAAGTAAAGAATAGTATCCGAAGATACTAACTAACATAATTATATTCTAAATATATATTTCGTATTTAAAATTTTACAAATATAAATTAATCGTTGATATTAATTTTTTTGTGCTGTGTTAATAGATAAATTACTAAACTTTAAAAATGTTTAACAAAAAGGATGCTTCAATTAGTAGCTTTTTCTTACTAAATATACTATAATGTAAGGTAAATTACAATAGATATTACAATAGTTCAACTGAAAAAGGTATTTATATTGAATATAGACTAAAAATATATCAAAACAAAAAGTAGCATTTAGAACCAAATAAATATTGAAAAAACTGTCCTAATTAAAAAAAATTTATAGTGTTACTACGACATTATAAAACGTTTTAAGATATTATTATTTTCATTCAATGTCCATACGGATTTCTTCAACAAAATGTTTTACCATGCCAAAATGTTTTACCAAGGTCACTTAGAAGCCTAATTATCAGTTTTCCTGCACTTTTTCCGCTATGACCTCGATGAAGGAGTATCCCAGACGGTATAAAGGACTTCAACAGTTCACCACCAGTATCAGTCTCAGCCTACAGGATGTATCCTTCAGTATCAGGACTCTTGGCCATCCTCTCAGTGGCAGGACTTGTCCACTCTGCTGTCATTCGTAAGATTATAGAGTAAACCTTAAGTTTAAATGGTAAAATTTTATAGATAGAAAATTAGGCTATTCTACAACTAGTAGTACAAATAGTTTTCTCAAGAATGTGAATATTAAAACAAGATATTGTATTATATATTATTACCGCTCATTACTAAATAATTACAAGTGATACAAGTAAAAACATAGTTTACCATTAGTTTTACGTTTTCAACTTTTAATATTAATATATTTAAATAATAATTGTATATATTTAGATTGTATTTACTTTGCAAAAACATTTAACTGTTATTTATATGTTTATTTATTACAATTTAAAACACGCTTTAAATAGTGAAAACATGATGCTGCCAAACCCGTGTGTTTTTCAAGAAATAACCTACTAATACGTCTGAAGGGTTATAAAATTTAAATTACTAAAGTCTTCTTTCGTTGTTTTATTTCTTGATTTATGCTTTGTTAAAATTGATTATGTTTGGTATGTAATAAATATAGAAAAATTAACTTAATTTAGTATAAATCAAATATAAACATTTAGTGGTTTCATGGATTGAACGTAGCTTTGTAACAACAAATTACTTTAATCTTGTTCCAAATATATATTACTGCTTATCTATTTAGGATGTAAAATGCTAGTTGACTAGAAACAAACTGCTATACTAGTTTAGTATCTTTGAAAAGTGAACAAAGAAAATTAAATCAATTAATACAGTTTTCTTCCAAATTTCCAGTAAAGTCAAGAGGTAAATAAATTATATTTTTAAATAAAAATATTTTCTAAGAAAACTAAAACAGATGTGTTTACCATGAGTGTTTTCAGCCATCATTACGCCAGTATCGAATGAAAATAAAATTAGTAATTTTTAGTAATTTTAAAAATTGGGAATATAATGTATTTATAACGTTTTATATTTTACTGAATTGTTCCTTACTCTTTAAAAACTACATTGGTTTTTAAATAGATAATATAAACCCCATCTACGCTCTAATTTCATTATTCATAGTAAGAATGGAACAATTTAAAAGCTGCATCCTCATATATCGGATACGTTTATGCCAATTAATTATTTTAACACATATACTATGTAAATATAAACCAATTTGTGTAAGTTTATCTTATGAGATAACTAGCGTACGATTTTGTAGCCACTTAAGTTGTTAGTTATATCACATTAAACAAATAAATAAATAAAAACTTTGTTTCAGCATCGGATATCAAAGGTTGCAAAAGGGACGATCCAAAAATAAATGAGTGCGTTGTCAACTCATTTAATACGTTATCTCCAATTTTTGTGGGTGGTAAGTTAATAAATATTCTAATAAATCATAAAAATACTATTATTATATATAAAGAATTATTTAGGTTTTAAAAGTAAATAACTAGGATTATTTATTCATTTTTTAGTTATGTAATTTAAAATTATTAATACAATAAGGTTTGTGCGTGTAACACTTCTTTTTAATTCAAAATATTGACCTTACAAAAATAAAGTCTTAAAAAAACAATATATGTACTAATATTAAAATAATTGTTTTTCAAATATTATTTTTATTTTATTAAAATAATTATGTTTCTTAGTAGAGACTACATGTGGAATACTACTGTATATTTATAATAGTAAATAATATTCTTTAGGTGACAAGGACTACGCTATCCCAGTGCTAGATCCTTTTGTCATAGAGAATGTGGTTCTGAGCGAAAGGAATGGTCAGGGGCTGGATATCGCACTCAACTTTAAGGATGTCAAAGTTAGGGGACTTAAGGGTGCTGTAATAAAGGACACGACAAAGTAAGTCCAAACCCATTATTTTTAAGGAACAAAGCACTAGATTTATCTACAGTTTTATATAAACGTAAAATGGCATTACAGTTATATTAATTGCTATAGGAATTATATTATGTAACACATTTCTTTTCAATTATGTGAAAACAATCATTTATAAAATTAAATATATGTTATTAGCTTATTCTGTTTGTTACTCATCTGTTAACAATTTACTTCAGGTGTAAATAGTATTTTTTTAAATGATTAAGATTTGTTTGTAAGAAATATATCACACAAATTAAACAGTAATTAGTACTAGTGTCCTTTTGAGTGTTTTATGACCAAAGTACGGTTCCTAAATACAAAAATATTTCGTGACGAGTAATTATAATAATTTTCCAGTAAAATTTGATAAATATTAAATTGAACTAAAGTATTCTGTAAGTTAGCTGGTACATTAGATATAATTGAAAATTTATATTATATTATATCAAAGATAGCGTAAAGTCTAGTTAATACTTCTCCAAAACATTCCAATTTGACAGAATAGCTAAGAGTATACACATGGTAATAATTTGAAAAACAACATTAATTAACCATGATATGATATTCAAAATGATTCGAAGTGGTACGGTCCACCTTGGAGGCCACTAGACCTTGGGGCCTAGACCTGGGTTCGAATCCATTTCTGTGCTAGCGGTTGGTACATTTCTCATTGAAAAATGTCATGCATAAGTGGACGGGCCTATATTTTAAAATGGAATAAAAATTAAAGTAATAAAGTGAAAAAAATATGGGAATAAACACAATATATTTGAAATAGATTAAAATACGGTTCAAAATCAAATAACCATGAACACGTATAAAACAATTTAACATAACAGCAACAGATAAGGAACCAATCATTATACAAAAATCGTAACAAATCTAAAACAAACAAAAGTATAGCCTATATTATGCATTATAAATAAGAACTTATAATATATATATTGCAAAACAAATCAAGTCAAAAGCTGCAATGAATAAGACTGAATTAAGTAAACCATCACTATAATATTAACGATTTACTAAAAAACATAGAGTAACAAAATAACAAAGGTAAAAGTATACGATTATACTGGCAAAGTATTAGTTTGTTAAGTATTTTACGCAAAGTTAGTGAAGACTTGCACAACAACTCAAGAATTAGGCGTATTTTTGACACATCAGTTCTAAATCAGTGACACATCAGTGATGGGTTCACATCGAATCAGTGAAGAGTGCCTGTTGCCTATGCGTGTATGGTGAACCACTGAGAAGAGTCTCGGCAGTTCTGCCTCAGTGACATGTCAGTTATGCGTTTGCATCGAAGCAGTGAAGCGTCTGTTGCATTAGTGATTCGTGTATGGTAAGTCACTGAGACTTATCTGACTCGTTAGGTGTGTGTCTGGGAGGCATAATTGTCCCTTTATGATCTTGGACGTGATTTTTCTATTGCTCAGTCAGTAACTTCAGGTAAGTTACTTTGAGCCTAAAGAATAATTAAGGTTGGAAATCACTGTAAACTATAATGAATATGTTAAAATATAGAACTTAAAAACGTCACTTCAATTAACCTATTTTTATTTTTTTATAGTAATAAAGTAATGGAAGCATACGTTTTAAGGAACCACTTAGAATATATGTACGATTACGAAACTGTTGTTTAATTAGTTGTTATTTTTTTAAGTAAAATAGACTAAACACTTTTTACTTGTACAATGTTACTTTTTATTTTTAAATACTACCTTTAACCAAACATATTTTTACTCCAGGGTGGATCTTCAGAAGCAGACAGTTGAGATAGCCATTGTAGTCCCCAGTCTTGAGCTCGACGCGTTGTATGAAGTAGATGGCAAAGTCCTACTCCTGCCCATAAAGGGAGCTGGAGATGCCAACCTGACTTTGGGTTAGTTTGTTTTTAACCATCACCTAAAATTTAGGTCACTGTACTTATCTTAATAATTTTATAAAGTCATTGTTCAACATAATAAGGGTTCTTGTAGAAGAGTGTCATTAATAAAAATTATATTTTATAAATTATAAGAAAGACTATAATACATTTTAATTGAACTAAACTAAATTCCTTGTTTGATCTTTCACGTTTTAAATCCAAACAGTAAGATATAAGTACAAAAACTGCTCATTAAATTTATCAAGTACATCCTGAAGACAGTAATACATATTTACTTGACTTATATTATTTTGATTACTCTTTGTTCTAAACTGATTTATAATATTATTTATTATATTCTATATTAGTGGGAATACAATTTGACTTTAGATTACCAAAAGGTGTAATATTCGTCCATCTATTTATTTATAGTCTTTATTTATTATAGACTATTTATTTATAGTCCATCTATTTACTTATAGTTCCACTTATTTCAGGTTAAGTGGAAGAAGGGACTTTCTAGTCCCAACTTCGCCTGGTTAAATAAAGACGAATTTCATTTCATAGTCTAATACTTTAAATATAATATCCAGAATATTGTTGCCAAATAATAGCATAGAAAGCTTTTTGGTTTTTATTTATTAGAAATTAAACTTACAGGAAATAAATGAAAGGTTTTTTGTACGTAGTTCTTAGCTATAAGTTAAAAAGAAACATCATAAAATTGGAAATCGTTAGATAAAATAAAGAGAGTTAGAAATATACTGTAGTAAAAAAAACATACTTACAATATTTTAGTTTGTTTGCATTTCTAGTTCTATAAACTTCTTTCCGATATGTACTCTGTTTTATAAACGTAACGATAACTTTTCTGATTTTGAATTTCTATACATAATTTTGCCAGGCTATGAAATATTCATGTTTTTTATTGGTTATAAATAAATCTATCACAATTTAAATATTAAAAGTCTAAATGTTAAAAAACTAACTGAAAACCAAACAATTTTGAAAATTGTTCCTTATGCCAATCTATTGCTAGGGGTTGAACTATTTTAAGCTAACTATTGTAAGGGAGTTACAATGTTCTTTATTTAATTTATTTATTTGGATAAATCTTTATTTTGAATAATAATATAATAATTCAAGTTTTAAACCTTGAACTAGCTCACTTTAACTACCAGTAAACAAGTGTAAAAAAAGTAATTGCTTTTGGCATTTCAAAAATCTTCTAAATTTGTTTAAAGCCAAGATGTGTACTGTCTGTACATTACACCAATTAAAATTTTAGGTTACGTGATTTTTAGATATTTCTGTACAGATTTTAAATGACTGTTACTTAAATTAAATAAAAAGTTACAATATAAATTTTGTTTTGTTAGTATAAAATTCTTAACAAGGCCTAACCTATGCTACTATAAAGGGGTTTCAAATTTTTATGTTAATTTATGTACATTCTAACTATGTCAGGGTTTATAAAACAATATGTATTTTGTATGTTTTATTGATGTAGGAGACTTGAAGGCAACGTTCGACACGGACTTCACCCTTCACAAGGATAAGGATGGAAAGCAGTACGCTCAGCTAGTAAACTCCAAAGTGGATTTCACAGTTGAACACTTCAACATTTATCTGGCTAACTTGTTCAATGGGGACAAGACCTTAGGTAAAGCGTAAACATTAATTTTATTAATTAGGATTTGGTTTTTGTATTTGCATTGTACCTCGTAACAAAGTATTGTATATATTAAAATAAACTAGAAACTTAAATTATTAAATGAGATGATCAGTATATATACCCATATAATATCTTCTATCACATAAAAAGCATAGCTAAAATTAAATCAACAGACAAACGTGATCAAATATAGTTGACACCCTAATTATGTTACAATTTGTAATATAACTAAAAATTTAGATTTCATACAATTTATTTCTATATCATAGTATATATTAGCTGGTATTGAAACGATTAAAATTGTCTCCTTAACCTTAAAATATTTGTATTTGTCTTAATTTCAGGACTTTAGTTTTTTTCAGGATACACACTTTGATCTAATCCCAAATTTACTACGTCCTCCAAAAAACAGTAAAACACATAAATTACTTGATCAAAACTTTGGATCGCAGTAAACAACAAGTTTGTTTGATCTCTTTTTATGTTCTATACCTATCGCAGACTAATTTATTTATTTATGATTCAGCTACCTAAATTTAATTGTCATACTATTACTAATACTATATAGTTCATAGTTCTAAAAAAATCACAGTATATAGAAATAAAGATTTTATACATAGAGTTAAATAATTCTTATACCATCTCAGTTTTTAAGAAAATTGTGTCTTTTCTCTTTTAAAAACTCTCAGTTTTTAAGAAAATCAATAATTTTTTAAATTATTTTTCAATCGAAACGCATTTTTAATGTTGCCTCTTTGTTTTAACATAGGAACTCAGATGAACATATTCCTCAACGAGAACTGGAAGGAGCTCCTGAAGGAATTTGGACCTATTCTGCGGGAGACTATAAGGACAATTATCTTTACTGTAGTCAACAATGTGGCACTCAAAGTTCCATATGATACTTTGTTTCCACAATAAAAGGCTCCTTATGAAATTAGATCAGAAAACATTGAGGATTTTTCTTTTCAATAAGGTCAAGAAGAACCTGAACTTCGCCATCTTGATAAGTGACTACTTAACTTAATGACACTTTATTATTAGCCATAAATTATTTTCAAATGCACTAACACCCAAGAATTTTTCAGTGACTCCAATATAGTTATTTTATAAGAATGTTGTGATATGTCTTAGTTTTCGTTATTTATTACAGTATTTTATATTTAAAATATGCTTGTTAAATCTGTAAAAAGTCTCTTGCAGTGATAAACGAGTGCAATTAATTTCTGTATTTATAGAAATCTAATCTATTTATTTATGTTTGTACTAGCTATAGGTCACTGTCAAAATAAAAATATTTATGATATTTATGTTGTGGTATTCATTGTGTTTATTATTCCAATTTACGTTCAAATATAGCTTTTAAATTGATATTTGTTGTTGCTATCTTTCAAAGTTACGCCCATTTTTCTTTCTTTATTTATTGCTTTACAAAAGTAGAGTAATTCAGTATTTAATAGCTCTTATCATCAATACGATAAAGCTAGATTTAAATATTGATGACGTGTTCCCAAATTGGTTAATTCTTTAGTAGCTACCTATGTTTTTATGACTATAAAACTGGTTTAACTAAATCAATCATGATAATTTTTTTGTACTTACATAGTAATAAATGTTTTGATGTGTACCAGTTCTGCTTGCTTAGAAAAAAGATGAAATTATGAGTATACAACTCCTGAAAATAAAATCAAACCCATTAGACACGAAATAGAAAATCGTGCATTCTCCACTTTCAAACTATAATATTTTAAAAATAGAATACACTAATATTTTTCAACTTTAAACACCATAAAATTATTAAAGGCTTATCTAAAAAATGTCAAGGCTGAATCAAAATTATTATATAGATTCTTAATCCAACCAATATAATAATACATTTTTGTGGAAGTTGTGGAAGCTGTAACTATCAGTTTGAGTTGTAAACTACTCACAGCTGTTGGATTGCTAGTTAACAAAGTACCAAAGTCCCTGTTTTCTGTCATGGCTTATAAAGTTTGAAAGCCATGCCGTAATAGTAGGACACACAATGTGTAACTATACAAACTGTAACACCAGTTAGGTTAACTCTTTCACAGAACATACCATAACTTTCATTAAGTATTTCATAATATAACACAATAACTTCATCTAATATGATGTTTATACTATTCTGAATATTTTCCAAGTTTTTTGTATTTTCATGATTCTTTCTTTGGTGAAATAAGTAATTAGGAATTTTATTTTATTGGGATATAAGATAAATAATGTTTTAGTGAGAGTGAAAAGATTTCATTTTGATTATGTACAATTTGAGCAATTAATGACAAAATGAGGGGCTGAGCAGTATCAATTGTTTTTATACTCGATTAAATTGAGGCTGAATTTTTATATTATCGCCCAACCAACCTGGGTAAAATGTTTAATTAACTTGATTTTAATGATTTTTATTTTTTATTGTAATTAACATTACCGAAGATGGTACAAACTTATTTAGGACAACACTTATATTCATATTGAAACTAATGTGTTCTTCTGACATAGACACAAATTCCATTACTGTTTTTATCGAATATTCTTCACGACCAAATAATTGAAGGATTACCTTAACTACTTTAAGGAGATATTGGACTTAAGAATAGTATAGTAGCTTAGTTCAAAAGGATGCTTTTAATCGTGTGTTTCTTAAGTTTAAGTACCACTAATAATATTGTAAAACAATTTTTGTAATTTTCTCAAACAAGGATTTCTACTAATTCAAAGATATATTTAAAAATAGGCTATGATTTTTAGAATCCCAAAATATTGTACTACTATAAAAAGTAAAAAAAAACTTTATAGTAATTATTGTAATGGATACCTAAATACTAAATGATATTAAATGTTTATCTTTTACTGACACACAATATAACATAGAAGAAAAACATTGTTGAAAAACTTGACAGTATAATTGTGGTATGCTGCATAAATTTACCACAAATATTGCTACTACTTGCAAGAAAATGGTGAGTGTAAAATATGATATTTCCCAGCTATTGTGTGAAGTGTACTGGAAATTTATTGCAACATGGCCTTTGTTTTTGTCAGAATGAAAGATCACATTCTCTTACATCTCCAGCCACCACAGAAACCGTGGGTTTCAAGAAATGAAATAGTCGTTGAAAAAACTAAAATTCAATATAGGTGATTTGTTATTGTACATAACCTATCTTGACTAGAAATGTATGTTGATTAATATTAGAGGGCTAAAAGTTTTGTTTTAGGCTCTTTTAACTGTTCCTATCAACACTTGATGAATGTTTGCCTCTTCTGGTAATACAATAATATTTTTATAGCCCCACTACCCTACATACAACCCAGTATATGCAAACTGGTACTTAAAATATGTAAAATTCAATATATGAATATTATAAGTTTTCTTACCACACTATCTGAGTGTATATTTAGGTAGTTATTGAATATTTTTAACCATTTATACAATTTGAAATAAATGATTGGAATAAAATCATTATTATTGTGTAAAAGATATAAAATTAAAACTTTTCACATTATTAAAACATTTTTACTACAATCATTAACATCAATATGATTGGGTTCTGGTATTGAATTGTTAACTGTCTTGTCTGTTTCCTTTGTGTGAGTCTTTGTATTCCGGAAATTGATCATAATAAAGGAAATTGCAAATCAATACAAGATTATAGTAAACAATAATCTTGATAACTGACTGTAAACGAACAAAACGAAAGAAATAAACTTAAGTTTTAGTTTTCGTTGACAATTTACCATATTACAATATAGTATACATAAAATATTAAGGCCTTCTATTTCTTACATTTTCAATAAACAAAATAAATGTTCCTAACTACTATTAGTAATGTCTAGTTATAATGAAACTTAAAGATGAATATAGAGTTTCTAATTATATGATTTTAATTCAGTTTAATAGTTTACAAACAGATTATGTTATGTAAAATCCTCTATAATAAATTGCAAAGTATGGCCTTGCAAAATAATTAAGATCTATTAATTTTTAAATATTTATATGACCTACCTCAAATTTACACCATAACGGAAATATTATTTTTACTTAAACAGTTGATATCGTTATTTAAATTTATAAACATTATTTTAATGTTAATAAAAACAACAAATGGTAACTAGTACTGGTGACAATATGGGTGGGGCTAGCTGCTATGCAGTTACAAGACGTGGCCTACCGTTTCCTTGACAACAATAATTTAAATGGCACAACGGGGAAAGAGTACTTATATCTCACCCTCATCAATCAGTGCATTGATCTCTTTCAAGTGTATTTTTGTACATCACAATTTAAATAGCTTAACTTTACATTAATTTCTTCCTAGTAATGGCTACAACCTTACTGATCAGATGAATTCATGAAAAAACTATTAATTTTATATCTTTTACACAATCATAGTGATTTTTAACGATTTCAAATTGAATTAACGAAAATTTAAAATTGCATAAATGGTTAAAAATATTCAATAACTACTTAAATATACACTCAGATATTGTGGTAAGAAAACTTATAATATTCATATATTTCTTTTACATATTTTAAGTAACAATTTGCATATACTGAGTTGTATGTAGGGTAATGGGGCTATAAAAATATAATATTTGTATTACCAGAAAAGGCAAACATTCATTAAGTGTTGATAGGAACAGTTAAAAGATCCTAAAACAAAATTTGTAATCCTCTAATATTAATCAACATAAATTTCTAGTTAAGTTAGGTTATGTACAATAACAAATCACCTATATTAAATTTAAGTTTTTTTAACGACTATTTCATTTCTTAAAACCCACGGTTTCTGCGGTGGCTGAAGATGTAAGAGAATGTGATCTTTCATTCTGACAAAAACAAAGGCCATGTTGCAATAAATTTCCAGTACACTTCACACAATAGCTGGGAAATATCATATTTTACACTCACCATTTACGTGCAAATAGTAGCATTATTTGTGGTAAACCTTTGCAGCACACCACAATTACATTGTCAATTCTTATTTAAGTTCTTCAACAGTGTTTTTGTTTTATGTTATATTTTGTATCAGTAAACGTTAAACATATAATATCATTTAGTATTATGGTTTCTATTACAATAATTGTTCTTTTTTATTTATTTATATTTTTTTACTCTTAATAGTAGTAAAATATTTTTCAACCAAAAATCCAACCCAATTTTAAAATATATTTCTGATTTAGTAGGAATGTTTGCTTGAGTAAATTACAAAAATAGTGGTCCTAGACACATTGTTTTCAAATATTATTTGTGGTACCCAAACTTAAGAAACACACGATTAAAAGCTTCCTTCTAAACTAACCTACTATATTATTTTTAAGTACAATATCTCCTTAAAGTACTTAAGGTAATCGTTCAATCATTTAATTTGGTCATGAAGAATATTCGATAAAAACCGTAATGGAATTTGTGTCTATGTCATAAGAACACATTAGTTTCAATATGAATATAAGTTTTGTCTTAAATAAGTTTGTACCATCTTCGTTAATGTTATTTATAAAAAAAATAATCATTAAAATCAAGTTAATTAAACATTTTACCCAGGTTGGTTGGGCGATAATATCAAAATTCAGCCTCAATTGAATCGAGTATAAAAACCATTGATACTACACAGCCCCTCATTGTGTCATTAATTGCTCAAATTGTACATAATCAAAATGACATTTTTTCACTCTCACTAAAACATTATTTATCTTACATCCCAATGAAATAAAATTCCTAATTACTTATTTCACCAAAGAGAGAATCAATGAAAATATAAAAAACTTCGAGAATATTCAGAAAAGTATAAACATCATATTAGATGAAGCTACTGTGTTAAATTATGAAATACTTAATGAAAGTTATGGTATGTTCTATGAAAGAGTTAACCTAACTGGTGTTATAGTTTGTACAATTACACATTGTGTGTCTTACTATTACGGTATAAGGCTGTCAAACTTTATAAGCCTCGTCATAAAACAGGGACTTTGGTACTTTGTTAACCAGTAATCCAACAGCTGTGAGTAGTTTACAACTCAAACTGATAGTTACAGCTTCTACAACTTCCGCAAAAATGTATTATATACGTTGGATTAAGAATCTATATATTAATCTTGATGCCGCCTTAACATTTTTTAGATAAGCCTCTAATACTTTTATGGTGTTTGAAGTTGAAAAACATTAGTGTATTCTATTTTTAAAATGTTATAGTTTGAAAGTGGAGAATGCACGATTTTCTATTTGGTGTCTAATTGGTTTGATTTTATTTTCAGGAGTTGTATACTCATAATTTCTTCCTTTCTTTTATGCAAGCAAAACTTCTACACATCAAAACATTTATTACTATGTTAGTACAAAAAAAGTATGATGATTGATTTAGTTAAACAAGTTTTACAGTCCTAAAAACATAAGAAGCTTGTAAAGAATTAACCAATTTGGGAACAAGTCACCAATATTTAAATCTAGCTTTATCGTATTGAAAATAAGAGCTATTAAATACTGAATTACTCTAATTTTGTAAAGCAATAAATAAAGAAAGAAAAAAGGACGTAACTTTGAAAGATAGCAACTACAAATTTAAAATCTATATGTGAACCTAAATTGGAATAATAAACACAATGAATACCACAGCATAAATATCATAAATATTTTTATTTTAACAGTGACCTTTAACTAGTACAAACATAAATAAATAGATTAGATTTCTATAAATACAGAAAGTAATTACACTCGTTTATCACTGCAAGAACTTTTTACAGATTTAACAAGCATATTTTAAATATAATTTTGTAATAAATAACGAAAACTAAGAAATATCACAACATACTTATAAAAGAACAATATTGGAGTCAATGAAGAATTCTTGGGTGTTAGTGCATTTGAAAATAATGTATGGGTAATAATAATGTGTCATTAAGTTAATTAGTCACTTATCAAGATGGCGAATTTCAGGTTCTTCTTGAGTTTACTGAAAAGAAAAATCCTCAATGTTTTCTGATCTAATTTCGTAAGGAACCTTTTATTGTGGAAACAAAGTATCATATGGAACTTTGACTGCCACATTGTTGACTACAGTAAAGATAATTGTCCTTATGGTCTCCCGCAGGATCGGTCCAAATTCCTTCAGGAGCTCCTTCCAGTTCTCGTTGAGGAAAATGTTCATCTGGGTTCCTGTATTAAAACAAAGAGGCAACATTAAAAATTTATTTCGATATGAAAAATAATTAAAAAAATAGATGAGACACATATTTCTTAAAAATTGAGATGGCCTAAGAACTATTTAACTCTATGTATAAAATATTTATTCCTATATACTGAGACTTTTTAGAACAATGAATTGTATAGTATTAGTAATAGTATGACAATATTTAGGTAAATGAAACTAAAATAATTAAATTAGTCTACGATAGGTATAGAACATAAAAAGACATCAAACAAGCTTGTTGTTTACTGCGAGCCAAAGTTTTGATCAAGTAATTTTTGTGTTTTACAGTTTTTTGGAAAACGTAGTAAATTTTGGATTAGTTCAAAGTGTGTATCAACTACGAATTTAGGTTATTTAAAAATTAGAGTCTGAACATTTATACAAGGGTTCAGTTTTGTTATTTTAAAACGAAAAAACTAAATTCCCGAAATTAAGATAAATACAAATATTTCAAGGACAATGAGACTATTTCAATCATATCAATACCAGTTAATTTACACTATGATATAAAAATAAATTTTATAAATACTATATTTTTATTTATATTACAAATTATAACATAATTAGTGAATCAACAACATTTGATCACGTTTGTCTGTTGATTTAGTTTTAGCTATGCTTTTTATGTGATAGAAGATATTATACGGGTATATGAACTGATCATCTCAATTAATAATTTAAGTTTGTAGTTTATTTTAATATATTCAATACTTTGTTAGGAGGTATTATACAAATAGAAAAACCAAACCCTAACTAAATAATATTTATGTTTAGGTTTTACCTAAGGTCTTGTCCCCGTTGAACAAGTTAGCCAGATATATGTTGAAGTGTTCAACTGTGAAATCCACTTTGGAGTTTACCAGCTGAGCGTACTGCTTTCCATCCTTATCCTTGTGAAGGGTGAAGTCCGTGTCGAACGTTGCCTTCAAGTCTCCTGCATCAATAAAACATACAAAATACATATTGTTTTATAAACCATGACATAGTGTACATAAATTAACATAAAAATGTGAAAACCCTTTATAGTAGCATAGCTTAGGCCTTGTTAAGAATTTTATAGTAACAAAACAAAATGTATATTGTAACTTTATTTTATTTAAGTAACAGTCATTTAAAATCTGTACAGAAAAATCTTTAAAAATTATATAACCTAAAATTTTAATTTGTGTAATGTACAGACAATACACATCCTTGCTTTAAACAAATTTAGAAGATTTTTGAAATGCCAAAAGCAATTACGTTTTTTTTACACTTGTTTACTGGTAGTTAAAGTGAGCTAGTTCAAAGTGTTAAACTTGAATTATCATATTATTATTGAAAATAAAGATTTATCTAAATAAATAAATTAAATAAAAACATCGTAACTCCCTTACAATAGTTAGATTAAAATAGTTCAACCCCTAGCAATAGTTTGGCATAAGGAACAATTTTAAAAATGTTTTAGTTTTCAGTTAGCCTTTTTACATTTAAATTGTGATATTTTTTATTTTCAATCAATAGAAAACATGAATATTTCATAGCCTGGCAAAAGTGTGTATAGAAATATAAAATCATAAAAGTTATCAATACGTGTATAAAAAAGGATACAGATCGAAAAGACGTTTATAGAACTAGAAGTGCAAACAAACTAAAATAATGTAAGTATGTTTTTTACTAGAATTTATTTGTAACTATCTTTAAGTAATTTAATAATTTTAAATTTTATAATGTTTTAAGTTAACTTATAGCTTAATAACTACATTCAAAGAACCTTTAATTCAATTCCTATAAGTTTTATTCCTAATAAAAAACCCAAAAATCTTACTACGCTATTATCTGGTAACAATGTTCTGGATATTAGCTTTAATGTATTACACCATAAATAAATAACTGGACGAATATTACACCTTTTGGTAATCTAAAGTCAAATTGCATTCCCACTAATATAGAGTATAATAAATAATATTATAAAGAGCTTAGAACAAAGAGTAAGCAAAATAATATAAGTTAAGTAAATATGTATTACTGTCTTCAGGATGTACTTGATAAATTTAATGAGCAGTTTTTTACTTATGTCTTATTGTTTGGATTTAAAACGTGAAAAGATCAAAAAAGGAATTTAGTTTAGTTAAATTAAAATGTATTATAGTCTTTCTTATAATTTTTAAAATATAATTTTTATTCATGACACTCTTCTACAAGAACGGTCGTTTTGACTCTTATTATATTGAACAATGACTTTATAACATTATTAAGATAAGTACAGTGACCTAAATTTTAGGTCATAGTTAAGAACAAACTAACCCAAAGTTAGGTTGGCATCTCCAGCTCCCTTTATGGGCAGGAGTAGGACTTTGCCATCTACTTCATACAACGCGTCGAGCTCAAGACTGGGGACTACAACAGCTATCTCAACTGTCCGCTTCTGAAGATCCACCCTGGAGTAAAAACAAGTTTTTAAAAGGTAGTGTAGTGTTTGAAAATAAAAAATAACATTGTACAAATAAAAAAAAAAAAAAAAATACAGTGATTTCCAGCATTGATTATTCCTTAGACTCAAAGTTACATACCTGAAGTTACTGACTGAACAACGGAAAAATCACATCCAAGAACATAAAGGGACAATTATACTTCCCTGACACACACCTAACGAGACAGATAAGTCTCAGTGACTTACCATACACGAATCACTAATGCAACAGTTACGCTTCACTGCTTCGATGCGAACGTATCACTGACATGTCACCGAGGCAGAACTGCCAAGACACTTCTCAGTGGTTCACCATACACGCATAGGGAACAGGCACGCTTCACTGATTCGATGTGAACCCATCACTGATGCGTCACTGATTTAGAACTGATGTGTCAAAAATACGCTTAATTCTTGAGTTGTTGTGCACGTAATCACTAACTTTGCGTAAAATAAATAACAAACTAATACTTTGCCAATATAATCGTATACTTTTACCTTTGTTATTTTGTTATTCTATGTTTTTTAGTGTATCGTTAAAATTATAGTGATGGTTTACTTAATTCAGTTTTATTCATTGCAGCTTTTGACTTGATTTGTTTTATCGTAAGTTCTTATTTATAATGCATAATATAGGCTATACTTTTGTTTGTTTTAGATTCGTTATGATTTTTGTATATTGATTAGTTCCTTATCTGTTGCTGTTATGTTAAATTGTTTTATACGTGTTCTTGGTTATTTAATTTTGAACCGTCTTTTAGTCCATTTCAAATCTATTGTGTTTATTCCCATAAATTTTTTTCACGCTACTACTTTCATTTTTATTTATTTTAAAATATGGGCCTGTCCACCTGTGCATGCCATTTTTTCAATGAGAAATGTACCAACCGCTAGCACAGAAATGGATTCGAACCCAGGTCCATGCTCCAAGGTCTAGTGGCCTCCAAGGTGGATCATACCACTTCGAATCATTTTGAATATCATATCATAATATTTCATGGCCCTTGCATGGTAAATATTTGTTAAATAAAGGAATAAGATTGTTAAAGAAATCCTTATCACTTAAAAAAAAAAAAAATACTATTTACACCTGAAATAAATTGTTAACAGATGAGTAACAAACAGGATAAGCTATTAACATATATTTCATTTTATACTTGATTGTTTTCACATAATTGAAAAGAAATTTGTTACATAATATAATTCCTATAGCAATTAATATAACTGTAATGCCATTTTACGTTTATATAAAACTGTAGATAAATCTAGTGCATTATTCCTTACAAATTAATGGGTTTGGACTTACTTGGTCGTGTCCTTTATTACAGCACCCTTAAGTCCCCTAACTTTGACATCCTTAAAGTTGAGTGCGATGTCCAGCCCCTGACCATTCCTTTCGCTCAGAACCACATTCTCTATGACAAAAGGATCTAACACTGGGATAGCGTAGTCCTTGTCACCTAAAGAATATTATTTACTAGTATAAATATACAGTAATATTCCACAGGTAGTCTTTACTAAGAAACATATTTATTTCAATAAAATTTAAATAATATTTGAAAAACAATTATTTTAATATTAATACTTATATTGTTTTTCTACCACTTTATTTTTGTATAGTCAATATATTGAATATATTTTGAAATAAAAAAATGTTACACGCAAAAACCTTATTGTATTAATAATTGTAAATTAATTTTACTTTAATTTTAAACTTAAATAAATCTTTATATGTAAGAATAGTATTTTTAATGATTTATGGGAATATTTATTAACTTACCACCAACAAATATTGGAGATAATGTATTAAATGAGTTGACAACGCACTCATTTATTTTTGGATCATCCCTTTTGCAACCTTTGATATCTGATGCTGAAACAAAGTTTTTTTTATTTATTTTTTTAACATGATATAACTAACAACTTAAGTGGCTACAATATCATACGTTAGTTATCTCATAACATAAACTTACTCATATTGGTTTATATTTACATAGTATATGTATTAAAATAATTAATTGGCGTAAAAGTATCCGATATTTGAGGATGCAGATTTTAAATTGTTCCATTCTTACTATGAATAATGAAATTAGTGCGTAGATGGGGTTTATATTATATATTTAAACGACACTATGGTTTTTGTAGATTAAAGAACAATGCAGTAAAATATAAAACGTTATAAATACATTATATTCCCAATTTTAAAAGTCTTTCACCGTTTAAGTATTTACAGTTATTTTTCATCGATATAGAAGTATCATATATGATTATTATTTGATTGAATTTACTTTGAAAACTTTTTAAATATTCTAAAATAGTATAGGGTTTAGATTCTTTTAGCTACCATTTTACAACTTAAATGCATAAGCAGTGATATATGTTTGTAACTAGCTCTAAGTCACGTAGTTTAATGATAGAAATAATGAAGTAATCTGTTATCACGAAGCTACGTTCGTTCAATCCATGAAACCACTAAAATTATACTTGATTCATACTGAATTAAATTAATTATTATTTTTTTATCTGTTACATACCTAACAAAATCAATTTTAATAAAGTATAAGTCAAGAAATAAAACAACGAATGAAAACTTTAATAATTTTACTTTTATAACACCTCAAACGTATTTGTAGGTTATTTCTTGAAAAACACACAGGTTTGGCAGCATTATGTTTTCACTATTTTAAGCGTGTTTTAAATAGTAATAAATAAACATATAAAAAGTTAAATGTTATTATAAAGTAAATACAATCTATATGTATACAATTATTATTTAAATATGTTAATTTTAAAAGTTTAAAACGTAAAACTAATGTTAAACTATGTTTTAATTTGTATCCCCTGTAATTATTTAGTAATGAGCGGTAATACTATCTAATAAAATATTTTGATTTAATATTCACATTCTTGAGAAAATTATTTGTACTTCACGTTATAGAATAGCCTGATTTTCTATCTATAAAATTGTACCATTTAAACTTAAGGTTTACTATATACACTTACGAATGACAGCAGAGTGGACAAGTCCTGTCACTGCTAGGATGGCCAAGAGTCCTGATACTGAAGTATACATCCTGTAGGCTGAGACTGATACTGGTGTGGACTGGGGGAATCCTTTATACTATCTGGGAAACTCCTTCGCCGAGGTCATAGCGGAAAAAAGAGCAGGAAAAACTGACAATTTGGCTTCTTAGTGACCTTAGCGTGTTAACACATTTTATTGAAAGAATTATGAGGACATTATATGATAAAGATAATAATTGATAGTTCAAATAGGTTTTAGACTGTCATATTTTCAATGTAAATGGAATTTTTGTTGTTAAATTAAAGAATTCAAAAAATACAGTAATTCGTTGATATAATATTTTTTACGGTTGCAGCTGCTATGCTACTTTTACCATTTTAATCATATTTAGAGACCTTATTAAATTTGTAACTTTTTTATTTTATAATTTTATAAACTAAGAATAAGCTAATAATTAAGGCTTTCTATTTAAAATAAACTTTAGCAATTTGATAATTAATCTATTGGAAATACAATAAAACAATAATTCATAACTGTTATTTGTACAGTTTTAAATAATAAATATTATTTGTTTGACATTTGTAGCTTATAGATTGCTTAATATATTTATATATATAAAAAAATAATAACACTTAGCAATCTTTTTGGTGTTTTTAATTTTCAAGATCGATTTCAGTCTCGTAAGACTATCATCAGTTGAAAAACAGAATATAAATAGGGTTATAAATAAATTATTCTAAAATTAAGTATATTTATAACCCTATTTATATTCTGTTTTTCAACTGATGATAGTCTTACGAGACTGAAATCGATCTTGAAAATTAAAAACACCAAAAAGATTGCTAAGTGTTATTATTTTTTTATATATATAAATAAATATTATTTGTTTAATTTGATCGTTTGATTAAAAGCCAGATGTTTTTATTACATTATTACAGCTTTTCAGCCTAACAGATAATTTTATTTAATGACTCTTAACGTAATTCTTTTGCAGTCCTTACAGAAATTTACGGTTTTTTGGTGGTCTCTCTTGTACATTTCAAATTACACCTTTCATCAGAATGTTTCAACATAGATCCTGAGCTAGTTTCTCAAACTACAATATTTTGTTATATGACCTGTGTCAAATATCAAAATACATAATTTGAAGAAAATATTAGTTTTTCTAAAATACTGATTATAGATTCTTTGTTTAAGAATACGATAAGGTTTTTTTTAGAATATATATGGCATACATACTTATCTTAGATTAGATTAAGCACTTGTTAACGTAAATAATCGCCCATGGTCATCTTGGTTAGTCGTCAAGGATTCATTTGTGGGATAATTGATCAAATAGAGTAGCTACTGCAATATTAAGGCACCTCTTTTGTCCTTTAATATGAGTAGTAATTAAATGAAACCACCGTTTATTATCTTGAGTAGCCATATGTTAAAGAATAATGTGATAGCAAACGTATTAAAACATTTGTTTATGTTTCGAAAATGACACTTAAGCCATCGAATGTAACAAAATGAACTTATACAACTGAGTCCACTTATCTTTTGTAGTCTACAACTTCTACAGCTATCTACATAATTTTCTTTTCATATAAGATTTTTGAAAAATTTCACGCAGGTGTTTTTGTTACCAAACAAAACATTTTATATCTAGAGTAAACAAATTCAAACTTATATTAAAAAATTAAAATTTTATTAATCGGGGCTGAATTCGAGGAGATTAGTGGGTGAGTCCTTCCACCAAACGAAAAAAGTATGTTTGATATAAAACTACTCTTTTACGATATCCATTTACAATTTAAAAAATTTACTAGAAATACATTTGTATTAATTACGCAAATTCCTCTGGTCTTTTATTCACATTTAAGTGTGTTACTACAATTGTAAACCATTTTTCATTTCATTTCATTTAACAATGCTTCCCTCTGGCTAAATCCAGTTTTGATTATAATTGCACAGCGTAATTAAGCACAACTTTATTTTAATATTTTTCATAAATGATAACACGCTGTATCTCTGTAGCTTGTATGGATGTACTTTAAAAAAAAAAAACATAACATATCAGTCAACATTGATGAAAGTTAAATTTACATTTTGTAATTTGTACATTTTAATAGGAAAACATTGTTAGAGCAAAAAGACCATAAAACCGGAAATGGTTCATAGCCATTTACTGAGTAGTGAGGGAGCCAGTTAAAGAGAAACAGGAAACACTGTGATTAGATGTACATTCTCTAAATATTCGTGAGAACTCGCCAAGGTCTTGTTATATTCCGACACAGCCCAATTCCACACATAGAAACCTTCAGAAACATTTATAAAATCTGGGTCACATTCCAGGAATTCAATTGTTGTTATTTATTTAGTTCCTAATATTTAAAGAATATGTTTTGCACTAAAAATATTTGGAAACGTTTTATCGACACTATAATTGGAAAATTACTTTAAGTTGTAACAAATTGTCAATATACTTGAGATTTCTTCGATAATTGTTAGTTTTAATATAATTTATTTATTAACATAATATATGTTCACACAGACGTAGTTCAAGTGAATATCACTGAACACAACCTTTTTACAATATAACAACATAAAATATTTGTTGTTGGTCTTGTGAATGTCTCTTGTCTGAGGAAAGTAAAAGTGGTATGACAAAATCGACCTCCATAATATTTATAAACTTCGGACACATTATTTGTGTTGTGTGACGTTCACTTGTACTCGTTTTATTTGTTATTAATTATTGTATTTATTTATTCTTTGAATACCGATCGTCAAGATATGGATGATTACGGTTTGTGATGAGTTTAGAAGAGCGAATTTAGTTATTGTTACAATATAAGGCTGACTACTCCTTAGAGTGTCCTTAATAAACAGCCCAATGACAAATGAACAACAATACACTGCATAAAAATGATTTACCTAATCATTTATAGAATGTTGTAATTTTTACAAGTATAATTTTGTAATTAACTTTTAACTTTTGTAACTTAGGTTATACTTTAGGATATTAAATTATTCTGCTATATTGTTTTAACTATTTAAAATCATAAATTAAATGTTATAAGAAGTAATAATAACGTTGTATGAGTTTATAGATAATATACCAAAACCAAACATAATTGGGGTCTTATAAAGTTGGAGCAATATTATAGTTGGAGAGAATATTGTAGTAGTCTCCAAATATACAACCGTATAGTTAAAACGTATTAGTATCTAATTAGTGGAAAACAGGGTATTTTTGAAAATTTGATCCGGTTGAACAATGTTCTTAAAACCATTTTAAGTATATATATCAATCAAATATTTCATTTAAAATATGTAGCCCGAAATAAAAAATAATAAATTGTATTATACCATTATTATTGGACATTTGGAAGCACGTTAATTTATTAAAATTATACAACTTATTTTGTAGTTCAGATTACAATTTTATTATTTAACTTTACCAGGTTACTAAATCACTCGCAGAACTAAGACATAGGCTCGTAGCCTTCTTGACATTCACAGTATAAATAAAGTATCGTATGACATTAGTAAGAAAAGAAGTTCAAGACAGAAACAGTTCATCTTGGCTAAAAAACGAGTCTGATTTAGATTTATAGTGTAGTTGATTCAAAATCATCAAAAAGCTTCAGAATTATATAAAAACGTTCGTAGAAAAACTAGAAATTGAGGCCTACCCAGTTGCGTTATAAACCACTGCTTTATCCATTAACATAGCTGTTTCGATATTCACTAAAACAATATACTCGTATATATTTTTTATAAACTTTAACAATAAAAACGTAGTTATTTACATCGGTTCGATTCAGTAAATTCAGTAAAATATAAGTGGCGTGTAGTTTTAAGAATCACTTTGTTAGAACTAAGTAGGGCCTACCTGTTAATTAATTATGAAATGTACTAATTGTTAGTTCTGTTTAAACTGTCCAATATATCAGAAATGTATTTATGATATCAAATGTATCCAATTTATTTTTGAAATTGTAATGGACACTTTGCAATAGAGATGGCGTTACTGCCTTGACCTTACGAGAAGGGTTTTATTAATTAGCGATAGTAATCTAAAACGGAACTGTGGTAAATCTTGATAACAATCTAGTTCATTATTTACTAATTACACAGTTGTTCTATAGTAAGCTTTTGGAAACCTCTATAAAGACTATTATTTTAAATAAATCCTATTTTTGTGTTCTTTACAAAGATCGTTTGATTATGTCATACAACATCTATATTACGGAAAAAATGTACCTGTAAACATTTATTTCCAATGTGCCATCACCGTCATCTAGGTGGCTCTAGTTTTGACGAATGATGATATTCGATCTTATATTACTGCTCTTAAATCTAAAAGTAAGACTTTTTGTAAAGATGAAATAAAACCTATGACAAAAACCGAAAACCTATCTTAATTATCTTTCAGCGAAAAAATGTTTAAACTAATATTTCCTCTTCAATTTGGATTCTTCTTGTCAGGGTTATAATTTTATAGAAAAGTAAATACTTTTAGGCTTGCTCAAACCCTGAAGGTACGAAGTGAACAATCACGTCTTTAACGTAATGGATTTTCATTGTTATGATCTTCCAGCTATGTTAGGTGTTAGCTATGTTCTACTCTAAGCAAGCAACATTTTATTAGCTGGGTTTTGCTTTAACGGCTATAACTTAGAGGGAACGGCTGAACTTTGTTTATGTTTTTCATTGACCATATTTAATCACTGAAATATATTAAGGGATCTTTGCTGACCATGATTCCTATTGCTACCAATAAGGCTTAGGTTAGTGGTCACTTAAGGTAGGTAACGATACACGATTAAGAGATCCAAAACGAATATAAATTTTGCTAGACGAGCTAAAACCACCGTGTCGCAAGAAAGTTAAATTTATTCAGAAGAAATAGAGATTATTTTAGGTTATTTAGCGTGGTGGTATTACTGTACGTAGATTATATAAGGGAAGAGCGGGGTTAAAATCATATACGAAATGCGATAAGGCATGTGTTCTAATGACTATCCGAATTTAAATCTCAGTTGATTTTAGCAGGGAATTTCAAGGGAAATTTTATGAGTGAAAATTCCCGCAGGGTTGGTAGGAGTGAGTCACGTGACATTCGTCATCTTAGATCACTGCTATAACCAAAGGCCATAAGATCGGCATTTAAACCATCAGAAATGGTATTCGTGGAGATAATTGTATAACATAAAGCTAACTAAGTACGTAGACAATATGAACATTAAGCACAGGAAACGGAAAGCTTGATCTTTATACGGAAAAATTCTACAGAGTCGTCTGTTTACTCACTGCACATCATCCAAAACCAATGACTTATTGTTTAGCCAGCCAAGCTTACACTTTATTTAATTTTACATGATGTAGTATACAGACAAAGGTAGGTGAGAGGGCTAAACACCTTTTGAAGTTTAAATAGATTTCACTATTTTCTAGTTAAATGAAGTAGTCTTAGTTAATGAACAATGAAGGTTTAGACCAGTACTTAATGAAAAATAACTAGACTAGGTGCATGAACTTAACGTATATACATTTGTCCTTCATGCACACGTTATTTATTTAACGTATATATATATATATATATATATATATATATATATATACCACTTTTCCTTGTATATATTTTTTACGTATGTATACAAAATTTGTGTTTGTGTTTTGGTTATATAAAACAATAATAATTTTAATTCACAGTTGAATAAAAACAAAGGACCTTTTCCTTTCCATAATTCACTACCATTACTTTTTTTTGTTACAATTACGGTCAGGTCAGGTTAGGTTGGCTAGGTGTTTATTAAAGTTGATCACAAACTGGTAAATCCAATGATTGACTTACCACCGAGTGCGCTCTGTGTGTAAGTTCTTGGAAAGCGATAAGATAAGGCCAGCGATATCGGATTTGTAGCGGATAAGGAATATTGCAGTGGACGTAAAAATTATTGGGGAACTGTGTTTAGATTTATAGAATATGAATAAAGTGGTAATGAATAAACCGAAAAGATCCAAAACAAGTAATAAGCTACAAATGACCAATGTATTTTATTAAGTTGTACTTTGACTATACATCCAAATACTAAAAAATGTTATTCATATTACATATTTATAATATCAATTAAATCAATAATTAATGAAACTACTTCAAATAAGAAGAATGTAATAACATAGCCATCAGTGTCAAATTTACTTAAATCGTTTTCAAAAAAACCTAACGACCAAAGAATTTCTTTATTACGCGTCATGTGTTCACAATTTTATTTAACTTATATTATATACACACATTAATTTTTTATTAACTTAATTTTATATTTATTTGTTATACAAACCTAAAGCTGGAGTTTTAAAAACAAAATGTGTAGTTTAAAACTAATCAACATTTCATCTGTTTGACCGGTACTGTAAAAATATATCTGTAATTCCATAGTTCCGGGGCTACATACTATAAATTATTGAAATGAAAATTAATGTTCATAATAATATAAAGTTAAGCTAAAAATGTAATCCCTCAACTTATGAAAAACAACAGTTCTCAGTAATAATTAAAAAATGAACTAAACCTTTATATCATAAACACACTGAGCCAGATAAACATGACCTAATTTTCAGTTCTTCATATTCAAATTTGTCTGCATAATCTTAAATGTAATGAAATGTGGGCAGCACGCTAAGGTCACTTGGAAGGCCAATTAACAGATGTTATTCGTCTGAATAAATGCTTGAGTCAAGGGCGATTCCTGACAGTATAAAGTATTCCCCCAATCCACCACCAGTATCAGTCTCAGCCTACAGGATGTATCCTTCAGTATCAGGACTCCTGGCCGTCCTCTCAGTGGCAGGACTTGTCCATTCCGCCATCATTCGTAAGTTTAAACTCAAGTTTATATCAAATCTAAATCATACATTAATTTAAATTTTATTTTTCAGAAATCAGAAAATCTTTATTTTCATAATACTTGTTATAAATTAAAAGGTGCCACGTGCACGAAGATACGCGTGGCTTAAAAAATAAAAACATTATTTAAGTTAACTAATCAGTTTTCGTAGCATAATTGTATTTATAATTTTTTTACAGCTTCCTTATATTTAGATAATTTTTTATTAATATTTAGAAGCACAAAATATCTATTAAACATTTTACTGCATTTAAAGTAACATTGATTTCTACTTGTGTCTTTTCTGTATAGAAGGAAAGTTAACATTTTATCATTAACATGTCTAGTATTTTTAAAAACGTTAACTTTATAGAATATCAGATTGTGTTTATCTTATAACATCGACGTAGACACTACTAGAGAAGTCTGGATTGGCCATGTTGGATGATAGTCAAGATTCAGATGTTGTGTAGGGTGTCAGACTTGTCAATTAGCTGAAAATCAAACAAACACTACGTGGTTCAGATTCCACGTAAAGCTGTAGGTCCCATGGTTGCCCTGACTATTGGGCTATTAATAAATAGTCCTTTCTGAGATAAATCGATCTAGTAACAATGACTACACTCGTTCACCATGACTCATTACACTCATTCGAAATCCATATTCACCCAAATCTTGACGATCAGCTTCTTAAGAATAAATAAAAATTAAATAAAATAAAAAATAAATAAATCAATATAGAATAGTTATACATTTGAATAATATTCATTACATTTAAATAGTTAAATAGTTTAGCCGAGGGATGAAACTTGCCCACACTATTTAGTTTTTAGAAGAAAGTTCAAGCTACTTGGAATGTTAAAACTGTTTTATTTAGTCAAAGTTAAGAAAATACTTAAAACATTAACTGTTTTAACAACGTCAAGTCAAAATATTAAATCTAGAAACAGTCCACCACCTCAAAAAATTAAATAACATTATTATTATATGAATATAAAATCAATTACTATTATTATAAGAAGTACCTCAATAGTAAAATAGTGATAACATTTTTTTTTATTATTATTTATTTAAATTATAATTTCTTTTTAAAGTTTTTGTTGTAACTCTTTTGTTTTCATTATAACTCAATTATTTATTGGTCTAAGCTGACAATTAAATGATTTATACCATTACTATATAAATTCCAAATAAATAGTTATTAAATTTTTTTCCTAAAAATTAGCTTAAATTTACATTTCGATCCCACAAAAATACCTAATAAGGCCCTATGTTTTGAGCTATAGATGTCGTAATAGCATTTTTTCAAAATCTTATAGAGAGATAAGGGACAATAGTTATTCATGTAATCTAATACATACTTTAAATCACATCACTGGTGCGTTTCAGTATGACTGGTTTCTAATGTATCCAATATGTTATTGATTAAAATAATAGGATAGCATATATTAAATATTCTATTATACGATTAAGTTCAATACTTTTTTGTTATGTCATATATGTGCATAATAAAGAACTGTACGCACATAATATATTTGTATGACATTTTACAAAATTAACTTTGGAGGAAATATTTATACCATAAATATTATTAAATACTTAGTAAAATATATAACAATTATTTTAATGATGATTTAAAGTTGTTAAATTACAAAAATATGTTAAAAGTTTTATTTGTATTTGAATCAGAGATTCACTTAACACAAAGTAATGAAAATACTCAATTACTATAAACTATTTACTATAAATAAAGTCAAGGAAAATTATGAATAAAATCAGGACTTTTTCTTATTTAAGAGTTTAATTATGAATTCATAATTTACCACAAATACATTATAATAATAATTTCTGTGCTATTAACTTTGCTTCAATTTCAAAGCGTAATTTATCAGTTTTGTAATTATTTATTTCTACTTATTATAAATACTATGTTAATGTAACACAGCATTTTTGTTTCAGCATCGGACATCAAAGGGTGCAAGAGGGATGATCCAAAACTGAATGAATGTGTTGCAACATCACTAAACTCCTTAGTTCGAATCTTTATAGATGGTAAGTAAAAATAAAAATACTCCTAGAATAAAATAAAAAAAAAAAAACATATTAACAACTGAAGTCCTTTCACTTTTCAATAAAATGTTACTGAGGAAATATTACATTTTATTACAGTTGACGAACAAATTTGCTGATATAGTGGTGTAATATAATTTTCATTTTAATTGATGATTTTAAAATTAAAATAACAGTAAAATGGTTATTTTAGAAAAATATGCGTGAATGACGGTACTGAAATATGGTACTACGGTAAAATTTACGGTAAAAACCTGTACGAAATATTATTAAATAGTATTGCTGTAAATGATTTATTTCAGGTGAAAAGGACTACGCCATCCCCGTCCTCGATCCTTTTGTCATAGAGAATGTGGTTCTGAGTGAGAGGAATGGCCAGGGTCTGGACATCGCACTCAACTTTAAGGATGTAAAATTGAGAGGAATCAAGGAAGCTAAGGTTGAAAGTACCACCACGTGAGTGAAAAGATTCTTTTTTTAATTAATTTCATGTATCTTAAATTAAACATTTATATTACAAGGGAATGTAACAATTAAAGCCATGATATAGTTTTGTTTACATGTGTATGTAAAAACAAAAACTTCAAAAAGGTATTTATTCGAAATTATAATTTTGGTAGTTGCAAAATATATAGCACATGACGTGAATAGTCTATATCCAAAACGCAACATAAACTCCGAATGTATTCATGGAGGCCCTTTAGGAGAGCGTTAGATACGTAGGGATTATATTATTGGAGATTATAAGAATGTTTGGACCTTTTCCGTTAATTCACTAATTTAGTTAGGTTTGTTTAGGTTATGAAAGGTTAGATTTGGTTAAGTTAAGTCAATCTAAGTTATGGTTATGGTAGTAAATTATCGGGAACTATTCGAGTTCTTCCTGGATCCCCATGCATAACAAATTTGGGGATTGAATGGTTCGTGTCATTTTATTGTACTTTATATTTACAACTTTGTTAGGTGATGCCTGACATAAATATATCTTACTTCCCGTATCGTTCTATCTTTTTTAAGGCTTTAACATACTATAAAAGAAAAAGCAATGAGAATTTATTAGGGGCAAAGTTAGGACGGATGTCTTTTTAAATTAATCCCATAATGTCATGCAATGAGGGCTTCTATTTGAAATATCTAACTGGCCCTGGAACCCCATTTTTATGATGCATTGAAGTTATTGAGTTATAAAATATAAAAGTAACTATAATTACATTTTTCTAACGATCCCTCAAAGGATTTTCATAAATTCTTTTGTGTTAAAAAGCTAAACAGTTAATGATGGAGTAAGTATATTGAAACACACTCTATTAACCGTCTATACATTTATATTAACTGTATATTAAGTAAATACTACAAAATCTCTGTTCATAAGTGATTATTTATTGCTGTACAACAACGAAATATGAAGGAAATTGACTTAAAATTGAGAACTAGAATTTATAAATGTTTGTATTAAACCCCTCCTCCCATTTGAAACAACTTGATTACTAGGCATACACTTTACAATTACTTAATTGAGAATTACAACGAAATCACTGAAATGGTTTTGTTTTAATTCCCTACTGTTATTGTGAACAGGTAAATATTTATAAATTATAAAAGGGGAATTTAATCTATTAATTTGCTTATTCATTTAAATACACTGAATTCAGTTTGTAAATAATATTAACTCAGAGTAAGGTCAGTGGTAAATGATAATATATATAAAACTAAACTTATCGCACAAAGTCACAATAGTAGGTTTCAATTTGCTATTGCTATTTAGGTTTTTTAGGTAAGATCTCAACAAATTGGTTCAACTTAATTGTTTTAATTCAGTTTTTTAAACACACATTTTGAAACCTTCAATTTACTTGAGAACGTTTCAAAATAACCTTCATATTAACTGTATTTTTTTTCTAGAGTTGACCTTCAGAAACAAGCAGTTGAGATGAAGATTTCCATCCCCACCCTGATACTTGACGCTCAGTACACTGCGGATGGGAAAGTCCTGCTTCTGCCTGTAACGGGGGCTGGAGAGGCAAATCTAACTTTGGGTTAGTCCATCGCTAATTGTTAATCTAAAATTAGAGTTATCTTCCAAAATACTTACGAGAATACGATAGCAGCTCTAAAACATTATATAAATAGGCAAATAAAAATGTAAAAATGCTCCATTCTATGCTCTGAATCCCTACGCATTCTGTATATTTGTAACTCTAGAGTGTGGTAATTTTTTCTGTGTTAGTGATAAATTAAATTAGTCTCATTGATATTTAGAAGCTGCCTCATTTAACTTGTATAACTCATTTACATTGTTAAGCTTTTAGTCAGCTTAACACTGTTAATTGAGCTAAAATTTTTTGAGAGAGTTGATGAATATGTATATGTAATTTAATTAACTTACTGACTTATTTCCTTTAACCCCTAGGGACGGGGGGGAGGTAGGGCTGCAATGAGGACCTCTACCGAACTCTGTTTTGCGCCAAACACTTTATCTATCCCCAGGTCCCTTCTTCCTGAACGTTTCTTTCCCCTGTCCTTCTCCTCGCCTGTCTGGGTATTCCTCTTTTGCTTTTCCCTTGCGGGTTCCAGTCTAGCACTTGTCTAATAATAGTGTTTATAAGTATCGTCAGAGTTTCCCCTATCCAACCGTGCTTCCTTTTCTTTATCGTTTCCCCAAAATGATCTTGGTTACATCAATGCTACAAATAAGCGTTTAAAATAATGATCTTTATAGTTCTTCTTAAACATTTATTGATAAAAACTTGTATTTTATTTACTATGTACTTTGTAATTTTCCCTATTGGGTATCCGTATAAGAGAACGGATTTCACATTTCTATGACATTTTTGAGTTTTTTTTCTTCTTATTTGTCGTGTAATTTAATTGCATACCTATCAAAAACTTAAAAATTTACCTTTAATTCAATATTAAAATTTTTACAGAAAGCGTACAAACTGAGATGGACGAGTATAAGTAAGACAGGACAAGTGTTTTATTATTAATTATATAACCTATCCCTTACCTATTTTTTAGTTATTTGATTACTAAATAAAATTTTATATAATCTTTTCTGTGCGTTTTGATTTAGGAGACTTGAAGGTTACATTTGACGCAGACTATCACCTCCACAAAGATAAAGACGGAAAGGAGTACGCTCAGCTAGCCAACTCAAAACTGGACTTCACAGTTGAACACTTTAACATATACTTGGCTAACTTATTCAACGGGGACAAGACCTTAGGTAAGACAATAATCATTAATTTTGAAATTATTTTAAATATTTGGATACAAACACATCTTTTAAACTCTTATTACACGTTGCAAAATATATTAAACACTATTGTAAGTGAAATCCTAAAATACTATTGAAATTCAATTCTGAATAAATAGGGTCACTGTTCCTCCCTATTTCTTCGGGGATTTGCAATAGTGATTGTCTGTGGATTGAGTAGTATGTGATAGTGACCTAATGCTGTATATTTTGCACATACATTTTTTTTGCGAACTAAAACTAAAATATAAATAAACCTTCCAATTACTGTATTTAATTTTGTTTCAACTAAAAAATATTAATTTTACTTATTACAATTTATTTCAAAATGGAACTCGATTAATAAATTTATAAGTGTTCATTTTATTTAATGTAGCCTTTCTAAATGTAACTTTTTGTTTTTCAATATAGGAAACCAGATGAATATATTTCTCAATGAGAACTGGAAGGAACTCCTTAACGAGTTTGGACCGATCTTGCGGGAGACCATAAGGAGAATTATCTTCACCGTCGTCAACAATATAACACTGAAAGTTCCTTATAACGTCTTGTTTCCACAGTAAACTTTATTTACTCAAGTGGGCCATGGATCGAGAGTGTGTTCTACAGACCATTTAGACCATAAATACCATTTTTCGGCAGTTTAACATACAGATCTCATAGTGATGTTTTAGTTACATAACATTATAATAATTAATCACTTTGATAATGCTCTTAATCAACGGAATACTAAGTTTGTTAATTGATTGGAAAGTGATTGATAAGTCTATGTACAATGAAAATGTCTACTAACATCTAAATATACTGCTTTAAATATGTAAAAATTTCCTACAATACTTTTAAATATATTTATTGTAATTTATTTATGTATTTAATATTATTATTTATGTTTGTATCTCCTAGACAACGAAGACAAATAAAAATTCCTTTGCAAAGATACAATAATTATCAGTTTTATTTATTAGCTCCAGAATTTCATTAATTACTAGGTCTCAAACTTATAAAAATTCTCTGGTTAAACGTAAAATCAATTCGAAATGTTAAATTGTGTAACTGGCAAATTAAGGATTATGAAAATATTTGAAATATTTTCTATACAAGTAAAATTATTTAAACATTCGCTTGTTTGACATTTTAATTGCTTATGGTTAGATGTAGTAAAATTGTATAGTTTTAATTAAGTTTTGACCTACCACGATACATTTATTCAATTGTTTACTAACCTGTCCATCCATATAATGATCATTCTAAAAGTAGTACAGTACAAAATATAATTACTGAATTCCATGTAAGGTACATGGAAGAAGATCTATGGAATTTAGTAATTACTGTTTTCATACCATTCTAAACCTGTTTTCAGATGTAAATTTTAATATCTGATTCGGATGTTTTCCGTTAATTCACTACCACAACATTTTTGTTTCCATTAATTCACTACCGCTTGGTAAATATTCTATTGACTCCAAAACTTTTTCTAAATCATTTGTAAGTCCACTGTAGTATTCCTTATCGGCTAGGAATCCCAAATTCGAAGAACTTGCACACGGAGAGCGCATTCGTTGGTAATTCAGTCATTGGATTTACCAGTTTGTGGTCATCCTTGGTTAGCCTAACCTAACCTTTCCTAAACTGACCTAAACTAATCTAACCTAACCTTAATTGTGATGAAAAAGTAGTGGTAGTGAACTGACGGATTTCGAATTTTACCCAAGAGTGGTGAATAATACCAATATTGTATTTAAAGATTAGTTATAACTTTATTGTTATGAAAGACATATCTTTCTACACATTTTTAAATGTTAATTTATACTCTATTTGTTTTATAAAGTTCATTGAAGCCTTTTTTGGCATTGTATCTGAAGATGGCATAAAGATGCCGGAACTATCGTAATAGAAATCACAACACACTTGGCACTGTTGGCAGAGGTAATTTATTTTATGAAAGAATTCCTTCTTTGCCATTTTATAATTACTATAGATAACTCAGATAAGCGTTCTTTAAAATTGTAGCTTTTTTGTATAATCGTAATTCAATTGAAGTCGTTTTCATTAACAACTTCCACTATTAATGTTACTAAATATAAAGTTATGACATATATTTTGTTACTCCATAAAACTAATGTTTATTCGTGTATAAATTAATGCTACAAATTATAATTATACTGTAGTTATAGATTTTCTATACTAATAAGTAATAACATATATATATAAACATATTTAGGTCAAATGATCCTTATTTTTTAGTTAGACAACATTTTTATTTTATAATTAACTTAATTTCTGTACTTAAAATAAATTAGTGGAATTATTCTTAAAATGTCCCTGAAATGAGATTGAAAAGACAAACTAATAAAATCCAAAACATAACAATAGTTCATTCAATTATATAAGTAAAACAAACAAAACATAAAGTTACAGTCAAAATGCAAGTTACAAAACCGTAAGACAACAATAAATGGATCGTTTCTAATTAAAAACTTTAAGAACAGTTGTATCTGACGTTAACTTTGTCTTTGTTTAGACAAACATTAGTCAAAGTTTCAAACGAAGTTCTCAACAATGCCTGTTTTAATTTTTTAATTAGTCGCACCATCTTTAAACTAACAATTTATCTCTGTAATCTCTTTTTAAAATTAACATTTTATCTTAAAACTGTCATTGGAGAGTTTAATTTATAAATTCTCTACTTGTTATCATATAAAAAAATCTTTATCCAATAGTATAAATAATAAAATATTTTCTAACATTTGAAAACTGTCTTACCATGACACTGCATGTTTTATGAAATGAATAGTTCTTTTTATTTTTTATTTTTTTTATTTTTGAAGTTGTACGTAGGTAAAAGTTTAATATTGTTTTGTTATTCAGTTAATAGAGTGTAAGTTAGGTTATTAATTCTATTTTACATGATAAAATATAATTTGGTGAAAACTAATTATTTTCATCAGTATAATGAAGGATTTACTTTGTCAATGTAATGGCGCATTGTGACATAAATGTTATATGCTGTCTCAATTGTTTAGTATTTTGTATGTTATACTACACATGTAAATTACATACAATGATCACTTAACAATGGTCTAAAATGCATTTCTTGCATATAAACTACCAGATACAAGGGAACCCTGTGAACTAAGGGAAGTTAAGTCATTATCTTGGCCATTAGCCCAAACCGCAGCCACAAACAATGGCCGGTGTAATATGTTACTTTTACCCGGTGTGGTCTGTGACGTCATAGGGGTTAGTTAATTGTAGAGCTCGTTTTAAAATGTTAAATTTATAAAATTTTGATAAGTTTAAAATAAATGTAAAATTGTTCGTTTCAAATGAACAAAAATGGTATTTACTAAAGAAATAATGTCAAATTTTGATTGAAATATTAATTATTAATAAATAATCATAAGTCTTATTATTAAATATTTATTACAAGGTTACAGAGCTCAATATTAACAGAGTGATTTAAAATTATTTTTATGTTTACAATTAAAGAAAAATGTATGCAATGCTGAAGGAATGCTTACGAATGAAATTTTGTGGTAGATGTCACAGATGGGAGGTTGGCATTACAAGGGTTTTACAACGAGTCGTCACACAACATATCGCCTTATTTTGATATTTATAGTTAAAGAAGCCATACAAAATTTATTTTTTTATAATTTTCATATTAGTAAACTATACACAGTTCATTAAAACTATCTAAGTTAGGCAGTTAGTAATAATTTGAAAATTTTATTAGTTGACATTTACGTTTAATGAATGCTAAAAAATATTTTTAGGAAAAGCCGAAAATAGGGACTAAACGGTTTTTTTTCACCAACATCTCTATATTGGTAATAGGATTTTGTTAGAGGTACACCAAGATACAGGTTGTGATTTAACAATTTCGGGTATATGTGAGAGAGGGGTTTGGGGAAAACAGCCTAGTTTTTGGATTTTTTTCAATAAGTAACAAAGTTACGCTTAAACAGAACTTTACTAACCTGTTCGGTAACAAAGCAGTAAATGAGTCAAGTTTTCAACTGAACACCCCTCCCACTTTCGTATGAGGGATATATGTAGGGGAGACCTGTGATATTGTAGACGTGAACTTATCTTTACTTCATTAGCTTGGCCTTTAGCCCTAGGTACAATTACTGGTACAATAAATTATGGGACTTTTCCGTTAATTCACTACCACGAAGCCTACTTTGGTTAGGTTACGTTATGGTTTCGTTAGGTTAGGTTATGTTAGGTATGGTTAGGTTATGCTAGGTTTAGATAACTAAACCTAGCATAACCTAACACAACCCACACGTACAATGATATTGACCCACCTACCCATAAACGAAAAATGGTATTGACCCACCCACCCACCTATACACGTACAGTGATATTGACCCACCCGCCCACCCATTCTGTACAGTGGTACTGACCCACCCGCCCGCCCAAACACGTACAGTGGTACTGACCCATCCATACAAGTACAGTGGTAAAGACCCACCCACCCACACATACACGTACAATGGTACTGACCCACCCGCCCACCCATACACGTACAGTGGTACTGAATTTAACGCATTCGTTTTCTCTTTGAAAATTTTAAAAATATATAATTTAGTTATGATGGAACAACGCAAGACGTAATGATTATAATCAGCAACAATGATATTACTTTACTTTCACACGTTGTAGTTAATGACTTCACTACCAATACACTTACAGTGGTGATGATCCACCCACTACCCATACACCTACAGTGGTGATGACCAACCCACCCACCCATACACTTACAATGGTGATTACCCACCCACCCACCCATACACGTACAGAGTTGATGATCCACCCATCCTCCCATACACGTTCAGTGGTGTTGGCCCACCTACCCACCCATACACGTTCAGTGGTGTTGGCCCACCTACCCTCCCATACACGTTCAGTGGTATTGGCCCGCCCACCCTCCCATACACGTTCAGTGGTGTTGGCCCACCCGTCCTCCCATACACGTTCAGTGGTGTTGGACCACCTGCCCTCCCATACAAGTTCACTGTTGTTGGCCCACCCACCCTCCCATACACTTTCTGTGGTATTGGATCACCCATCCTCCCATACTTGTTCAATGCCACTGTAGTGTATGGGCAGGAGGGTGGGTCAATGCCACTTTACGTCTATAGGTTGGCAGGTGGGTCAATGCCACTGTACGTGTATGGGCAGGCGGGTGGGTCAATGCCACTGCACGTGTATGGGTAGGTGAGTGGGTCAATGCCACTGTACGTGTATGGATGGGAGGGTGGGTCAATGCCACTGCACGTGTATGGGCAGGCGGGTGGGTCAATGCCACTGTGCGTGTATGGGTAGGTGGGTGGGTCAATGCCACTGTACGTGTATGGGCGGGAGGGTGGGTCAATGCCACTGTACGTGTATGTGTGGGAGGGTGGGTTAATGCTACTGTACGTGTATGGGCAGGCGGGTAGGTCAATGTCACGTATTGTAGGCGAATGGGTGGGCGGGTGGGTCAATACCACTGTACGGGAGGGTGGGTCAATGCTACTGTACGTGTATGGGCAGGCGGGTGGGTCAATGTCACGTATTGTAGGTGAATGGGTGGGTCAATACCACTGTACGTGTATGGGTGGGCGGGTAGGTCTGTGTGTAGATATGGCTTTGCCGTATACAGTTATAGCCGTAACACATTCATAAGTTTGTATTGGTTATGTTAGGTTAACCTAAGTTATGTTTATGTAAGTGAATGAACGGAAAATATCCCAAGTTACTTTTAACCGGTGTGGTCTGTGACGTAATGAGAGGTTTGGTCATTAGATCACGTGTACATAAAAATTAAAGTCGTTATTACGTTATTACCCGTACAATTTATGTTTTATTATAAGACGAAAATGTACTTTGATATTTGTAACAAAAACAATTTATAGCAAATATTGATAGTTAATCTGGTGACCAGTTACAACGGAGTGATTGAGGATAAAATTGAAAGAGTCAGTCACCGAATGATCTAAGGCATCAACACTCTGGTTCGAATCGGACTGTAAGTTTTAATCAGTAATATTCACTTTGTACTGTACTAGTTCTTCTTCTTATTCCATCTGATAAGTTCCCCACACTGTCCTATAGTCTATGAATAATGAGTCGTAAATAAAGTTTAATTTTAGGAAATGGCAAATGTTTAGGCAATTAATAACTTAGTTTGTTATTATCAATGATATCTGGCAACGCATTACTGGCAACAAATTACTGGAAACACATTACTGGAAACACATTACTGGCAACACGTTACTGCAACACTTTACTGGCAAAACATTACTGGCAACACGTTACTGGCAACACGTTACTGACAACACATTACTGGCAATACATTACTGGCAACACATTACTGGAAACACACTACTGGTAACACATTACTGGCAACACGTTACTGTCAACACATTACTGGAAACACATTACTGGCAACACGTTACTGCAACACTTTACTGGCAAAACATTACTGGCAACACGTTACTGGCAACACGTTACTGACAACACATTACTGGCAATACATTACTGGCAACACATTACTGGTAACACATTACTGGCAACACATTACTGGCAACACATTACTAGTAACACATTACTGATAACACATTACTAGCAACACATTACTGGCAACACATTACTGACAACACATTACTGGCAATACATTACTGGCAACACATTACTGGTAACACATTACTGGCAACACATTACTGGCAACACATTACTAGTAACACATTACTGATAACACATTACTAGCAACACATTACTGGCAACACATTACTGTCAACACATTACTGACAACACATTACTGACAATACATCACTGGCAACACATTACTAGCAACACATTACTGGCAACATATTACTGACAACACATTACTGGCAAGACATTACTGGTAAAACATTACTGGCAACACATTACTGATAACATATTACTGACAACACATTACTGGCAATACATTACTGGCAATACATTACTGGCAACACATTACTGGCAATACATTACTGATAACACATTACTAACAACACATTACTGGCAACACATTACTAGTAACACATTACTGATAACACATTACTAGCAACACATTACTGGCAACATATTACTGACAACACATTACTGACAATACATCACTGGCAACACATTACTAGCAACACATTACTGGCAACATATTACTGACAACACATTACTGGCAAGACATTACTGGTAAAACATTACTGGCAACACATTACTGATAACACATTACTAGCAACACATTACTGGCAACATATTACTGACAACACATTACTGGCAATACATTACTGGCAACACATTACTGGCAATACATTACTGATAACACATTACTAACAACACATTACTGTAAACACATTACTAGCAACACATTACTGGCAACACATTACTGGTAACGCAATTAGGTCTTAAATCCAATAGTTGCTCTGAACTCATTAAAGAAGACGATTCAAGCTGCTCTTAAACAGTTTTTAGGAACTGCATGCCTATAATATTTCGGTATAACAAGTTACTTTGAGTGGAAAAGGAATTTGTGATGACAGGGATGATGTTTTACAATGTAATTTTGCGACCATATACTGTTCGAATAAAGATTTTAGGAAATAACATTTCTATGACAAAAAGCATTTTTTAGGTTTTTTCGACAATTATAAAAAAATCATCATATTCAAATGATTGACAATTTAAGGTTTAGAAGTGGCATGTTACAAAAAAATAAATAAAAATAATATGTTTTCAAGGTAATAGATTTTTCACATCCATCTACCCACAAAATTCCACGAGTTCCTCGCGGCTTAGACTTAGAATTTATTACTCTGTATACCCCCAAAAAACATTCCAGAAGATCATTAACTTTGGAATTTTGTTCAGGTGAGCTCCCTTTTTCTAAATTCTGCCGCCTTAACTATATAATTATTGGGAACGTTACAAAACTAATAATATTTAATCTTCAAAGAGTTTTAATTTTTTTTTTTTTTTACGAGACAAGTAAGAACATGTATTAACTATTCGTTTTTTAATATACGCCAAATAATTGTGATTATAATTATACAATGGAACTAATCATTTGTTATATAATTTTCATTTATTAAACAATCTTTAACAATTAAATAATTAAATTGTCTATAATATTTATGGTGCTAATTGATTAATTGTTTTAAGAATTATCAATACTCGTTTTTTAATGTTCTCTTGCAATTTATAAAAAAATGGCCGGTATAATATGGTACTTTTACCCGGTGTAGCTGTGACGTCATGTGAGGTTAGTTCATTAAATCATTATCTCGGCCATTAGTCACAAACAATGGCCGGTATAATACGGTACTTTTACTCGGTGTAGCTGGTGACGTCATGTTAGGTTAGTTCATTAAGTCATTATCTCGGCCATTAGTCACAAACAATGGCCGGTATGATACGAAACTTTTACCCGGTGTAGCTGGTGACGTCATGTGAGGTTAGTTCATTAAGTCATTATCTCGGCCATTAGTCACAAACAATGGCCGGTATAATATTCGGCCTTTAATGAATTAACCTCACATGACGTCACCAGCTACACCGGGTAAAAGTAGTCTGTATGTCTGTATGTGTGTTTTATGAAAAATACCTTATCTCCTAAACGGTATTAGCTATAGTTTTTGAACTTGACACCACCTAATATAGTCTAAAAATATAAAATATTTTTTCAACCGTTTCATAATGGCGACCGTTTAAAAATTGTATTGCCAAATGTCATAAAAAATAAAAAAATCATGATATCTAATATTTACCGTAACAGCATGCAAATCTTTTGTTATATCATTTGTTACAATCGGACAGTAAATAACTGAGAAAATGTAATTTTTCTGATTGTGTGCAAAATGTTTTTGCAAATATTGTATACTTGTGTCTATTGACTTGAACAAAACCACCAGTCATATTTAGCACATAATCAGAAACATTAATTTTTCTCGGATATTTATTGTACTATTATAATAAATGAGACACCAAAATATTTGTCTCTTTTAAAGCAAAATATTATTAAAGCATCATGACAATATTTGTTTTTAGTTTGGTTTTCATGAAATTTAGCATTACAATTTGTAAATGGCCGCCATTTTGAAACGAGTAAAACTATTATTTTATATTTTTTGAGTATATTAGGGGGTGTAGAGTTAAAAATTCGTGCCAAGTTTCAAAAATATAGCTAATACCGTTCAGGAGATAAGGTAATTTTTTATAAAACACATATACAGACAGACAGACGCCAAACTAAGTTAGATAAGACTCATCTTAATAGGAACCTTTTTGTTTATTTTTACCTATTTAATCATTTCCTGAAGTTTTGCCCCATACTTTTCCAAACACCCTGTATATACGCGTAGAATATTTTAGACTAATAGTAAGTGATCATAGTTTTTAATAAAAAGACTAGTATATCGTGGCAACATTAAAAATTGGATAATATATAGCAACTTAAAATCATGATTCGTCATTACAATGAACATTTGAAATCAATTGTCACTTGATGAAAATAATGATTTTGTGATCATTCCCATTTGATCAAAAGTACTTCTAGAAAAATCTAATGAACTATCTAAAATACACTGTACTAATTGATTAAATACATAATCAAAATGCGTATTATCGTCTCTACATAAAAAAAACTATAATGAATGTTTATATTTTTAATGAAATATTATATGACTTATATTCAAAGATCGCTTACATTCATAACAATGCGCAAGTAATGATGATAATTAAATTTACAACCAATTTTTTAAGATGAATTGTTTATTTATAAAATATCTTTTATAAATAAACAATATTATTCTTTTACAGAAATAAACCGTACGTTTTAAGATGGGACAACTAATTAAAACAGGATTTGTTGAGAACTTCGTCAGAAACTTTGACTAATGTTTGTCTTAACAAAGACAAAGTTAACGTCAGATACAACTCTTCTTAATATTTTTAATCAGAAACGATCCGTTCATTGTTATTTTTGTTTTTTAATTTGGCATTTGGATTGTAAAGTTATCCTGTTATATAACTATGTATATAAACATATGTTTTAAATTGAATTTATTCTACTCTAAACTTGGATAACATGTGAATTGTCTCCCATGCATTGTCTTTCACCCACTCACCCTTACACATATAGTGCTTATAACCCACTCACCTACCCATACACATACAGTACGATTGTGTTTGAATGTCCCTTATAATTTAAAAAACTTCCTATAGTGATGATGGATATAGGCCTTCAAACTTTTGAAGTTCGGATCTGATGCAGCACTGTCAATTTCCTACGACTGAGGTCTATCCCACTTACCGCTTCTGTTTCACAGAAAGATGTATTTGTTAATATTACAATAACAAAGGAAACTAAGAGACCTATAGTTTTATGTGGAATCTGAACCACGTAGTATTGTTTGTGATTTTCAGCTACTAAACAAACATTATTCACTACTCTTCCTTACACAATATCCGAACTTTAAATACCACAAAAAATTGACACCCCAATCTTCTATAGTAGTTTCAGTTGTGATGGCAACAATTGAGTGGACCGAGCAAAGCACATAGCCTACAATCTCCTCAACACCTTGTCCCTACGTAGCTGGGTTACAGCACTGCACCACTATTGCCGACTGTGTTATCAAGTATAATATCTAACAGATTAATCACACTCTGTCATTTGATTGGAGAGTTTGTCAGATTTGGAAGGGAAAACACAGAAACATGTCTAGTAAAATAAAAACAGGTAATTCTGTAATAACATTTACATTTAAACTTGGAAAAAAGAAATATTAACTCATTAATATAGCGTTGAATATACTTGAAAGGTCTAATCGAGTCCGATGCAAATCAAAATTATAATTTCAACACTTTTAAAATTATATATCGTTCAGGGTAAAAATTAATTTGTTAATTACAATAAGCTGTTTTGTGTCGAAGTCTAACAATTTTATGTAAAATATTTCACCGTTAACATTTTTTATTTAAATTTAATGTTAAATACGAAAGCTATTTGAAAGATTTGTTTAATGAAAATTAATATTATTGATTAAAAATGTCTAGCATCTAGTTTAATCAGTGGAAATTACAAAGAAAATAACTATTACTGATAGTAAATAATAGTTAAAATTACCCATTACCTATATAACTTTGTCATACCCACGTTGTGACAGGAGTGAAATTAGATACGTGGATTGTTTTCCAGTTAATTGGTTTAAATTAATTGCCTGATTATTTAGGTCTGACTGTAACAAGAGACAAACAATTACTGTCAGATCGTTGGTCACAGTACTTGTTTTCTCCGTTTATTTATATCTTAATATCCAATTAAAAAGTATTTGGTTTAAATTTATTTTTAAGTTGATTAACGTTATTTTATTGACAAATCGTGATAACATTAAATCAAAATATTTCATTTTCTTAACTGTATTACCATTTACAGGATAGATTAATATGTTAGTGAAGTTATTCTATTTATAATTAAATTGTGTGCATTATTCACATATGTATGTATATATATATATATATATATATATATATATATATATATATATATATATATATATATTCCGTGTTATTTAGTAATTTATTGTACTCTAAGTGTGTCTATATTGTTACTAATCACAACAACATCTCTGCGCGGGTAACCACCCGCGGGGCAATGCAGGTCTTAAAGGAAGGACTAGAATGGCAGATAGTTCGGCTGTAGGTGAATTGAGGTCCTTCCATAGGAGTCGAGAAGTTCTAGATTGTTCTCCAGGATCTCCATCGCCAGTTCCATTCTTCGCTTCCACCTTTGGGTCATATTAAGACGTTTATCAGCCGAACTGACAGTCTGTCAAGAGTCAGTGTGTGAAGAGTTAGTGACAGTGAGTGAGTGACAGAGTCAGCCCTAGTGAATGTGACAGTGACAGTATACCGAGCAGTGTCGGATTCTAGGTGGACAGTGTGACAAATAATATAAATTATTGAAAACATTAGGGATTAATTTTGGTGTTTAAGTAATAATTTAAGTTTGTAAATATTTAATAGTGTGTAATAGAAATTAAAAACTTGTAAATAAAATTAATAACTAGTAGTCAAAAGTGGAATCACCTTATTTATAAAGGGCCATTTTGGGCTGTAACAATATTATATTCTTGGATTTAAAAAATAGTAAAATTGTATTTTATTTTTTTTAATTAATTATTATTTAATACACTCTATTAGTAGATATGACTACTCATGGCCTCTTTTTATCAGTTGCAACCCTGAAGTTGATTGGCAGCAGCTCTTCGTTCATTCCTCTACTCCGCCTTCCATTTTACCTGGTGATATTAACATAGCTCACATCTTTAGTAATCTGACTGATTAGTCCAGACTCCTTAGTGATTTTTACCATAAAATTTCCATCTTTTTTATCAATAGTCCATCATGACACATACCATGACCAGCTCTCTGTGCTTTAATGATTCTCGTTGACTGTCTCCGTTCTTGAAAATTTTCAAAATCTACCTAATTTGTCTCCCATTCTGTCTAGCTCATTTTTAAGATTCTTCTGTAACACTAAATTAAAAATTCCAGCAGCCACTTCCGATCACTTTATCCAAGATTCAACACCTACAAAACTACTCTTCAAACGTATGAGTTTTGTAATTTTTTCCTGAAAATTTAAAGGAATATCCCTTGATCTCAATCACGGACTTACAGATGCACAAATCATAACGGTCCACCCACCCATTCAACATCCCCTCTAAAAGGTTTTATGACTACAATATTTTCTGGTAAAAAGTATAAGCAGTCTCTCGTCACTGTGTTTATAAAATGGCGTGTAATGAAGTATTGACGAGTCTGCTAAGTGGCTAAAAGTCTATTCCAAGTATTTACAGACCGCATATTATATAGAAGTATATGTAAATTCAAAATAAATTAGGAATTTTACCTCTTTTAACTATAAGTGTAACAGTTAATCCTTTATTATTTAATGGATTCAGCAATATATGTTTTTATTCCAGTGTAATAAGTTATTTATAAGTCAATAGTAACCCCACTATGAATGAAAATACTAAATAACTTAAGTTAAAAATTATTATAATGAACTTATTAATTCCACACTTCTTCGATTACATGCATGTTGCTTTAATCGGAAAATCATAAGTTAACTGTATTTTTGTTTACTGCAAAATAAATGCTAATATACTAACCTTTAAATAAATAATATTATAATTGATATTCACGCAAGTTAAACTAGATAAATATATTACAATCTAGTAACATTTTTTATAATTAGCTAGTTTAAAATAAAATGTCATGTAATAATTAGTACTAAATTAGAGAATGTAGTAATTTCAGGCGACGTAAGAGAAACAAGTGAGTTTGTTGTTTGCAAAGACAAAAGACAAACCAAACATCAAATTACAAAGTCACTCTTCGAAATGTATTATTGTGTTTCTGTCTCTGGATTAAGTATGCATTGCTACTTGTTAACAAAGATTATTTGAAAATTAAAGTACTGTGTTGTAACAATGGGCACTTTTTTAAAACTGTACATAGAACTAGTACATACAGTAGTAGACATTTGGTGGGCGTTTGAGGCTCACTTTTCTGGCCTCTGATTGGTCGAGAGCGGTCACGTGACTTGTCCAAGATGGCGGCGCAGTGGTACCAACCTCCCCCCTCCCTCCCAAAAATTTCCCTCAAATTCCTAAATTTCCCTCCAAATTCCCACATCATACTATATAAAATTCGCTGTTAACCTAACTTTTTTCGTGTTATACTATATAAAATTCAATGTTTACCTTGTTATACTATATAAAATACACTAACTTTTTTCGTGTTATACTATATAAAATTCACTGTTAACCTAACTTTTTTCGTGTTATACTATATAAAATTCAATGTTTACCTTGTTATACTATATAAAATACACTCCTATCCTTTTCCCCGTTATACTATATAAAATGTAAAAAGATGGCGGTCTTTACACTATATAAAATGCTTTTGGGTATTCCTCTGTGGATTATTTCATATATACACTATAATAATGCAATATTTCATACACTCTATGTGGCTGGCGCGCATGCGCGAGGACTTGTGCTCGGTGGACAAGCGCGTTACGTCACCACTCATACAGCGGCTGCGAAACTCGGGTATAGGACTCCAGGCGCCAGACTGGTTTTCCTGGCGCGACACTCAAGGGCGGGCATGCGTGGGAACAGCTGTGCGCGGGATGACGTAATCAAAGTTTCAAGTCTGGACAGGCGCCTGACCTGATTGCCCCCTCCCCTCCCCTCCCCTCCCCTCCCCTCCCCCTTCTCTCCCTACTTCACTGAACAACACAAGTAATCTTTCTCACTTCTGCTCTTGCGCTCGCGCCGATCAGACGTTGATTGCTCCTACTCGTTATTAAATACAATTATTCTCATCATAAATACTTTAACTTGATTCTTGTAATTTATATTTTGGACACCGTTCTCTGTACGGTATTTCAAAGTAAAAATCAATATTTTGAATATCCTTGCTTTTTTACTTTAATTTAAAGTAAATTTCATTGTATCCTAACCATGGAATCCTTTGCCATTAACGATAACCTAGTCACCATTTCCCGTCGATTCAACACTTCCGGTTCCGATCTCCTTAACGTACTTACTGAACATAAAAATAAAATTATGTCCGAAATAAATAAACACCTAAACAGGCTCGGGGGAGTAAAATGGTACATCGCGGTTCAAATTAAATTCACCAAAACAATAAACAACGAAGAAATGACTACAACTCCCTTCTTTCACGGTAAAACCCGTCCTTTGCTACCTTCCGATTCTCTAGATACTCAATACTCTGAAGCTACTGACAAAATTTTAGAAAGCGTGGCTAAGTGGGTTAGCCAGGGTAGTGGGTGGGTACTTGAAAACGTTTTACGACTAGATTTGTTCATTGTTAAATTTCAACCTTTGTACGCTTCTTCTTACATACCCACCCCGAAAAAAATTAACCATTCCAAACAGGGAATTGTAAATATTAAGAACAACGATCAAAAATGCTTCCTGTACTCTGTACTTGCCCATTTATACCCAGACCGAAATAGGCGAATAAGCTATTACAAAAAACTTGAAAATAAATTAAACATGTCTGGGATTAGCTATCCTGTCAAAATTACCGATTTAGATAAATTTGAAAAATTGAACCCTGCTATCTCTGTAAATGTATTTGGATTTGAAAAAGACGAAATTTACCCCCTAAGAATAACAAAAGAAAAATTCAGACTTCACCACGTAAACTTGTTACTACTGACTACTGACACTACCTCCCACTACTGTCTAATTACAAACATGTCCCGACTTTTAGCTCACTTGACTAAACACAACCCAGCTATGTACTACTGTGACTACTGTCTACACAGATTTTCTAGCCAAGACTTACTTACTAACCACTTACCTTTGTGTTCACCACACGGTGCACAAAAGACCAGACTTCCTACTGAAGACGAAAAACTTATGTATTTTAAAAACTATACACTTACTCACAAAGTACCATTCACCATTTACTGTGACTTTGAAAGTTTTGTTGTTCCAATCCCCACTACAATTAACGACCCCACTACTTCACATACTACCAACACTGCCCACCACGTCCCCTCTGGTTTTTGCTACGTAATTATTGACAGTGATGGCAAACCAGTAAAACAACCCAAAGTCTATAGCGGCCCCGACGTTGTAGATACTTTTCTAAATTGTTTGATTGCAGAGTCTAAAGAACTCTTACCAATTATTCATAAAAACATTCCTATTAAAATGACTCCACAAGACAAAATTATTTTCCAAAATGCTACTACCTGTCACCTTTGTCAAAAACCTTTACACGGAGACAAAGTAGCTAATCATAATCATTTAACGGGTGAGTTCTTGGGACCCGCCCACAATTCATGTAACTTAAACTACCAAGTTCCCGATCACATTCCAGTCTTTTTCCATAACCTCAGAGGTTATGACTGCCACCACTTGATCCAAGGGCTAGGCAAATTCAAAAAAGAAAAACTGTCATGTATCGCTACAACCAGTGAGCGGTACATTTCAGTCACCCTTGAGTCACTTCGTTTCCTGGATTCTTTACAGTTCCTTAACGCCTCTTTGGACACACTCGTGTCCAACCTAGTTTCTGACGGGGCTTCCAAATTCAAAATTTTAGGGCAGTGTATGACCAACACTGACTTACTTCTACGCAAAGGCGTCTTTCCCTACACTTACATGACGGACGAGTCTAAATTCAATGATACTGAACTTCCTCCCAAGGAGGCGTTTTACAATGACTTGACACAGACTGAAATTACTGACGAAGACTACACACACGCACAGACTGTGTGGAATACTTTTGACATGACCACTATGAAAGAGTACCACGACTTGTACTTACTCACAGACGTACTGTTATTGGCTGACGTGTTTGAAAATTTTAGAACGACCAGTATGACTTACTACGGGATTGACCCATGTAACGTCTACTCTGCCCCCGGACTGGCATGGAACTCCATGCTTAAAATGACTGACGTGAAACTTGAACTACTCACAGACATAGACCAACACCTGTTTGTCGAGTCTGGGATCCGGGGCGGTGTCTCCATGATACCTAACCGGTACGCCCAGGCCAACAATCCTTACTTACCCGACTTTGACAAGACGAAACCCACCAACTATCTCCTGTACCTCGATTGTAATAATTTATACGGAACCAGCATGTCCGATAGACTCCCAGAGTCTGGCTTTAACTGGATCGACCCACACGACATTGACATTACAAACGTACCCGACGACTCTGACATTGGATATATTTTAGAAGTCGACTTACACTACCCTGACCACCTACACGACTTACACTCAGACTTTCCACTGGCCCCCGAACGAAAAGTGGTGACATACGACATGCTATCGACATACTGTAGGGACTTGCTAGACGAACTCGACTATAAACCTCCCAAGACTGAAAAACTACTGACTACTCTCTCTGACAAAACCAAGTACGTTGTACACTACCGTACTCTAAAACTTTACTTACAACTTGGACTTGTACTGACTAAAATACACAGAGTTCTTAGCTTTAAACAGTCTGCCTGGTTAGCCCCATTTATTAACTTTAACACAGAAAAAAGAAAACAGTCTAAAAACAATTTCGAAAAAGATTTTTTTAAGTTAATGAACAACGCCACATATGGTAAATCTTTGGAAAATGTTAGGTCGCGTATTGATTTTAAACTTGTAAATAACGAGAAACAATTGGTAAAATGGACAGCTAGTCCCAGACTCAAGACTTTCTTTGCTTACAATAAAGATATCGCGGGATTGGCTTTAAAAAAACAAACCATCTTCTTAAACAGACCCATTTATGTTGGATTTACTGTCTTAGAAATTTCGAAATTAATAATGTACAATTTTCATTACAACTGGGCAGTTACAAAGTATGGGAAAAACATAAAACTTTGTATGACTGATACTGATTCTCTATTTTACAACGTATATACTCCCGACGTTTACGCAGATATGAAAAACGAGTTACATCTTTTTGACACGTCCGACTATCCACCTAGCCACCAATGTTATAGTGTAGAAAACAAAAAAGCGTTAGGAAAATTTAAAGACGAGTTAAATTCAAATCCAGCTAGGGAAATAATTGGCTTGAGAGCGAAATGCTACTCTGTTTTAAACTCAGATCTAGAGGAAAAGAAGGTGGCTAAAGGCGTCCCCCGAGTCGCGATAAAAAAACACCTAAAACACGAAATGTACAAAAACTGCTTGCTTAAACATTCATTAAAAACAACATCAGCTCTAAATATCCGCAGTGACAAACATAACATTTACACGCAACACATTTCCAAATTATCTCTATCCCCCTTTGACGACAAACGTTACATCTTGGAAAATGGAATTGACACTTTAGCCTACGGACACCATTTAATTAACAAAAAACGATCTTTAGAGCATGACCATGACTACATAACTAAAAAACCAAAAATAAAATAAAAACGTACCTTAAAAAAGTTCACCCATGATGTACATGAAAAAAATAATAAGTACAGTACAAAAAAGTAATACCGTAACAACAAGATTGACTTCCAGACTTCTATAAAGTCCATCAATACGTTCCTGTATCTCTAAACGCTCCATTACTGACTGACTGACATTCCCTTCCCCCACCACTCCTTCCTTTCCCACATCCTGTTCTTATTGCGTCACTTGCACTAATGGCGCCAATCGGTTCACTTGCTTCTCTCGCTGCAGTGGAACTATGTAAAAATTTTAATAACTTTTTTGAAATTAAACAATTAGACCTTCCAAAACCAATTCAACAATACTTGATACAAATTTACTTTTCTAAAAAAGACGGTCCACCACAGTATCACTTTGAAAACGTGAGGCTGGACACTTTTCTAAATTGGCCAGTCCCATTCCTCAACCCACATGTAATGGTAAAAGCTGGCTTTTATTATTTAAATTATAACGATGCAGTTCGCTGTTTCTCATGTGGTATACATATTGGATGTTGGGAAGAGGGTGATGTTCCATTTGATGAACATAAAAAATTCTCCCTAAACTGTAGGTTTGTTAATGGCCTACCTTTAATTTAATTTGTTGGTAGAGACGTTTTTGGAAATAAATAGCTGAATTTAACAGTGTCTGTACCTTTCGAGCAACTGTATTAATGTGGCTCTGGGACGTAAAAACCCGTATCCAAAAGCGAATGTGGCTCTGGGGCGTAAAAACCCGTATCCAAAAGCGAATGTATGTTACTCGTTAAAGCTTTACAATTGGTAGGGAGGCAGTGAACTTTATTTATATTATTTTTATGGTCGACTGCCACCGTATGGAGCGAGGATGGGGCTCCATACACCAAAAAAACCAAATAAATTGTTAAACTTTACCTAAACCCTTCCATTCTTCCACTATGAGTGTAAGAGAGCAGATAGCAAGGGAGCTACATGCTCCAGTTAGAAAAAAATTCCCTACTAGACCTGTAGAAGTTAAGGGAATACAAGACTTGTTCCAAGCTGACTTGGTCGAAATGATACCATACTCAAAGTTTAACAAGGGCTACAAGTACATTCTCACAGTAATCAACTGCTTTACCAAATACGCTTACGCAATACCAGTCAAGGACAAGTCTGGACAGGAAATCGTTAAAGCCATAACACCCGTATTAAAGTCCAATTAAATGAAACATTTACAAACAGATGCGGGTAAAGAATTCTACAACGTAGGATTCACAAAGTTGATGAATAGCTATGGTATAAACCATTACTCGAGCTACAGTGATAAGAAGGCGTCCATCGTAGAGCGGTTCAACCGCAGTCTCAAAGCATTAATGTGGCGCAAGTTCACGGAGCAAGGTAAGTATCAATGGGTCAAGATACTACCTTCTTTGTTGGAAGAATACAACACAAGAAAACACAAAACTATTGGCATGGCTCCAAGTCATGTGAACAAAAGAAACGAAAACATAGTCAGAAAAAACATTAATAAAAATAGACAAAAATACAAGAAAGTAGATAAAAAGGTCCGTTTTAAAGTAGGCGACAAGGTGAGGATAAGTAAGTATAAAAAAGTCTTTGACAAAGGATACCTACCCAACTGGACTAACGAGATATTTACTGTGTACAAAGTCCAAACTACTATTCCTACAACCTACCTCCTCAAAGACCATACTGGTGACGTCATCAAAGGAAGTTTCTACGAAAAAGAGCTACAAAAATCCAAAACAGATGATGTATACCTGGTTGAAAAAGTACTTAGAAAAAAAGGAAACAAAGTATTAGTTAAATGGGTAGGATACGACGGTAAACACAATACATGGGTGAACAAGAAAGACTTGGTATAAATAAAGACTTCCCTTACACTTTCATTCATAACTCAACAATGCGTGTTATTGAACAGGACACAAAGCTACCTGTCGAAAACTTTGACATGTACACTATACGCACAAGTAGTGACATTAAACACGGACCATTATTTCCATCCACTATAAGGTGCATAGTGGCTGGACCTAGTAATTGTGGTAAAACGAACGTTGTTTTCAACATGTTGTTCGATCCAAACGGATTAAGGTTCGAAAATGTTTACATTTTCTCAAAGTCCCTATATCAACCCAAGTATCAATTTTTAAAAAGTGTTTTACCCGAGGAAATTAGATACTTTGTATTTGATGAAAACACTAAAGTCATACCACCTAAAGAAGCTAAAAACAATTCTATTATGATTTTTGACGACATTGCATGTGAAAAACACGATAATATACGCAACTACTTTACCATGGGTCGACATAATAACATTGATTCCTTTTATATAGGACAAACCTATAGTAGGATACCCAAACAGTTGGTGAGAGATAATACAAACTTGATTATTTTATTCAAACAGGACGAAACAAATCTCAAACATGTTTACAATGATCATGTAAATACGGACATGACTTTTGAAAAGTTTCGAGAAATGTGCGCTTTAGCTTGGAAAGATAAGTACAGTTTTTTCTGTATTAGTAAGGACTGTGAATTGGATAAAGGGAGATACAGAGTTAGCTTTGACAAGTTTCTAGTCTCGTAATATAAATACGACCTACTTTAATTTTCAACAACAGTTAGTGACAAGCCTCTGTGTGGTCCACAACTAGAACAAACTCTTTGTAACATGTCGCAAAACAGTAAACATCAAACTCTTACGAGAAGAATTATACAGCTGCAAGATGCTGTCCGCCGCAAGTATCGTGCTTTCAAGTTGGGTAACATGTATACCGAACAAACATTAGAAAAACAGTACAAACCAATTTTAACTGAACTTAGAAACAAAGCAGATATAAAAAATGAACCAAAGGAGGAGCCTATGGACCTCAGTGTAGACGAGCAGGATAATTTTAAGCCAGACTATATGTCAACGCCTAAAGGACCATCGTTTATTCAAGACACACAAGTGTTTGAAACATCGTCTCCCCCTCCACCCTCAGTTAGCCAATTGATACAAAGTCCCGCAAAGTTTCACGAGGCGTCACAGTACGTTTTAGAGACATTTAACGCGCCCATAACACAAAAATACATGTTAAAACTTTTAAAAGACGAAGCCGGTGTTAAGAATAAAATGGACAACATATACGGACCACATATAGACGGTGATAAATTAATGGTGGGTAATCAACTGCTTACATTTGACAACGAAGGAAACATCCACTTGAACAATGTACAGTACAGAGGAACCGAAGGCCTTTACGAATTATTATTTAAAAGACAACCCGATGAAAAGGTATACACGCAAGATGATTTGGACGCTTATAAAGATGTAATGATAAAAACGAATGCGCATAGAAAAGGTTATTTACCTCATAATCTCATTAACCGACCGACAAAGTCCATAAAATATAAAAACATAATTTCCGTATTATTCCCCAAACAAATGTACGGTAAAGGGCTAAAAGACTTTAGATCACGTGACATTTCCTATTGGGACAATCCAAACGAATTATGTGATAGACTAAAACTTATTATAGCTTCGACAGAGGCCGGAAATGCTAACCATAGGAACGAAATTCAAAACATAATCGAAGAATTAAAAGAAGCTAAAATTATATCAGGAGCTGGTAATAGCCGTTACAAATCATTAGTCAGTTGAGATTCGACTAGTAAACAGGGATACTTATTTTGTGTATAAAAAGTATTTTCATACGTATATTTTCATCAGTTAGATTATGTCTGTGGACAAGTTTGGACGTGTCTTGCCCTCAGAGGGCAATGTAAGTGGCAAAGGACCACAGGGTGAAGGTTTTAAACTAACACCCGAAGGAAACTACGATATTGAAAATAAACGAATGGTTAACGTCGGTGTGCCCGTGGCAGACAACGATGTTGTTACGAGAACATACTTTGAGGCTAACACAATGCCAAACTTACAAAACAGCTATTCTGCGCGTAACAAAAGAATAGAAAATTTAGCATCACCAAAGGAGCTCGGAGATGCCGTGAATTTAAAAACTATAGGTGAACAATGTGTACTGTACCAACAAAAAACAGTCAACGTAGGAGATAGGCTTATAACAAGAGTAAAGGACCCTACAGGTCCGAATCATGCGGCGACCAAACGTTACGTAGATGCTGCCGTTCCTGTTAAAACTAGTAGTTATTGGAGTTTTGAAAAGCGACGTTTAGTTTCTGTAGCTGACCCACATGATAATCAAGATGCTGTAACCAAGTCATATCTAGTGGCAAACTGTCCAAAGAAACACAAGGACGATTGGGACTTTGATAATATGGGAATTAAATCTGTTAGAGATGCGAAAGAAATGGACGAGGCTGTAAACCTAAAAGTGTTAACCGAAGCAAAATCGCATATTTTAGAAATACTAGGTCAACAAACAACAACTATAAGTTCAGTGCTGACATCACTTAAAGATACGGTTAGTGCACTGGAGGGGCGGATTTATGAAAACAGCGTTAAATCTGAAAAACAACTTAGAAAATTCGGTCAGGTACTTTTTTCCCATATTCATGGTGCTAAAGGGCGGAGTACAGAAACACTGACTGCCGATAACTACATAAACTGGACTGAAATTTTCGGTGAACAAGGTGAGGGTTAATATAAAGTGAAATATAGCTAAGTCCCTTCATTCTTCAACTAACCTTCGTAAGAGACACATATAATGAAGAAGAAATCGTCACGTCGTGGAAGAGGACTTGTATCTAGTGCACTCGAAGGAATTGGAAGTTTAGCTGGAACAGCCTTAAACAGGGGTATTGATCTACTACCAGTGGAACTTCACCTGCCAGGATACAGGTACTGTGGAGGTGGCACCAAGTTAAAGAAGAGATTAGCTCGTGGTGATCAGGGAATAAACGGTCTGGACGAAGCCTGCAAAGCCCACGACATAGCCTACTCACAGTATTCAGACACAGCGCGGAGAGCGCAAGCGGACAAAGACTTGGCCGAGCGAGCTTGGCAAAGGTTTAAGGCATCAGATTCGTCTGTAGGTGAGAAAGCTGCAGCTTGGGCAGTTACAACAGCCATGAAGGCGAAAGCAAAGTTGGGTGGCTCTCATAAGAGAAAAACACGTAAACAAAAGAAGGGTAAGGGTTTGTATCTAAGACCCTGGGTAGGGAGAGGTGTTAAAAAAGCACCTAAACACAAGAAGAAATGCACTTGTAAGAAGAAAAAAAAAACTTCAAATTAGTCTACGTTCCTGAACACGCCCTCACAAATCACGAACTCGTTAATTACGTTAAAAAATTAAATATTCCAAACTTTCGAGGTGTCTACATGAGGGACACACTTCCGAATAAACCTAGATTGAACGAAAGCGCAATTATTAATTTGGACAGTATACAGGGGGAAGGAACACATTGGGTTTGTTATAAAAAGCGCGGTAATAATGTGTTGTACTATGACAGTTTTGGTAACTTGCGTCCTCCTATGGAATTGATCAAGTATTGGGGTCCCAGTGTTAATATAAAGTATAATAACGAAAGACAACAGAGTTTTGACTCAGTACTTTGCGGGCACTTGTGTTTAGAGTTCCTCGTTGATAATGTTTTGCCTTAGTGGACAGAGTTCAACGCTAAGATGTGACATATTTCCTTCGATCGATTTATCAACAGGCGAATGGGAGATTGGTTTGATCGATCTCACAACGTACAACTCAATACCGAATGTAGAAGAAAATGTAAACGACACATTTCACTACGGGGACACTGTAATGAAAATTCCGACTGGCTCCTACGAGATTAGCGATTTAGAGAATTACATTAACAATAACATAAAAACTGGTGTAAAATTCAGTTTAAAACCAAACAACAGTACTTTGAAAGTAGAAATTACTTGTAGCGAGCCCATTCACTTTGAAACAGAAAACAGCCTAGCTACCTTGCTCGGTTTTAATAAAGTTGTATACGAAGCCAATAAAACTCACATGTCCGAGAATGAAGTTAACATTAACTCAGTAAATGTCGTTCGAGTCACATGTAACGTGGCAAGAGGCTCGTACCAGAACGGACAGGAAAGTCATATAATACACGAGTTTTATCCGTCAGTCCCACCTGGCTACAAAATAATTGAAACGCCTCACAACGTGATTTATTTACCTGTGAGTGTGCAAGTTTTGAATTACATTACTTGTGAGCTGAGAGATCAACAAGGACAGTTGATAAACTTTAGAAACGAAACAATTTCATTACGCTTACACCTAAAGCGAAGCAATGGGATTAGTATTTAGGGAAACAACTTTGCCGAAACAGGTCATTAGACCCAAAACACTCAAGGTGTTAACATCGAGCAATACAAAGTTTTTAAGATCCTTAGGATTTAAAATAAAATTACAAAATGTTGGAAATTGAGGGAAAAGTCGAATACAGCGATGTTATTACAAGCTGTGAGTATCACACACACAAACCGTACGCATCTTCAACTTTCAAAAACAATGATGAAATACGTATCGCAGTCAGTCAACAGGACATTATTACTGCTCCGTTTGAAAGTTCTCTGCATATTTCTGGTAAAATTACAGCCAAAAAGGTTGGCGGTGCAGGCGCAGACGTATCTTTGATTAACAACGCTATGGCGTACTTGTTTGAAGATATTAGATACGAAATTTCTGGTATAACAGTGGACCGTACTAAAAACTTGGATGTTGTATCAACTATTAAGAATTTACTGTCGCTGAGACAGAATGAAACAAATGCATTGGAAAACGCTTGTTGGTTCGGTCCAGGGACATCACAAAAAACAACCGAGTTTACTTTTACCGTTCCATTAAAATTGCTCTTTGGTTTCATGGAAGATTACAGGAAAATTATTGTAAATGTAAAACAAGAGCTGATACTGTTGCGGTCAGCCAACGACACAGATGTGTTGTTATCAGAGGATGCGGTAACACACACTCTGGAAATAACCGACTTGTACTGGCGTGTCCCACACTTGACTGTTTCCGATAGTTACAAAGAAAAACTTTTAAAACTCGTTAATAAGGACACGCCGATTCATCTTCCCTTTAGGTCGTGGGAGTGTCACGAGTATCCTACGCTCCCGCAAACAAAGAGACACAACTGGACCGTCAAAACGTCATCTCAGATAGAAAAACCCCGCTATGTGATACTGGCGTTTCAAACTGATAGGAAAAATAACATAAAAATGAACATGTCGGGTTTTGACCATTGTGATTTAATGGATATCAAGTTATACCTCAACTCACAGTACTATCCTTACGACAATATCCGAGGTGATTGGAGTTTATTCTATGAAATGTACGCCAAATTTCAGTCTTCATACTACGGTGTTTCCAATTCACCCATCATGGACTTGGATACTTTTAAATCGAAATGTCCGATCTTTGTAATTGACTGCTCCAAGCAGAATGATTCAATCAAGTCTGGACCTGTCGATGTACGCGTCGAATTTGAATTTAAAAATAACGTACCGGAAAAGACTACAGCTTACTGTTTAATAATTCACGATTCCCACCTGATGTACACTTTACTGACTAACGTAGTAAAAAGCATGACGTAATTAGTCAGTCGAAACGGTTATGTAATAAAAGGGGGAGGGGGAATAGTATTTAGTAATCAAACTAAATCGGTTTATTCAGTCGAGAGGATGGAGCCCACAGGTGAGTATCTGCAGGACTTGACAGCTTTTCTAAAGGTTATGTACAACATAACCTCTGATTTTTCCAAGGTTGTCACCGTGGGTCTGTTTGATGAGTTTCACTTTCAAGTGGGTGTCTTGTTTCATAAGCAAGGCATGCGGAAATACGTTTTACTAAACAACGAACAATTCACAAAGTTGAAGGAATTGGAACCTTCAATCACTCATGATCTGAGTAACAAAGGTGGTCTTCAAAAGAGGCTCATTGATGAGGACATTAAATGCACTATCCGTAACATATACCAAAAGCCCCATGTAGAGCTTTGTGATAAGTTTAACGAAACATCTATTCTTTTCACTAAAGGCGAATGGTTGACCTTTGTCAGCTTATTACCTTGCATTTCACGGTACGTTGAACAGTTGTCCTGTGTAGAGCCTTACCTAATTAGTCACATCGATCGGGTTATGCTTAGTGATTCGGTCTATGTACCCCCACCACCCGAGGTAAATGGTTGGGACGCAGACCGTTTGCAGGACGAGGTTGTTTGGTATAAAAAGACAAAGTTCACAGTAGGTCGATCTGGCGTTAATTTTAAAATAAATATCAAGGAGTCGTTAAAAGGAGGGAGTTTAGAAAACGGGGGTGGTGGAGGGGAGGGGGGTATGATTAGTGGTTGATAAAAAAATATCTTATTCAGTTGAGAGGATGGAGCCGTCCGGTGAGTATCTCACGCTGCCTAAGCTCTTGGAGCCCATCGACATGTTAAATGGTATTTTTCTAAAACGGGTTTTCTTTCTAAATGAAAACTTTTCCAAATCAGTTACCGTCGGAATTTTTAAAAACCGAGACTACGATCTCGGAGTAATGTTCAAGGGAAGACACGACTACGTTTACTGGTCGTTTGATGTATTTAATCAGTTTTGTGTAAATTTTAATAACATTTCCAAAGCCCTCAAAGATAATAAAAAGATTTATTTGGAAATTAACGAAATGGAAGTTGTTAAAGTTTTATCGATCTTTGGGGCACCGCATGTTTTCCTGGGAAGTACTTTAACACTTAATCCGAGCGAGCAAGCTCAGTTTACTCCCAACCTCCCGGGTAGCACTTTGTCACTTAACTCGGGCGAGTGGGCGCAGTTTCTATCCAACCTTCCGCTAATACAGTTGGAGTTGAGAGAGTTGTTTTACGAGGAAGACCTTATAAAACAATATCTCTGTGGGGGATTCAACAGTCCATCTCCGCACATTTTTAACAGATTAACTTGTGAAATTAATAGAGTCAATGGCTGCGGTAGTTGAATTTCAAGCCTTTACTGACAATAATAACCGTTTTATAGTGAAAGAATTGGCAATAGTAAGCGAACATTTTCAAACACAAATCGTTTTCAAGTCACCTTACTGCAAGTGTGCACTTGATGAAAAACAAAAAAGGACAGCTAGATGGTTGATACGACACTTGCACGGAATAAAGTGGGAAGAGGGTAGTATAGAATACGATGAAAATTTAATTCGAACACTTTGTAAACCTTTTACTAAAATTTATAGTCAAGGGTTGGAAAAAGTCAATTTTTTAAAAGAATTTCATCCTAACGTAATTGAAATACCGAAAGATTGTTCAAATACTTGTTCAAACGCTTGCATATTACCTATACACGCTAATTGTAACTTCAAGTGCGCCTTTAGAGCAGCGCAGCAAGAGTATAAAAGACTGTCCAAACTTTAGTTTGGACATTATGTCTCTAACAACCATGGAGGACACATGGACTATGCTCTCAAAGGAGCCGAAGGCTCCAGTCGGTGTTATGACCGACAGCTTTATTATGAAATTTGACAGATACGTTAAATGGGACCTACTGTCAGCCCACTATGATTTTTCACTAGATATGTTGAGAATTTACCAACACAGGGTAAACTGGGGTCTGATTTTAAAAAGGACAAAGTTTCCCGAAGATATACTGAGGGAAATGGCTCCTAACTTTAATGTTGATTGTTGGACAATAGTAAGTAAATACCAGACTTTGTCAGAAAAATTTATTGATGACTTTGCAGACAAAGTAGACTGGGAAGATATTATACTGTATCAAAACGTAAGTGGAGCGTTTTACATTAAACATTATAACCGTGTATGTAATACAGATATCTCTGTGTGAATGTGCGTCCTATGGCTGGCCTAAACTCCGTAAGTCCAGGACATGAACTGTCGAGGTGAGGGCGGCCCAAATTCAATAAAAAACCGCCCGACTGTTCTCTAAGGCAGCCGTAAAACGCGTAAGTCCTGAGACAGTCCTGCAGCTTGGGGCTGGGCTAAACCCCGTAAGACCTCGAGTCGCAGATGCATCTAGTATGCAATGGGCCCTCGTACAGTTTAGTTGAATGGAACACTCTATGGTAGGCGTAAAACCCGTAAAACCAGGGTGTGAGATGTTTGTATTACATAATCATGGTACTGAAAAACCCCTTTGTAAGTTTGTTCGTCACATTGAAAGGCTTCTCTGAGTAAAGTGATGTCTTTACTTACAGAGGGACCCAAAAAAAGTATAAAAAATAAATACAAAAAATAATAGCGGGAGGTAGCAATTTTGTTATGGAGTGGCTACCACCGTAACTTGCGATGGATGGGGCAAGTTACAATAAACAGCCGTTCTCACGGCTAGTGAGACTAGGCCTACTGGGGAAACTCACTATAATAAAAAACGCGCCGAGATCCTACCTCTTGGGTGGTGTGGAAACTGGATCATCTAATCAATTGATAAAAGGTTTTTTTTTAATTCTGCAGCCCCTCCACCGCTGCAGAAAGTGATGGCCTTCCGAAAAATCACACTAGTTGCCATCTCCTAAAAATTAAAAAAATTTCAAAAAATAAAATGAAGTGACAGAGTGTCAAATTTAGAATAGAAAAAAGGTTTACTTTTAGAGACAGGTTAGTTAGGGAACCCGTTAGGGAACCATATTTTTCTTTGATTTATCCTTTTAGAGGTGGTGTGACGACCATAACCGAGGTACCAGCACTCCATGCTGCTTCTGGGAGGAGTGAGACCTAGGAGGTCCCTATCGTCCATTTCAAAGCCACATTGCTGACAAACCACTTTGTAACCACCGATACAGGTGAAGCCTTCATCGAACAACTCTTGAACGAACGGAGCTCCTCTGGCGTGTGTGCCTGAAGGAGACCAATGTTGGAAGGTCTTTGCTCTGCACTCGTAGTATGCCGTACAACCTAATAATGCCGGGTCGATGTTAGCTTCCTTCGTCCTCTGCTGAAGCGTTGTCTTGATGGAATTGGGTAGGGGTAGCTGAGCGATTTCGGACTCTTTTTTATACATTGTCATTACCTTTGCAACAGCTAGGTTGAACAGAGTTTCTGGAGACCGTTCCATTTTGAGTGAACTGAACAAGTGAATGTGCATCGGAAGGAGCAGGGATGACGTAATGGGTAGGGTGATCCATGCGCGTGCTTGCAAGCGGTGGGAATTGAACCAATCAAACTTGACCTTTGCGTCTGGAGAGGGAGTGGGAGGTGGCCTGCTTGCTGCAGTTTGATAAAATGCAAGTTGTAATACTGCACAACATCAGTTCTTCAGTGTGCATTATTCGTCACTATGAACAGTCTTTTCCTGCTCACCACTATTCTGTCGATGGCGGTAGCCATTGACAGTGATGATGATGACACCGCACTGGTAAATCTAGTAAGTACAATACCTTTGTGTGATTTAAATATCAACAAGTTTATTTCGACTGTGTTAAAGTAAATGCATGTGTATTTTCAGACTCAAGCCAACGCCACGACTACTCATGATGATGAGTTAGACCTGGGGGATATTCCTCTCTCAGGTTTCTCCATCACCGAGGAGGAGTGGCGGCTTATTAATGATGGACCTGCACAACCCAACCCACTTCCACCACGACGGTTCCTGAGAGGAAACGAAATCCTTCAAATACTTGACGTACGTATTTGTAAAGATGTTTAATTTTCCAAGTATATTACGTTTTTTTTAGATTTAATAAGTAGTTTAAATTGTTTCAGAATGATCCAACCCCTCTACAGGAACTGGCTGGCCGGACACCACTGACTGAGGTAATTGACGTTATATGTTGCTTTCTATAAATTAAAAATCAATAGAATATTACTGTTTTAAAATATAAAATAGCGAATACAAATGTTTCAGGAGGAGTATGAAGATGCGATCGCCAACCTCTGGGGAGACAGATCATCATTCATTGTGACTGATCATACCTTCCTAGAAGGACGGCCGGTCTCCATCACACGGTCCGGGCCGGTTAGCATATTATATTATTAGACTTTACTAAATAACGAACTAAACAAAAAATAATATTTTTGTTTAATGAAATAATATATAATGAATTTATACAAATTTTTTTATTTTTTTCAGAATGATTCGTCAGATTCGAGTGAAACACCAAGTGAAATTGGGGTAAGTTAAAGTATTTCGAACGAATTTTTATTAGTACACATGCATAATTTCGTGATGTAAAATTGATTATCGTTTTCAGAACTCCGACGCTGATGCGTTGGAGTGGACCTACAGGGAGGCCGACCTAACACCATCGGCCTTCATCAATCTGACGTACTCCTCACCACCATCCTACACGGACATCTCTCGCTCGTGGCAAAACGAGCGGCGGAACGCCTCAATCAACTTGGTAGGTGTGACTCCATAAAAATATATATTTTTCGAAAACCTCTAATCAAACAAATCTTAACATGAATTATTTTTTATTTACAGAACGGTGAGCCACAACCATCAACTAGTCGACAACCGCAGCCTTCAACCAGTCATGCTGTGGATGTTAGTAACATTTTATATTTGCTTTTGTTTATATGATTCTTGTGTGTGTGTGTTTTCGGTATTACATTATTTATTTTGTGTTTCAGTGTGAACTAGACGATGACGAGCCACCGTTAAGCCAGGCAAGGACTGTGCGATGTGCAGTCTGTCTGGAGAACCTCCCGACGCTTCTTATGCTTCCCTGCCACCACGTAGTGTGTCCAAGGTGTCGACCTAGGATCACTGCGTGCCACCTCTGCAGGGAGACAATCACCAGCGTCGAGAGGATTTTCTTTTGATTGAGGTGAAGAATGGCCAGTGCGGTGTAGTATACCTTGTACTTAAATTTTTTTATTTTTTTTTTATCTGATTTGTTTTTTTTTATTGTATGTTTTTTATTTTTATTTTATTTTTTTTATTTTCGGTTAGGTCTTTTTTTGTGGGATATGCCTATAGGGGAAGGAGCCCACAATAGATACTCCTAACGCGCCGGAACTCGTACCTCTTGGGTGGTGTGGAAATTTGAGTCGACGCACTGTCATCAGTACCTTATGGGTAGTGTGGAAACCTGATCAGAGCGCACGTTAGGTTAGTAGTTAAATGTTTTGCCAGGGGTGAGCAGGCTCGCAGGTAGTGGACGTAAATGACGTCACTCCGCTTAAAACTATGTATCAATATTTATGGGGCCCTGAAAAGGGCCGTTTTTAGCAGAGGAGGAGGAGTTTAGGTGTACAGGTTTGAAATGTTATAGTAGTCATCGTCATGTGTTACGCCAGGGCTTACAATGAGTTGGACATGGAGTTCCATGCCCTCCCCCCATCTCCAAGTGTTATGACGATGTTGACTAAAGATGAAATACTTTGGAAGGAGGTAATGTTCCTCGGTCCCATCTTCATGTTTAATAATTTTCGTACAGTACAGACGTACTGTACGGTTTTGAAATGGGAATGAACGGAGTTCCCTGTGGAAACCTAGAAACTCCTCCCTGTTCCGGAGTACTCTGCTGATTATGATTGATGCTGATGGTTCCATGGTCAAGTGTGGACTGAAGCGGACACCTAATCGCAAGGGTGGGGCGGGCTCACGGAAGCTATCATAAACCACATTCCTGATAAGATAAATGTAAGCACTTTGTGTTAGTACATGGTGCGCACGCTAGGTTAGTAGTTACAAGCTTTGCCACCAGGTGCACGTTTGTACAGAGTAAAATCGACATTTGTTATTTTTTAATTGTGTATGTTTTAAGTCATTTAGTTATGTTGTTAGTAAAAAACAACCTTGTGTCCGAGTGGTTCCGCATCCGACCCAGCAATTGCAAAGTATGGGAAAAACGTTAAGCTTTGCATGACTGATACAGACTCACTATTCTACAATGTATATACTCCAGATGTCTACAACTGTACAGTTGCAAATCGTCATGGTCGGGTACGCTAACCACTGGACCACGGGGGGCTGATAGCTTTTTGTCTGATTTGAATAATATATTTATGTTTCGCTGTAGGAGTGCTGGCTGGACTACGGGGGGTTGATTACTTTTTGTCTGATTTGAATAATATATATTTATGTTTCGCTGCAGGAGTGCTGGCTGGAGCGTACAGCTGTTGGTAGTTCCCACACATGCGCGCTCGACCAGCAGACGACGCGTATATCGTAGAGTATATATGAAATAATCCACAGAGGAATACCCAAAAGCATTTTATATAGTGTAAAGACCGCCATCTTTTTTGCATTTTATATAGTATAACACGGAAAAAGTTAGGTTAAGAGCGAATTTTATATAGTATGATGTGGGAATTTGGAGGGAAATTTAGGAATTTGAGGGAAATTTTTGGGAGGGAGGGGGGAGGTTGGTACCACTGCGCCGCCATCTTGGACAAGTCACGTGACCGCTCTCGACCAATCAGAGGCCAGAAAAGTGAGCCTCAAACGCCCACCAAATGTCTACTTACAGTACTAGTTATATATATAGTATATATTTAACTTTAAAACACAGAGCTTGTATTTATTGTTTTTTCATGTTCAAAATTGTATTTACGATTGAATGGATCAAGTTGTTTCATTTATTGATTTTTTTTATTTTTATCACGTTGTGTAGAAAATTTTTTTAACTGCATACTCGATGCTCTGTAACGTCTCTTTAACAACGATTTAAAAGTACTATAATTTAAAGTCTACGGCCTTTAACCAAATTACCTTTAATAGATATTTATTTTGTAACGAATACTCTGAGCAAAATTTCATTTTTTGATTTATCTGTAGAAAGGACTTTCTGAAATATATACAGTACAAGTAAACGTCACACAACACAAATATATTACAATATAAGCACAAAATGCACCAATATATTACAATAAAAGTGTTATTATATTACAATATAAAATGCACAAATATTATGGTGATCGATATGGGTGAACCACGCTCACCTTTCTCAGACCAGAGGGATTCACAAAATAATCAAAGTATATAAATATAATTAATAAATGTTACTTATTTACATATGTTTTGCCAATTAGAATTTTAAACATAGGAAATATGAAATATAAAATAAAAAGCAATAGAATTACACACTGGTATAAGAAGACTTTTAACTGATTTATGGATGTTTACAAATTAATCCAATTCATAAGGAAAATTGAGTTCAAAATGGAAAAATAAGTCGAAATTTTGGGAGTTAAATTATTTAATTAAATATGGATTAATTTACAGAAAATGAATCTTAGTGATACCAATATTTGCAATAACTCTAGAAAACATCTCCAGTTACAAGTAGAACACTTTCCAGTAGTCCACTGAATTGAAAACCGTTGTTAACTTTCTTAGATTGCCCTTTATTTTAATTTCTATTTTGTTTTTACAAACCCCACACTTCTAAAAGGTTTCATTTAAGTTTTATAAGTTCCGAAATCAACTTTAAATATCTTTACTAGTCCATTTTAAGACAAGACAAAACATGTTATCTTATGGGCCGATAACGGGGGGGGGGGGGTGGCCGAGCGGTCTAAGACGTCAGGACTTTGAGCTTGGGTTAGAGATTGTGCTGGTTCGAATTTACCCTAGACTGGAAATATTTATCAGTAATAATCACCTGTACTGGTTCTCCCCCCTTACTCTGTGGAATAAGTTCCTCGCACAGATCAATAGTCAATGGGGAATGGTCACAGTAAGGTTAAAGAGGAGACCGGCCTCTCCTTAAAAAAAGGAATTATTTAAAAATTTAAATAAAAATTTAAAATTTTTAGTGTTCTGAATTTAAAAAATTACTCTTTTACTTTTATATGTATTTGAGGGAGTTAAACAAGTATTTCTTGATTTTTTTACAAAAATAAATAGTAATGAATAATTGAAGGTTTTGACATGAGATTGAAGCATAATCAGAAACGTAATACTTCCTAATAAAGCAGACAATGAAACTGTAATCGTCAATGCCATCATTATCGTTAATTTTAGAACGTAAGAGTACAAGGGCCTTGTGCCTACTTGTAGCATCTGCGCGTGTAAGTGTGAGCCTTCCCACAGTCAATTAGATAAGATGCAATCTCTGACCTAACTGGTTTAATTACCTAGGTAAACATTTTCCTGTGAACTTTATAACCGTCACAACACGCAGCAAATGACTCAATCCTTTCAACATCAAACAAGGTTTAGAATTAGTATTAGTGGAATATCAGTAGACCTCACTTACTTAGCGAGTGCCTTGTCGTGGCATGAATATAGGACATTAAAGTGGTGCAATCGGGTTTACGTTTGTTAATTATTTTCCAATTTTATAATAAAAATTAGTTAATGTACCTTGCCTTGAGACATAATAAATATTTAACCAAATTTTACTTCTACGTTAGAACTTGTGGCCTTATGAAGTGATGAATTTAGCTGATTTTAAATCACTATTAAGACAACACTGTTCAAAGTACAAATTTAATTCTTAGTAACTACGATTATCACATATTAATGAAGGGATTAAGATATTTCCGACTTTAAAAAATGTGATAATATTTATAATTTTAAAGATATTTTTACCCTGAAGGGTATGAAAAGCCCTTACAGTACTTTCTTCGGTCATAAGAATAACATGGGAAGAGATTTAATTGAATCGAACCGAACAGCTGTTCAAATGTAAATAACAATTTCCAAAAAGTTTTAACAGCTGATGGAATGTGAACAATGTTGTTTGTAACAGTGAGGAGGTTAGACATTTCTTATATAATTAATCAGGGAAGGATGTAAGCATGATTTTATTAACATTCGATTGTATGACTGCGCTCTAGTGGTCTTGAAGGTTTAAATTATAACATAATGCAGTCATTGAAGTTATCAATTAATCTTAAACAAAAACAAACGAAATGAACACGTTTGAAATAGACTGTCTGGGTGTTTATACTAATAAATTTGTAGTAACGCAAGTATTGTGAGTGAGATACTATAAATAAATTTAATATTTTGATTTTACGTTATACAGTTAATTTACCATTATTTACAGTGAAAAGTCACAGCCTGAGGCCGAAGGCCGAGGTGTGACGAGTGCAGTGAGTGACGGGGTCGGCACGCGAGGTTCCCTAGTTATTACTTAATGGAACAATAGCAACAATTTATTTTCTCTAGGTAGTTAAGTCCAATCAAAAAGTGACACTTTGCTCAGAGTAATCAATCAAACGATATTTTTGAGTAGAGTTAACGAAATATATCGTTTCACAGTATATTACGATAATTTAATCACGTAAGAAGTAATCATATTCTTAAATGATATGGAGGAAACAACGAATTAGATATGGAAGAAGTATCAAGATAAAATAACATTATATACAGCTTGTGAAAAAAATACTATATACAGCTTGTTTGAAAGTGTAAAAAATACTGGTTTTTTTGCTGTAGGGATACGCATTATTCATTACAAGCGTAAGTTTTCATTTATTATGGAACCCAAATTCGACAAATATTGAATTATGTGTGTAATTTTAAAAAAAATTGACTGACATGAAAAAATAGTAGCGACAATACTTTACTACTAGTCAAATATTTGAACATTTTTCTTCCAGCTATAATTTCATAGATCAAACAATAGATAAAGTTCAATTTTAAAGTTATGCAGGAATATTATGATTTAAAAATCTCTAAATAGATCATTACTTTAAAAAATCATATTGTAATAATTTCATATCATTATCAATGCCATTCTTTACAATTAAAGTTAATTTTAAGGAAACGATCATTTACGTTTATAATTAAATATGACCTTTGCATTTACAATGTAATAATAAAACCTTTATTATATTTTATTTGTAACATTGTAGTTTGTAATAAGTAGTCACAATGCGTAATTATATTACAATATATTAAAATCCTCACATCGTGATTCTGTCTTCCTAAGAAAACCAAAAGGTTATTGACTCAATTAAAAGTACTAATCAGAAATTAGTGTAGTAGAAGTGTAATTTTATATTTTTTCGATCGTAAATGCTGAACACCTGTGTAATTTGGTTGCATGTGAAAACAACCCTAGCCAAATAAAACAATTGACAAGCCTCAAAGGAACAGTTACTATTTTATACCAACCACGTAGATAACATGTGTTGTAAAAGATGATACTAATAGAACATATTCTCTGAGTGATTCATCTATATCTCGTAACTTTTGAAATTTCTATAAATCGAATTTCTTTGAGTTTCACCTAAATCATATTTATTTATTTTCTGGAAATCATAGATTTATTTCTTTGAAGAAGCTGAAGTGGGAAAGAAAAGATCGCCCACAAAAGCTCTTTGAGACAATACCGCTTAAGAAACTGAACGAAATACAATTGTGCCAGTGATAATGCCTTTTGTACTTGACACTATTGTGGGTGGAGTTCATTGTCTTGCTTATCTCGTTCTACGGCCAGTTCAGCATGACCATATGTCTTCTTTACTTATATTTCTTTAGTAAATGGATGCTTTGTACTTTGTGCTTTGTACTTGCACGTGTCCAAATACGTTTTACGCAGAGAGTTATTTATTTTTATCTTTTATTTTAATAACTATGTTTGTGTGAAATCTAATGATAATTTTCAAACAAAATATGTAAGTAGGTTTTGTTATAGTGAACATTACAAATTATAGTTACTATATGGACTGGTGGCATTTTTTTCATGTACAGGGTGTCTATTTTAAAACGCAACCCTATTTACAAGTAAAAAAATGAAGGTTTAATATTAATATACTTACAAGTTCTTAGTTTGGTAACCCTGGTTTTTCTTCTTTCTTGGCTATCAGCTGATTTACATTGTTGCATTGTTGTTCACTTTATTTGCGTTTTGTGCAATGTAGAAACATGGTTTTGAGGAAAGGCCAGATTGTGTATACTGAGGAGAAATAGTTTAAGACAAATCTTTTGTGTTAAAACCTAAACAAACATTTAATTAAAATCACGTAAATAATTGTTATGAATGTTTTAATAAATAATAGTTCAATGTGTTATAGTTATATATTTTGTTTGTAATTTTTATTTAAAATCATGTGTTGCGTTTTACAAGAAACACGCTCTAAATAAGGTTTGAATAAATATTTAATTTTAGAAAATAAAATAACCAGACTAAACCATTTCAAAAAAGATCGTCATGAACCAAAAATTACGCCCATTATGTTAAAATACAACCATAGCACTTGCCTGTAAAATTTTCATAGTTCGAAGATTTGCTTAGTCTCATAATTTTGTAAAATAATCTAATATTTAAAGATGCATTTGAGTCAAAAACAACCCTTAAACATTTTGAACTACATTTTGAAACTTTGTGCCTGGATTTTTTTCAGCAAATTTCATCAATAGTAGTACAATTGTATGTTTAGTATCGCAAGTGGTGTAGCTACTACGAGAGAGGAAATGCCTTTAGTGTGAAGTTTCATTTATCGAAACCACCAATGTCAAACAGAATCGGTGAACACCCTAAACCCTCTGAGAAATATTTACAATTCACTTTTTGTCACCAGTTCTTGGCCTGTTTTACCTTAGATACTAACTTATATACGAAAATATGTACAGTATTTGATGCATTTTTTAATTTACTATTTTACATGTTGTACAATAGATCCTACTACATTATTTCAAATAAGAAAATATGCATTGGAGTATTGTTTTTAAAAAATAGAGGCTATCATTTATTGTAAAAAAACCAGCACGACTTGTTTAAACAAATGTTATAATTTGAAACATCTTTCAATTACGTAAAAATGTAATGTAAAGAAAATACATTAAACCGTAAGTGGCTTACATAGTTAAAACACATAAATATAAAAATACCATAAATAATTTAACAATTATTTAATGACATTTAAATAATGATGGGTTTCCTTTACATTTAATAGGGTTTCCTTTACAATTCATATGTGATTCTAGGACTAACGAATAAACATATAATATAAACTTTCCATAAATAATTGAACATCGTATTGAAAAACATTTCATACTTTATTTTTATCCCGTGAAAAAATTAAAGACTACTTCTTGACTATTAATTTCAAAGAAGTAGTTTATTGTAAAGCACGTTATGGATACAAAATAATTAATTTTGTTTTAAAACACTACTTGAACGGTTATAAAGAAAATTAGTATAGCAAGTATAGAATATTCTTTACATGTTAAAACCACTAATATTCCAAAAATATACTGTATACCTAAATTCAATTTCGTATTTGCGTCAATAGGAAACTTCTGGATATTTCGACGTATTTGGAAAGCTGTTTGCATAAAAATAATATCTAATACTCTTCAATACGCAAGGAACTTGAAGTAATTCTATATTTTGTTTGTTATCTTCTTTATCATACCCTATAAACGGAAAAAATAAAATTGTAATATTTACTAACCAAACATATGAGGGTAATTTGCATTTAATTGGACAGAGAATCCCAGTCACCTTATACCTCTTACATACATGGGATATACATCTCATTCACTAGTACACTACCCTTTTTACAATATCCTTTTAAGTCAGTATAGGATTAAAACCTCCCAAAGTTAAATACACCCTTACTTCCAGCTTACTAATCTGGAATGTAGTATGAAATTTAAATTTATTAATTTAATTATAAATAAATAAATAAAAAAACACTTAGTATTTAAGAACCCTCAATTTGTTATACACTAGACTTAACTCATTCTATCCTTCCTCTTGTTGACTAACTCGCCCAACTCACCTTGGCTCCTTATGACAAGGATCAATACAATAATAAAAGGACAGGAGTACGTAAGAATGTATACAGAGTGTCCAGCTTCGACTGTCGTATATTTTACAGGATGGTTTGCCAGCTCAATAAAAGGAAATAGTGGCGTATAACATATGTTGTTTCTCGATTCGTTTTATGTCTGTGTGTCTGTACGTGTTTCTTACAAACATTTGAATAACTCAAAAACTGTTTGACATACATCACTGAATATTGGTATGAAAGTAGAGCGTAAAAAGACACATTTAATGTAAAAATGATGCTCGTTTAAAAGATTATCCATTTCAAAATGGTGCCTTTATAAAACTTTCAATGTAAAAAAAACTATACATTTTAACCTAAACATTTTGGATACAATATTTAGACCATATTACGCCAAGTTCAACAGTATACAAGTATTTAAAAGATTTAGGGATTAATAACAGAAATAACAGAGAAAAATATTTTTTTTCTGACTGAAAGCATTGTTAACGGGGTAAAGAGTAATCTGATGAAAATTCTTTCTGTCAGTAAAAACAAGATTTCTCGGTTATTTATCACTAGATCTCATAAATTGGTATACCGTTGAGTTTGACGTAGCAATATACTATAAATATTGTATCTAAAAATCTTTTTGGTAAAATATGTAGTTTTTATTTTATTTGCCTTAAACATTTTTAGACAGCCACAATTTTGAAACGGATAATCTTAGATTATCTTAGATAATCTTTTTACATGACACGTTTTTTAGACGATCAACTTTCATAACAAAATTCAGTATTGTATGTCGAATGAATTTAGAGATATTAACATTTTTATTAAAAACATATACAGCCCCAAAGACAGAAAATAAATCGAGAAAGGTCACATGTGACATTATTTGCTTATATTGACCTAAATAACAACTCTCTAAAATATGCGACAGTCGAATCTGGACACCATTTATGAAGGAAATAAATAACTGTTTTACATTATTAATTCTATGGCTAGAAGGAAATACATAAACTGTTATACTTTCAGGGAAATAGAAAAGTTATTGCTCAACGAAAGTGCAGCAAATACGGTCGGTAAAGAGTGGCTTTTCACCCATTGTATACCGTGACAGGGTCATTCATTGAATGGGAACCTTTGTTCTAGTGAATGATTTATCACACTTGTTCTCGTAGTACTATAAATGGGAGTTTATAAAGTAAAATAAAAACAAAATGTTCTTTTTGTTTAGAAGTGATTCAGAACTTTCATTGTACGCATAAATTATGAAATATTCTCATCTCTAAAAATGATATGGGTTTGTAAGTTTTCTTTGTCTCTCGTAGCTCACAAATATATGCCATAATCAAGAAGTCTTGGATGAGTTAGGGGAAAAGGACTACCTTGTTGACAAACGATTTTTGGATGGTAAACCACATTATAAAAAATTCAGTAGGAGCAACAATGTAACGATATAAGTTAACCCTGTTGATCGTATTATTGATTATTTATTTACATTTCCATTTTCAATAATTGATTGCTTACTGTGACCTACTTTTATCTGTATAGATAATTCGACTGTTTTATTGTAATTAAATTTTTGATGAGATTGTAGGTGATAGACACTTTGCTCGTTCCCCTTAATACCGATACGGCGTTCACTCAATGTTAGCCATCGACGTGGACACTACTATGGGGTTGGGGTGTCCATGTTGGATGGTAGGCATGGTTAATATGTTATGTAGGGAAGATAACTGAGTGTCAAGCTTGTAAGTTAGCTGAAAATAAGACACTAAATATCCTACGGATTCCACACTACGTGGTCCGGATTCCACGTAAATCTGTTGGTCACTTAGTTGCCCTGGTTATTTGGCTATTAAAAAATAGCACTTTCTGAGGAACAGTTGACCTTAGTTAGTAACAATGACTAGACTCGTTCATCAACACTCATTCCCACATATTCACTATATATTGACGATCGGTGTTTTATGAATGATTAATACAATTAAAACATTATTTAAATTTATAAATACATGAATTATTACTAAGTCATCATTGAGAATTATTTCTATACTTGGTTGAACAATTTTTTTTTCAAAAAACATACTGTGAATTCTGGATACTCAAAATTGAAGGGAAATTCTTCTAATACGTTAAAATTTTATATTTTAAATTTGAAGTTTATCAGAACAGTAATGGAATCGGCAGATAAACTTACTGTCCACCCAAGTTATTTCAAACCTCAGAAACAAATTCCAAACTGCGTAAAAACAGTGTTTCATATTTAAAACAAAATAACACAATATGCCTTATTGGATTTTTCAACCAACTTTCCCTGCCTTAGTTGTAACAGTACCATTTATCCAACAGCTACCATACCCACCCACCCTAACATACACGTACAGTTGTGTTGATCTGTTAATTACACTTATATGTGAAGTACTACTAAACCCCACTGACTATTATTTTTCTTTTTACTCTACGCGTAAAAATTGGAAAATACATTTTTGATTTGTTTGGATTTTACTTTGTACTGGAGTTATTACTACTTTCCTTTGCAATACGGAAAAAAGAGTTGGTTGATCTTAAATAAAACATTTATGAAGGTTGTGGCTAGAAAAAAAAAATCAAGTTTAAATTGATTAGAAATGAACATTAACCCTACAAGCAAATTTTTTCTGCAATTAATAAATACACTAGGGAACACCCCTGCACGCTTCACGTGCCAACCATATCGCTCGCTGCTCTTGATACATCTCGGCCTTCATTCTAGGCATGTGACTAAAAATAATAGTAGATTAACTGTATAACGTAAAGTAACAATAATACATTTATTTACATTATCTCACTCACACTACTTGCGTTGCTACCTATTTATTAGTATAAATACCCAACGGTGTTACTTAGCTTATTTAAAACGTGTTCATTTCATTCGTTTTTGTTTAAAAAATGACGATTAAACTCATAGTACAACATTAAAAATGCATTATAGTATAATGTAAAACATTTAAAATAAATTTATATTTATTTACAAAACAGCTTTATTAATTTAATAAAAAAAAAACTAATGTTAACCTTATGGAACAATATTTTAGAGGTGGTTTTCTACCTCTTAGGAGTACTATATCAATATGACAATACTTTACTTGTCCTATTTAAGACCTAAAGAAACAGTGGACAACACTTCAGCTCTCTATTTACATGGGAAGTTGGAGGATTATTGATAAGTGAGTGAGTGAGCCAGGGCTTTGCCTTATATATGTATAATTATATAGTTATATTTAATAGTTTACCCATGGTTAAATTTTATATTGATTCACATTAATTTAACCACCTTATTTTAATAATATAAAGTTTTGTTTGTTTTCAATGGAAACATACTACAGCACTTTGTAATGAAACAAAATAATATCTTTTGAGAAGCAATTTATTTAAAACGTTAGACATCAGTAAATTGCTTCGGCTCTCCGCATAATAATGGCACAGAACACTGTACTTCTACAATATTAAAATTTAGCAGCAACATTAACCATCAAGTTTAGGAATCCAATAACAATCTGATTACGGTACTTACATTGATTGGTTGTCAAATCAATCAATCGGCCAACAATCAACTTCGAGGAGCACGAGAATCTTAATTAATACATTTCTAATAAACTCAAATATTGAGATTGAAAGTTGGCATTGAAAGTACGCATATGGAGCTAAATTAAATATACTTGAATATATTTTGGGATACATTACCTTATTTACAGTTCAATATATTTAAAAATCTTCCACCACGTGGGTTTGAGGGATGAAACCTGGCAACTCAAGACCAGTGGACATTTAATTTTGTTACCACTAGTGGCACAGTGCTGTAACTCAGCTACCTGGCGACAAAGTGTTTTGGAGTCTAGTCGATAGGTTTTGTGCTCGCTAGAATAACTTCCACTCAATCGTTACCAACCACGTGGAAACCACTAGAGAAGTCTGGGATGTTCATGGTGAGTGGTAGTCAGTGTCCAGGGCTTGTGTAGGAGACAGAACTGAGTATCAGGCTTTTCAATGAGTTGAAAACCAGACCAATACTACGTTGTTTGGAAAACAAGACTACGTTGTTTGGAAAACCAGACTACGTTGTTTTGAAAACCAGACTACGTTGTTTGGAAAACCAGACTACTTTGTTTGGAAAACCAGACTACGTTGTTTGGAAAACCAGACTACGTTGTTTGGAAAACCAGACTACGCTGTTTGGAAAACCAGACCTACGTTGTTTGGAAAATCAGACTACGTTGTTTGGACTCCACGCAAATATATAAGTCCAGTACTTGCCCTGGACATGGGCAATTAACGAATGGCCTTTCCAGAGAAACAGTCGAACTCAGTTCGTAGCCAGACTACATAGTCCATACTCAACCTACTCACCCACAAATTTGTATTGGAGTCTCGTATGAAAAAGAACTTGAAACGTCAGCGCACTCTATTACCTATTTTATTCAATGAAGGAATGCAAGTTATCAGTAGAGAAGTTTTAACTTTTCCGTCAATTTACTCCCACTACTTTTTTGTTTCTGTTAATTCCTTACCACTTGATAAATATCTTATTGCTCTAAAAACTGTTTCCCAATCATTTTTACGCCCACTGTAATATTCCGTGTCCGCTAATAATCTGACATCGCTGGCCTTATCTTATTGTTTTTAAGAACTTACACACGGAGAGCACATTCGGGAGTAAGTCAATCATTGGATTTATCAGTTTGTGATCAACTTTAGTAGTCACCTAACCTAACCGTAATTGTCATACAAAAGTAGTGGCAGTGAAGTAACGGAAATCGTAGTTGTAGTGAATTAACGGAAAATGTCCGTGATATTTACTAAATATCAATTGTCAATTGAGTATCGAAGTTGGTTTTATTCTTATGAATATATTACCGATAAAGGTTGGGCATAAATAAATATAATGATAGAGTGGTTAGGTAATGAAGATGTACGTTTTTGTAGTTACCACTACAACATAAGTATCATCAATAATTTTTTTTAGTGGGTTAATAAGAACTGTTAGTGAAATACTCTTTGTTATATCAAAGTTTATAATATATTTCATTAATTTGGTTACAATTCCGGTAGTTTAATAAGTTTTATACTTATAAAATAATAACGAAAACTGACTAAATTTTTTTTATTTTTATGACTAGTTTATGACTAGTTATAAATAAATTTTAACCTGTGTAAGAGATATAAAATAATTTCACTACCTTACCTATAGTAAAAGTATACTGAACTATTAGTAATCCTTCCGAATTAACTTTACTCGTACAATAATATGATGATATATATTTCCAGTTCCCACCCACTATACTCATACACGACGTTATGCCCGCCCACCCATACTCGTAAAGTAGTCATGGCCCTTCCGCACAGCCACTTTTACAGTGATAAAGATCTTCCCACCCACCCATAATCTTACGTCGGTGTTGACCTTCCAGCCACCTCTACACGTATGGTGGAGATGACTTGCCCGCCTACTTATATTCTTAAACATATAATGATCTCACCCAATTATACTAGTTGACTGGTTATATTCCCCCCCCCCAATCCTCCATATTAATACATTAGTAATAATCCTTTCCCCTACCCATACTCCTACAGCTAACGGCCCTTCCTTCCTCTTAAACTCGTACATCGATCAATAATAAAGTAATAAATTAATTACGGGATAAGTTTTGTAGAATATTTACTTTATGAAATCCTTGCATCAAATTGACCATTATTGCTGTAGGGTTTGATGTAGGAAATATATTACATAGAGGATATGGAATATCAACACGGTGTAAACTATTAAGGAAATAATAAATCGTTAGTTTATGTACAAATTATAATAAGGTTATAAATGGTGAACGAATTTTCACACGATCTATAATGGATGACAAAGAGTAAATTTATGGATGAGGTAGGAGAGCATCGTGTTTAATAATGGCTCACTTGTACACGGTTATAACGTAGAACAGCACAGTATTAAATTATGGAGGAGGTGCATCAAGCATGGCTGTAACGCACGCAGCACATTGTTAAGCTAGATAATAAATCATTATATTGTAAGGGATATGGTGTATTTGGATATCTTGATAGGGAAGCTTATAATCTACAGTAAAGGAAACATGTTAATATTACCTCAATAGTGTTATGAATAACAAGTCCGGATCCTTTCATGATCTTTTCCCCAGTTCCTGTTGAGAAATAGATTAATCAATTCATTTACAAACAGCAAGGTACTAGAAAAGTCACGATTTTGTGTTGATCGAATAGAAAACCGCTTTTCATTCACGTATTATGCATAATTTAAGATAGCACATTTTTAGGACAATGCTGATTATAAATCATTTTATTTCTGTTAGAATTATGTGACAGTTACATAAAAATACGTCAGTTATTTTATAATCATTTCTTTTTAAAACAATATGTTTTTTCAGGGTAGATCTTGACAAGCGAAAGATGATGTTAAAAAAAGCCATCATCTTTATATTGAATGCAAAATATGTCGTCAATTACAATTCTTCCCATAAAAGGGAATTGTGCTGCTAACTTAACCTTAGGTGAGTTTCTTCCTGAAAATGTCATTTACATACGCTAATTATCGTATGGATTTACTGTAATGTATGCTTTCATTCTATTTTATATATCTCCATTCTATTCATTATATATATATATTCCATTATATATATTTATTCTATTATATATATATATATATATATCTCCATTCTAGTCAAATCTCCATGAAAAAAATACCTCTGTACGTGTATGGGTGGGCAGGTGGGTCAATACCTCTGTACGTGTATAAGTGGGCGGGTAGGTCAATACCCACTGTACGTGTATGGGTGGGCAGGTGGGTCAACACCTGTATTGATGTATAGGTGGGTGAGATTAACTGTATAATGTAAAATCACAATATTAAATGTATTTACAGTATTTGACTTAAATTAATTGTGTTGCTAACTATTTATTAGTATAATTATCGAAAGGTATTACTTAGCCCATTTCAAACGTGTTGATATTATTTGTTTTTGTTTAACAGCTGAACCCACTCGCCCACCCATACAGACTCAGAGGTACTGACCCACCCGCTCACCCATACAGACTCAGTGGTACTGGCCCACCCGCTCACCCATACAGACTCAGTGGTACTGGCCCACCCGCCCACCCATACAGACTCTGTTGGTACCTATAACAGTGAGAATGGTCCCCTCTTGAGCGTTGCAGTTCATAAAGTCAATTTATGTAAATTGTTTACTTATCTATGACAATCTGATATATTTAATGTACATAAATAACATTACTCAGATTTAAGACGCCGAAACAACATTGTGCGTATTTTAAAGCTATATGAAAATTAAAATGAGTCTGGTTACTAAATTTGACTAGTGCTCAGAAAGTGTCATATATTGATAACCTAACAGCTAGGGAAACTGAGGAACCTACAGATTTACGTGGAATCCGAACCACCTATTATTGGTCTGATTTTCAGCTAACTGAAAAGTCTTATATTCACCTCTTCCATATTAAGCCACATATATTTAAGCTGCAATCCAATAACTCCATAAATACAAACTTTTCATACTATACCTATCTATGGGCATGATTTTATATCATCTAAAACTAAGCATAAAATTATAAATGTTATATGAATTATATAACATTATGAAATTATATGAATTTCCAGTGGTAATTTTTGGGGCGCAATCGCAAACGATTAGGCACCAAGAAGCGACTTTTCTTTCGAGTGATGAAGAACTTTTTTTACTATACATTATTAAATGTTCAACAGTTAAAGTTTTTTACCATAAAGTTGTTTTTTGAGGTTAAATAATACAACATAATTTACAGTGTTTACACATCTGTTATTCACAAACAATATGTTCCTAATACCGAGTGTTGAGCAATGCTCTAATTAGGTTAAAATAAACCACTTAAAATAAAATTACAGTGATATTTATTTATTTTTTATATTTATTATGGTTAAAACATAGACGAAAACAAAGACAACATCTCAAATGAATTATTTATAATCTTAACATAGATTTTACGGGTGGAAGTTGATATTTATTGTACGATTAGTATTTTGACTTAGATTTACGACTTTCCTGGAATATCTCCTTCCATCACGATATGTTAACGTAAACTATCTAACTGAATTAAAGTAAACACAACTGAATGTAACGGTAACAATGTTTGAGGTTAACGCACCAAAAAGTGAAACAGCTGACTTTTTAGCACTATTACTAAAAAGTGGGGTTTTACGGTCTGTTAAAAAAGAGACGTATTTTGAGCACTATTATTGTATTTTCCAGCATTCTAACGTTAAACTTTTATTTGATACGGACTATTAATATTAGTTTTTGTTGGCATTTCAATATATTCAACTGGGATTTTGACACACGAAGGAATTGTGTGATTTATGCATTTTAGGAAGTGTAAATGCAGTATTTGACTCAGAGTTCTCCGTTTTACAAAAATAAGAAAGATAAAGAATATGCTAAGTTGTTCAATCAAAAAAAAAGAATCACTAATATCTTCGATGGTGATAGGACACTGGATAAATACTTAACATTTTATTTAAAAAGCATAAAATTAAATTTGTCATTTGTTTGTTAACAAAAATACAAACATCTGTTTTAGTATTTTTGCTATTTAACTTGACCCAACTAAAACATGACGGCTGTGACCTAATACGCATGAATTTACTATCCATCTTTTAACTGTTAAAACACATTTATACAATATATTTTCATTATATTTCAAATATTAATTATTTAATAGGCTGTATAAAATACAATTTGAACTATTTTAATATTCAGTTAATTTTGCCTGAAGTTAATACATATACTCTAAAAATCGCACAAAAAGTTGTACGCAGTGAGAAATACATAAATGTTATGCTATTCGAACAAGACTGGAAACGCAACTACAACAAACGTAAACAAAGCTTTCAAACTGCTAATTAGTAATTCATTATACTGTAATTGAAGTTTCCTCAAGTGTAAACACAGTTTTACGTTTACAAACTATTACCTAATGGGATATTTTAATAACAATTCTAATTATAAAAAAAATTGCAAGATGTTAATATTTCAAGAGTGTTTTTACTTACACAGTAAAACAATTATTTAAAAATGAAGTTAAAGCAACACAAATCATAAAATTATGAATTAAAATCTAGGGTAATAATAAAAAATTAATTTTAAGGAAATTGATTATGTTTAATAGTTGTCTATTTAGTTTTGTTTTAAATTACATACATATATTTAAATAAAAGTCAAATGATCCAGGATTTTCGTCAAAGTAAAATTGTTATGAAATAAATTAAAATTGTGCTTTGTTCCTTGCCTGTTTCGTTTAGTGACATCACACATGTAAGCACTTGAAGTGACGGTACGTAAACATATCCATCCCTTGTCTATATTTTATGATTTATTTTATATTATAAATTTAAAATTTATGTTACTTGTCGTTGAGTACTGATTATATTTATTAGCGATTAATTGTTCACGTGTTTATATTAAAAACAGTAAATCATTTTACTATACTATTAACGATAAATTTTTTTAATTTGTTGTAATATACTTTATTCTATTCATACTGTTCCTAATATAACACAAATAAATATTTTAATTGGTGAAACAATATTCACATTATAAGAGAAAACATGGTAGATGAAGTACAAGTGAAGTAGTATTAATAAACAATTTTTAATAGGGAAATGCTTGATATCATATAAATATGGAATAGTCCAGCAAACAAAATTTGTAAGCAGCATTTCAATCTTGACAATTTTGGAATATGACGTAATATTTAATCTTAAATGTTACTATTAGAAAATTAAAAAAAAGTGTTCAATGTATTTTTGAAATATTTAATTGCAAAATAATATGTTCTCAGTAATCATTTTGATTGTGAACTTAACACTTTATCATATTTATACAGTCCAATAAAAAATAAAGTAGGTAGCTTTGTTTTATGTAGCTTGAATGAATCAACAAAGTTCTTATATTTACCAGCAAACTCTGTCTCATCTCAACAAAACGTGGTTGGTTAATAGTTCAATTTCATATTTTACTAAGCAGAATTTTTTATTTAAGTTCTATACTTAATAAAGTGCTATTTCCTATAAATTCTACGTTGGAATTATCAAAATCAAAATGGAAAAAATATTAATTAAATAATAGTTTTCCTAAAACTTATTTCCTTATATACTAGTATTAAATTATTAGTGATCTAAATTGACTATAATTAAAGGTAATCTATAGATTTTAACTCATAAAAATTCGAAAATATTTAAATATAAAGAGACTTTAAATACATTAAGGCTACTATATTACTCACCTTTTTCATTTGAAGGGCTGTGCTTTTTGTTACACGTCTTTTACTGATGAAAAAGGCAAGAGAAACCAAGAAAGTGCATTAAAATTCCATCAGGCTACCTGAAATTTGTTCCATTATCTTTCTTTATAATCTTGATGTCGAAAGCAACTGACTTTGAAAAATGATGGTACTGTAAGAAGAAATACATTTACTTTTCACTTTCGAGTAGCTATCATTAAACAGTTCTAAAAACAGAATCCGGTAATTTTTAACTAAAGAGAACGATATTTAATCTACGTTTAGCTTACACTTATGTCTCAAATCGTGTTTTAAAATGACACGTCTAAATATGAATGTAAATAATAAATTTTATCCCACAGAAGATGCATTAAATTTTAACTGTGAACGTTTTAAAATGTACAAATCAGTTATATGCCTTGATATCACATACAGGTGTCAAGAATCACTTAATTAATTTAACATAAAGTACAAGACAGTGAAAAGGTATCTAAATACATGGCAGTTTTAAAATAATTTTCACTTTATAATTCGTTTAAAAAAGAAAAATTAAACATAATTCTACTCATAAGAAGGGTGTCTGGTTCATTGATACTCTTTAATAGTATAAACTGGCTTATTGTTTCACGTAAACTTTAACACAGGAAGTATTTCCAAAATCCTAATATGTATAAATAAAAACTCTATTTATAATTTTGCCGGAAAATCTTAAGCTTTCTAGTTTATATGATTGATATTGATCTTAGCTTAGAACTGTTATTATTTAAAAGTTAATAAGTATTTTTGAGTGTTTCCTACCCAAAGTAATAGTAGACCTAAATAATGATAAACGAAAAGTAATATGTTTCTGAGATAATTTCCTTGCAATGCTATAAAATGAATCGTATTAAGTTTAATGGGCGTTCAGTTCCCTCAAATAAAATAAGTCACCTGAAAGTAAATAAATATTGTCTTTCTTGCTTCGAGTTAAAATTTTACTTTATATTCCGTTTACTGTTTTCAGATTTATAAAAAATTGTCCTTAATAACTTATGATTCCTAAAAATAGTTTGCCAATTTATTAATAACATATAATTATTTGTTATTAAACTATTTTAGGAATACTTAATTATTTTCATTTTTTGAGTAAAAGAATAATTTTGCGAAATAAAAAATGTATTAAAATATATAAATATTAATCCCTCAAAGTGATTTTTTTTACAATAAATTAATTAGAACCCATATTGTGTGTATATAGTTAAAAAAAGGCATTTAAATTGAAGAAACCCAGTAAATTATTGAAACAGCACTTATATTTTAAAACTAGATTTAGCCCGATTTAGTGTTCCCTAATCAATGCAGATATATCGATTAACTTATTACAGTAATATTAATATGTCATCTTAATCATGTATATAAATGTCATATTTCATCTATCACTGTATAATATTCAGTTAACCAAATCTACTGTATATACATTATCTGGTAATCGATATAAACTGAGCATTTTAAGCCATAGGATCTATATAATTATGCCAAAACCAAAAATTAAACATTTTAATACTTATTCTGCAAACACTACATAATTATAAGGACCTTTTCTGTTAATTCACCGCCACTTGATAAATATTATATTGTTGAGGTACTCCTTATCCGCTAACAAATTGATATCGCTGGCCTTATTTTGATAAGATCACGGAGAGCGCATTCGGCGGTAAGTCAATCATTGGATTTACCAGATTGTGATAAACTTTAATAGCCACCTAACTTAACATAACCTATCCTAACCTAACCTAACCTAACCGTAATTGTGATAAAAAATTAGTGTTAGTGAAGTAACGGAAAAAGTAGTGGTGTAATATTAATGGAAAAGTTGCAATTATAATTTAAACTGTACATTACATTTTTATCATTACCACTCCAAAACGTGTGATGTATTTTGTGATTGTAACTCCATAGAAATACCACAGAGCATTGCATGTTGATGCTACTGTCAGATGTGCCATCTGGCACTAAATGTAGGAAGTGTACACGCCGCACTGGGTTTACATGGCCCACTGACGCAGACACGCTAAGCCTTTGTTAATATGAGTTGGCGTTATGAATATAATTATCTTTTTAGTCTTGTATTAAAAAACTATTGGATGACTCATAGACCTACGTTAACAGTACTTGGCATTTTATGGATTTATAATCATTGTATACCTATCTATTGGTGTCAATCTTACAAGTGACTTTTCTTTGTTAAGGAAAGACAGGCAAACGAACCATAACTGCGTTTTAAAACTGTAATAGAAAGCCTTTTATTTCTTTAAAATCTTATCCACGTCTTATTAGGATTTAAATTTAGTTTCTTCCATTCCATTTTCTCCATCCATAAGCTAAAAAGTTCAAATCTATACAAGCTACCTCTCGCCCTCCCCTTCACCCATCCATACATTTATTTTGGTATTGATCCACCCACCTAACCATACACTTATTGTTCATTATTCATTATTCATCTCTAAGACGCCGATCGTAGAGATATGGGTGAATATGAGGCATGAATGAGTGTGATGAGTGTAGATGAACGAGTGTAGTCATTGTTACTATCTGAGTTCGACTTAGCTCAGAAAGGACTATTTATTAGTAGCCCAATATCCAGGGGAACTATGGGACCTACAGCTTTACGTGGAATCCGAACCACGTAGTGTTGGTATGATTTTTCAGCTAACTGACAAGTTTGACATTTAGTTCTCTTCTCTACACAACACCCAAACCTTGACTACCATTCAACACGGACACTCCAGACTTCTCTAGTAGTGTCTATATTGATGACAACCATTGATCGGACGCCGTGTCGGTATTAAGAGAACCGAGCATGGAACCTATCGCCTACAATCTCCCAAACACTTTGTCCCCAAGTAGCTGAGTTACAGCACTGCACCACCAGTGCCGGCAGTGTTATATACAGTGTGTTATATACATGCTCACCCACTCATACAAGTATTAATGTATACTGAAATGTATGGGTGGTTGGGAGGGTGATCAACACCGTACGTGTGTGGCTGGGTAGGAGGGTCATTACCATTGTACGTTAGTAATCGTGCGTATGGATTATTACCAATGTGTGTTTTTTGTGGGTGGGACTCATTCAAAATTAATTATTAGTCTATAATTGTTATAATAATTGCTGAAAGTTAATAAAACATAGGATTTTACAGAATGTCCGTTTTAGGTATTTAACGATTATAAAAAAATATATATTAAAAAAATTAAAAAAACCAGTGCCATTATGAAATTTTATCGTAAAGTACTTTTTTTAAGCTGAAATAAATTGTAAAGAAGTTTATTACATTTTTATTTATATAGTGAGGTATTTACTTTATAAATTAGTTTTGGGACTATTTTAAAAGGTCGGAATATAAGTATTATTATGTACAAAAAATAATAATATACATTGTAAAACCAGCAATGTCGAAACAGATTTTCATCCTCAATATTTAATTTTTTTTTTAACTTACACTGAAATTGCTGATAGTAGGAAAATATTGATTTATTATTAATTTGTTTAATAGTATCTCATTATAGTTAGTTATAATTCTTTTATATTTTATAAAATATATGAGCAGTATAAAATAAAATAGCATATGTTGAATTTTGAATTAAATTAAAAATGATTGATTTTAAAATGTATTAGTTTATTTAATTAGATGAGTATCTATTACATTTTATTCATTACCTACTTAAACTCCAAAGTAACACATTTTTATTTTCTTCTAAAAATATTTTTTTGTCACACTAGACTCTCATTTAGTCACGTACTTTAATAACACTTTCATGCAATATTAACTATAACTTCCACAATGCAATAATCTAGGTTATAGACCAAGTCTACTGAATACAAATCCACTTCATCTAGTTTGCTTGAACAAAGACATTGCAACTTATTATTACGAGTATAATTAGTAAGCTTTAGTGTCGTTATATTGTAACCATGTACAATCTATAAGTAGATTTATACTAATACCACTTGATAATCCTAAGAAGAGAGCATTTCATTCGATCTAAAACCTCTGGTATAATTGTAATATTTACATAAAAATATTTGTTTGGAATGAATCAATTTTTAAGTAGATAATTTTATTATTAATAAGACACCAAATGGCAAATATGATTATGAAATTAAGGTTAAATGGTTCTTAGGAAAAGAAATTATATTATATACATATAACCAGGGAAACTGAAGGACTTCGTTCAGTGAAAACTACATTATTTAGGTGTGCTTTTTATCTATGAAACGTCAGTTTGGTATCTTGAAAAATAAATAACCCTTAATCACCAACCAATATTGATACTTTCAGTAGTGTCAAAACTAAGTGATAGGAAATGAGGGAACACGTCATTGATAAGAAAATAAGAACAAATCTTATCATATAACATTTCTCCAACACAACCTAAACGTAGCTGGTTTACAGCAATATAATAAAGTGAGGGGTTATTTAGTAATAATTCATTTGGAAAGTTTTTGAATTGTTGTCTGTAGTGTTCAAGATTTTTTGTTTTTTTTTCCTGGAGAACCTTCCATGGTCAATGTAATCAATATCACTATCGTTGTCTTCTGAGTTCTACCATGTCAAACTTTGTACATTAGGAACCGACGTTTCGGCCTAGTTATAAAGTGCTATCTTCAGGTATACGTAGAAGCACTAGCACGCGTAGAACTGTGAGTAGTACATACAGTTACATGAGTACTGAGTAGTACATCAGTACTACTCACAGTTCTGCGTGTGCCAGTGCTTCTACGTAGACCTGAAGATGGCACTCTAAACGAGGGGGCAAACGTTGGCTCCTGATGTTGTACATAATTTGACACGGTCAGACCCAGAAGACCACGATAGTAATATTTTTTGTTTTTGTCAATTTTGTAAACAAATTTATTTCTGTAACATGTAGCTAATATTAGTGGAAAAAAAATTATTTGACTGTCTTTTAGTCCTATTTAATTCACTATTGAAGTCATTGGGTTAAGCATATTCAAAACCACCTAGCAGATGAAAATAATCGATATTATATACTGTTAACAGAAACTTTAAGCTGACTAAAACTTAAGTTTTTGAATGTATCAATAAAAATGGGCTTAATGTAAAAACACTGAAAATAATTGATATAAAAACTGAGTATAAATAAAAATATAACATTTAGAAAATGTATTGTCAAATATTTTATGTGATGGAAGTAACTTTGTAATCAGTCTCTTAGTGAAGTGGATGCGGACTGTCAACCTATAAACTCCAGCTACAGCAGTGTAACCAGTTTTATTGATTGGCAATAAATGAATATTCATTACCATTGGTCAATTAGCCAAAGTCTGGTAACAATTGACCTACCCCAAACTAATGAAACTGATGGTTGAACACAAAGCTTGTTTGTGACACATGACAAACACATTGTTCCTTTGTATATAGTGAAGTCAACTTCCACTTTGGTATATCAGTGAAAATTTTTTGTATTATACAAATAGGTTTTCCATAATACGTATTTTGATACTTACAGCGTTTTTAGGAAAACGTTATTCATTTTTCTTCCAAATATCACAGTTAAAAATATATTTTAAAATGTTGACAATCAATAATTACTTCTAATCTACTCTTTATAAACAAATATTAAAATAATCTCACATAAATTATATTGAACTAATTATCAAACACAATTTCACAGTTTATTATTTTAAATTATAATAAATCAGAAACGTTACGTAATTAAACGCCTCATCAGCACTGGTGGCGCAGTGCTGTAATCAAGCTACTTGGAGACAAACTTTTAAGGAGATTGTTGGCGATATGTTCTATGCTTGGTTCTCTCAATACCGACCCGTCGTCCGTTCGCTGATTGCCATCAACATGGGCATCACTAGAGAAGTCTGGGGTTTCCATGTTCTATGGTAGTCAAGGTACAGATTTTGTGTGTACAAATAGAAAAATGAGTGTCAGGAATGTCAGTTAACTGAAAATCAGACCAATACTACGTGCTTCGGATTTCACGTAATTCTGTAGGTCCTTTAATTACCCTGGATATTGTGCCATTAACAAATAGCTCTTTCTGAGGAACAGTCGACCTTAGATAGTAACAAAGACTACACTCGTTCATTTACACCCATAACACTCATTTGCCTCTCATATTCGCCCATATTTTGACGATCGGCGTCTTATAAATGGATCACAAATCAATAAATTAAATTATAAATAATTAATAGTTTTACATTATTTTTATTCTTGGTTCTATGTATTAGCCTTGTAGTAATGTGTTTTACGCGCAACATAAATACAGCCAATTTAAGGTACAAGTGTGTGTTTGCGCGTGTGAGTGCGAACGTGCACGAGTTTTACGTTTTCCTCATTTACACAATGAACTTTTTTTAAGCGTGATCACCTTGAGTATCCATCAAATTAATGGAATCCCATCACCTGGACCATGGGAATCAGGTTGCACAGCGTGGAGGCAACGAGTTTTTATTATTATTTATTTCTTCTAAGACTCCGATCTTAGAGATAAGGGCGAATATGAGGGGTGATTGAGTGTGATGAGTGTAGATGATCTAGTGTAGTCATTGTTACTATCTGAGCTCGACTTATCTCTCTGATTTTCAGCTAAATGACAAGTCTGACACTCAGTTCTCTTCCCTACCCAACATCTGAACCTTGAATACCATTCAACATGGACACCCCAAAACACTCTAGTATTGTCCACGTCGATGTCAATCATTGAGCAGACGCCGTGTCGGTATTTCCAGAGAACCGAGCATGGAACCTATGTAGTATAGCTAAGTATATAATAAAGCTTTGGAAGTATAGTTTTTACTATGTCAATTAATAAAAATACATTAAAAATAATTGTTAATTAAAATATTGTTTAGGTTAGATCGGATATATACATTAGGATATTCAACTATTGTGCAAGCAGGCACTATTTTATGCATGTGTATTTTAAAATAAATATTTTATTGTTTATACACGGTGATTTATGAGTTTCTACCGGTAAAAATAATGCACAATGTTATATAAAAATACTATATCCGCAAGAAAAAGTTAGTGAGTTACAGTAAGCAAAACATTTTAGAACGGTTCCATGGTAAATATAAAATAGCCATAAAAAATTCGTATGTATTTAAAGTTTTAAAAGTTTTACTGTTCAAATTTGGTTGTAAACTATGTACTTTGACCTGAGAAAGCCACTAAAATTGGTTCAAAAACAGTACCTTTAGGTGTTTGGAGTAATTCAGTATTTGGGAAAGAAACCCATTATTTTAAGTTTATGTTCAATATGTTCATTAAATGGTTAGTAGACCTGCATACTTTGATTTTCTGAAACATTTTAATAAAGTTAAATAAAAAAATAAAACAAAAAAGTACACCAATTGTACAGGTTGGTGGTGGTAGGCACGTCAATGTAAACACGGGGACTGTAAACGTGGTACCTATATTGGTTTCATGAGATCCGTATAGGCAATGTATAAAACGGGAGTGACTTTGTATCAAAGGGACAAGTTCAAACTCTGTTAGACAAGTTTAAGTTACTTGTCAGTTACTAAGATACAGTTACTTTGATACAAAGTCACGCCAGCCTCACACATATTAAATACTTACATAGTATGTTAAAATATATAAACCTTGAGCACTCAAATACTAGTAAGACATACCAAAATTAAACCTTCAACATTTACATACGATTAATTTAAGATGCAACAATCATTGAAGGACTCACACCAGTTATAGAAGGTGTTTCAATGAGAATAACCCGTCTTCAACTTGTAATATTATTGAAACACATTTCCCCAGAGAATTGAAATAGTTCTAGCTGTATTAGGCATGGTGTAGAATTTTATAAATTCCCCACTAGAGATCTAGAGATTCAGGAAGGTGAACTTTCTTGTACAGTTTACCTTGGTACAGTTTCTGTACCAAGGTTTACAGATCCTACTTTTTGTGCAACAAACAGTAAATGGTGCTTCATATTTTGCAACGTCATGTAACAATGTAACCTGTTCTTTTTGTTAACTCGGCAACTTCTTCTTTCTAGATGGGGCACTACAAAACTTGCACCTCGACGTAAGAAGTTCCTGGAATGACAACTTCTCTCAACGTTGGATAAGGCGATGGATAAAATTCATTATACTTCGCCACAACCACAAGACCTGGCTTTACAGTCTTATTCTCCTAGGTCCACTGACATAACATAACAATTTGTGATATTTTCTTGTCGTTATATGTTCCACTATAGCTCGTGATATTGATGAACTCAAAAACAGAATATCAACTGCAATAACTTCAGTGACAGGTGATAACTTGCGCACGGTTTGGTACGATTTCAGCTGTCGTATGGTGTATGTCATATATGATACATTTTTAAAAGACTCATATTTTTTGATTCTTTTAATGTCCAATATTATTGGGTAAAGTCCGTGTTTCTAATAAATATAGTTATTTAAAATTGGGTCATTCTTTTTGAAACACCCTACGATCAAATATTCTACTGTACAATCTTTAAAACACATTTTTTACCTAATATACTACATCACACATAATTGAAATATATATTTCAATAGTAAATATTTAATATCAGATCTGTAATGTATGAAATATACACGCCTAAAAGTAGAGTCTTCTCAAACCTGTAAATCAACGTCAAATTTTCAAATAGCAAATTTCGAGCTTCAATAGATCGATGAGTTTTGTTCATGGTTGTTTATAACTGATACTATAATATATAATATTAAAAAAGGTAAATTATGAGGTTATCCATATATCTACTTTAACCTCTAACCTCTGACGCCTTACACCGCTTGGCCTATGTTATTATTATTTTTATGCGTTTATACTAATAATGATACGACAACTAAAGAAAAAATGTCTACACATTTGTACAGATTGCTCAAACTATTCAGCTTGCGATAATATTTTAGGATGTCTTTAGTGATTCTAATTCTATTATTGAACTATTACTTAAAAAATGTATGGAACTAACGTAATTTTAATACTTTTTTGTACTATACTTATGTTAATTGTCCATAGTAATGGAAAATTTAAGCAGCGTCAACTTTAAAGCTCTGCGTTTCAAAGTCATTTATAAAAAAATGTAATAGGTGTCAAAGTTCCCTTGAATAAAATAACTCACCAGAGAGTAAATATATTAATTGTAAATATATTAATTTACTCCACAATTGATTTATAGTTAGTTAAAAACCTAATAAACTTCCCAATTCACTAACAAAAACACTCAAGTACGTTTTTAATGCATTACTTGGAACAAAGTGATATTCATGGAGTACTGACTAATTGGACAATTTTATATCTTATTATTATTATTATCTTATTATAATTTACGTAATGATAAGTAAACAAATAATTTCTCTTATCGAACAAATGTAAGTTGGAAGGAAATATTTCGTTTCTACTTATAATCAATTTAACAATTTATTTGTGTTGTAATAGTTTGATAATTAGCTCATAAAAAAAACAGAGATAGTATGACACTGTTTACAAATGTAAAATGACATTTGAAGTTCTTGAAAATAGGGAAAAATACCCCTGAAATTGTCAAGTACTATCAACAACTTCTTTGCAAATATATGGTGTAATAATAAAAAAATATTTGAAAACAAGTGGTAACGCTTAATTTATTTTACTCATGCACTTTTAATTGCGGCTCCATTATCATAAATGTTATGGGTTGTACAGCGTCGTTTATTGCCAAAGAAATGAAAAATATGTTTCATTTTACTTATGTATGTATCTCAGTTCATAGATTATTTCATTACAATTAACCCATAACATCGTACAGTACTCGTGAATATACTAGAACAATAATTACTATAATTACCGTAATGTTAACAACAACAAACTAAGTTGTACTTAGAAGCAAATACATTCAATACAGATCCCCAGTGTCCGAGTCCAATATTACTAGTTTGCAGGGACAAAGGAAATACAAGTTATTAATAACTTTATTAAATTTCTGCGTAACAATGTAACTGGCATTGTGCGGTCTGTACAACGATCATAATTAATACCAGCTACTGCCCTTGGAGGTGTATTCTAAAGGAAAGTAGGGGTTTAATATATCTGAAACCATTGATATTAACTTAGTACTTAAGTAACGTTGTTTGTTTGTAAGCTAATAAATTAATTTTACTATTATAAAGCACAATCGGTAATTAACATGTGAGAAAGTATGGGTTGGTAGTGAGAGTGATACATTTAGAAACGTGAACGTAGTCGAGAGATAATTAAAAAATTATACACACTAATGAAACTATAAAAAAATAATTGACAGTATTACACTGATTATAACGTAAGTGAATTCACTTATACTTAGGGGTCTACCATGGACAATTATACTCAGCATCCTACCCTGGACACTAATACTCAGCTGTCTGCTCTTGACATTGTAACTCAGTTGTCTCCTCCGGAATTTGACACTCACCAGACTTTTCTGTACACTGAAATTCATATATCTACTCTGAACAGGGATACTCAGCTGCATAAGCTGAACAGTGATACTCTGGTGTCTTCTATGGACACTGATTCTCACCTGTGTCTCTAGAGACTGATACTCAGCTGTATACTTTGGACAGTAATACTCTGCTGTCTACCCTGGATACTGATACTCACAATTCCACCCCGGACACTGATTCCACCCCGGACACTCAACAGTGATACTCTGCTGTCTACCCTAGACACTGATTTTCACCTGTGTCTCTAGAGACTGATACTCAGCTGTCTACTTTGGACAGTAATACTCTGCTGTCTACCCTGGATACTGATACTCACAATTCCACCCCGGACACTGATACTCAGCTGTATACGCTGAACAGTGATACTCTGCTGTCTACCCTGGACACTGATTCTCACCTGTGTCTCTAGAGACTGATACTCAGCTGTCTACTTTGGACAGTAATACTCTGCTGTCTACCCTGGATACTCATACTCCTAATTACACTCTGGACAATGATACTAACTCGTTTACCCTGGACACGATACTTAGTTTTCAATTCTGGACGCTGATACTCAGCCATATATTCTTGGCACTAATTATCAGGTGACTATTCTGGACATCAATACTCACCTTTTTACCCAGAACACTGATACGTAATTGTGATATCTGGGCACTCATACTCATCCATTTATTCTTGGCCCTGATACTCAGCTGTCTAGTCGTCATCAATGGACACTGATATTCAACTGTCAATCAGGACATTGATACTCACTTGTCTACCCTAGACACTAATACTCAGTTTTCATTCATGGAAACTGATACTCATTTGCTCTAATACACTCAATTATATGATGTTTTCCTTTCCTATTGTTACAATATATATATTCAACTTAATTTTATTGCTCATTAGAACCAAAGATGACTGATTTAAAAATGGCGATGTTCCATTTGGAATACCACCATTGCGTGTTAAATATTTGTTTCCCAAAGAAACAATTTTTACATTTAAACAAAATAAATACATCCTACTGTAATTTAATAAATGTTTGTTGTATATGGTAGTAAATAACAAACAAATAAACAAACAAGTAAATAACAAAAAAATAAACAAACAAGTAAATAACAAAGCGTCCGGCTCTTGAAAGTCAGTACAAGGATTATATAAATCAATGTGACGAATAACAAGGTATTTATATATGAGTCTTGTATCAATTAGTGTTAAAACCTATTATGAGGAGTCATTTAGAATGAATTTTACAGTATAGCCGAGAAGTAAATCTATATTCTTATATAATGACTATCATTACATATTTACAAAATAAATATTAAAATCATGTTAATATACGGAAACAACTTGAAGTAGTTGATGTAATTTTATGGTGAAAATTTAACTGAAGTAGAAGGGGGTTGATAGTTATTTAATACTGCAGCTGAGGCATTGTGACTGCCTGAATCAATAGTATTTAATGAATATTCATTACCGTTGGCCAATTAAATAGAGCTCAGTAACAATTAACCTCTTCCATACCAATTACACTAATTTTTAGACAGATAATGTTTCGTGACACATTACAAACCTCTTTGTCCCTTTACATGTAATAAAGCGAGTTACTCTTTGGTAAAATGTATTACACTATTGAATATTGTTTTTGTTAGAAACATATTGAAAAATAGAAGAATAATGTTTCATCTTGTTATATAATGAATAGAGAACCGAATTTATCACATCATACTTAGGAAATTGTTAAAGTTATAATTTATTAACATAACGGTGATATCTTAAATAATAAAAATATTATCTAAACAGATTATCAATAATTATTTCATCAGTGTGGTTTATATAATATAACCTGCTGTCATGAAAACAAGTATAAATTACCTCCTGAAATGTTGAACAAGTTTAATAACCGAAAAAATGTATAATGAACAATTTAATTTATTTTAAAATGGATGTAATAAATTAATTAAATTAATAGGATTGAATCGCAAATCATAGACTTTTATAATACTATGCTTTAAATTTTTTTTTTATTGTAATTAACCATTATTATTTTATGTTATTCATGGTTTCAAGGACAATATTACTTAATTGATAAAACGATGTTTAAAACTCGTTGGGGTGTTTACGTTAAAAACCCATTTTTAGTTTATTATACAATCCTAAATATGTTTTTGTTAATTAAAAACCTCCTTCAATAATTATTCAGTTAGTAACGATACACATGTAATTCTTCTTAAAATAATAATAATAAACTTTAAGTGTTACAATATATTTATAAAATTAATAATTATTATCAATCTGTGGTAGTATTAATTATTGGCACAATATACGTAGAAAAAAATTAAGTGAAAAAAGTATTATTGTAAACAAACAAATATACTATGACAACAAACATGACAAACATATATACTAGAAACTGGTAAAATATTACTCATATATACAGGGTGGAAACAAAATATGAAATCGCTTTCACAACTTTTGCATGACTTCAATTGTAAAAATTGAAATCTTGTACACGCTCATGGTTACAAAGAACATACTTTTTGACTCCATTAGCGACATTTCATCTTTTCAGGAGGACGGCCCACGAGGAGTTAAGCGAAATCTTCAACGTAAGCCTAGGTCGAGATTGGTATCAAATGAAAGGTCTATTCAAGATAAACTAGGTAACTGCTGCAAACAGGACTTCGAAAGTTTTATCCTTGCCACAGTAGCCGTCATTTGAACTTCAAAGTAACTAATTTGAACAATATTATTTCTCTTTTATTTAAGAGTTTTAAGTAAACTATTCTGATAAAAAATTACACTTTATGGAACACAATAATTAAAAAAATCCACTATCAAGTTATCTATGAAAAAAATAACGTTGTTGTGAAAGCGTTTCCATATTTTGTTCCACCCTGTATATATTATATACCGTAACAATAGTTCAAAGTCCGAACATATTCAAATAATAATTTATAATGCTCATAAATTATAATGCTATTAATAATGGTTGAAGTAAATTAAAGTAAGTTTCAGTCGTAAGGAAGCTCATCGGCTTTTACTTTATTATCCGCCTCATTGAAGATCCTAAAAGCTCATCAGTTAACAATGACAAGCACTTATAAAGGCCACAGACAGTTCTATTGTAATTTCTTTGTTACTTGCAGTCATTATACCTTCTTTTATTAGTTTGAATTTAAAATTATTTTTTCTATTGTTTAGTAGAAATCATGTTGTCTAAAAAGGAGTGCAGTAGTGTTAAAGTGATTATTTTATTTATTATTGAAACACAAGCATCTAATTTACAGATTATAAGAAATAAAGTGGTTAAGAACATTGTTTATGCTTCAAAACCATTAGTATCAAAATAATAAAAAGCTTGGTACTCCATCTTGGATAACTTACAGATATAACGTTACTTTAAAACATGCCACATAAATTTTGGTTGTACAAAAATTGACTATCGAATTTTCTACATATAAACCTGCAATGAAGAAAGTAGTGCGCTAGAGTGGTAGTTTGTAGGAAAGTCAATTAAAAACAGGTTCAACCCCAATTTATATTTCAGTAATTAACCTTACTGTACTAAATAGAGGGAGTCAAGCCATAGAATAACTTGGATATCTTGTAGTACATTCAAGTTAAGTTGGCGTAAGAAAATTAACTTTTTACACACATCCCTTGTGTGATAAAAATATAAACCTCCCTTACAAGATTTAAAATAATTGCACATTTAACAAATTATTTAATAAAAGAATACTTGTTCTTTTAAAACACTCTTCATGTGAAATCTATTACGGCAAATGTTATTTAAACATTACTAATACATATGCCTAGATATATAACATATGAACTTTTCACGCTTAAAAATGATTTTATTTGAAATAAGCGAGCTTAAAACTTTATTTTATATAAAGAAACACGTTTTTCGTATGAAAACATTTTGTTCAACCTGAACGTTAATGAAAATTTCTCATTTCAATTCCTGATGAAATATTTATTAAAAATAGTATGAAGGAAAGTAATGAACGGTTTACGTGTGAGTTTGTTAAATTAATTTATTTTAAATTAAAAATTGTATAATGTTTGTTTTTGTATAATTGTTTAACAAAAACAATATTTAGTGTGTTGAAACATTTATTGTCTCTTAAAGACTAGGATAGCTACAAATAAAAGAAAGAAATCTTAAATATTTCAAAACTCTATAGCATTATAAAATACAAATCTTAAAAGTTATCAAAATCTTTAAATACAAACATCAGAAGGGTGTAATATACATTGTGTTGTTTGGTACGTTTTTGGGCATCAGTTTAATTATGTAAGTTAATTAGGATGAAAAGAGGTTAAAAGCTGCAGCGAGGAGAAAAAAAATCTCTTTCACTCTTTATATTAAGGGAAGCATTTAACATGAAAAAGCTTGAGTGTGCTGTAAAAGCATTTTGAGAAGAGAGAGCTAGCAGTGATATTACTAAAATATTGTAATTTTTTTAGATTCTAAGAAAAAGTAAGAAAGAATCCACCACATCAAAATTGCTTTATATACTTAAATTTACGGAAGCTAAAACTGTTGTTTTAATCCACAAATAATTTCCTATATTCAGGGTTTCCCGAAAGTAAAGTGCCAAACTTTGGGAAATGGTTATTTAGTTAAAAGTAACGAGAAAATTAAGAATAAATTTTTTCCAAAAACGCTTCGTTTACCAGATATCCAGCATTTTGTTTTTTTCACAAAGGAATTTTTACTCCTGAGTTGGCTGAACCGATCTTTATGAAGCTATGCTTGTTAAGATGATAAATATCTATCCTAGGAAAAAATCAACTTGATTGAATGTAATATTTCAAAATGGTGGCCACTTTATATTTATGAACGGAAATTGCAGGAAAATTACAAAAAATTAAAAAAATACTTATAATACGTTTTGTTTTGATAATTTTAATAACAATCTGACAGTATGACAGTAAAAAAGAGAGAAAAAATTCAATCGGACAAAAAATAACTGGGACATATTTACGTTTCTTTTTTCTAACTATCTTAACGTGCATAGCGAGTTTCATTAGGATAAGTTGAGCTAACTCAGAAACAAAAACTCCTTTGTGAAAAAAAAAATGCTGGATATCTAGTAAACTAAGCGTTTTTGGAAAAAAATTATTCCTAACTTTCTCTTTACTTGGACCTATATAACCATTTACCGAAGTTTGGAACTTTACTTATGGGACACCCTGCATATATTTAAATATCTGTCAAATATACGCCATTTGTTTTAATAGCGTCTATTGAAAGATAAGAGAATGGTTTTTGCTCTATGTCTTTAGGTCAGTCATGTAAAGGTGTGTTGTAGTTATTATATTGTAAACATTTTCAAGGAGCAGACGTGTTATTAGAAATGCATAATAACCATCGGGTCATTAATATCTGAAATGCCATCTAAAAATAATATTAGCTTCAAAATATTTTACATTTAGCCACGAAATAGTTACACACGACATAACCTAAACACACTTTGTCAAACGTAAATCTAGACCATATATCTTTAAGTAAATAAAATGCAGAATAAATATTACACAATTTTGTATGTTTGATCGTTAAAATAATTAATTTATCGTGTTTTATAAAAATTAAAGTTTTATAAAAATTGCTAAATAATATTATACAGAAGAGAATGAAAACATGTTTTTTCATAATATTCTTCTGATATATTAAGTTTTAGCTGTTCAACTAGATGCAGTATATTTTTCTAAAAAAAAAAAAAAAAATTAAATTCATTTTCTGTATTTACTTAAAAATACTCACGTGTGTAGCTTGAAAGTTTTCATCAAAATATAAACGAATTAAATAATTAATTGTAGGTATAATCCAAAAATACATACTAGCAGAAGTAAAGTACTTTCAGCACAGATGACGTACTTTTCATTCATTTGAAGGTTTTATGGTAATTCTAATTTTTGTAAATACACTCCTTAGTAATTATACGAAACAAATTCGTAGTTCACAAACAAATATATGTTATCTAGTTTCTTATACAACCTAACCCTACATTATATCACGCAGCTATAAAGGCTATAGATCGACCCTACAATTTGCATTGCTCGCAGTTAATGCACTTGGCTAAATTCCAAGATATTGGTCTGTGGGTGGTTTACCCTAACCGATCTTACATCATCCCTTCGTAGAACAGAGTGAGAACCAAGATTCGGATCCCCACTGAGCCAACAACGGTCAGTACTTCACTCGTAAAATAAAATTCACGCACAGGCTTGGTGTAGACCCATGTGAACTGGCGAGTTAAAAATAATTGTACTGTTCTGACCGATTTGGATGATTATTTAACCATACTGATCTGGATCACCGTAGGATTGTCTACTTGGCCTACGTACAGTCGGTCCTGGAATACGGTATTTTGGCTTGGGGAGGAGTCTCTGCAGCAACTCTCGAGCCATTAGCTGTTAAGTAAAGAACTATTATCAAAACAGTTTTAAGGTAACCTATAAGGTACCCCTCTATGCAACTATTTGAAGACTTTCATGTTTTGAATATTAGATAACTTTTCATTGAAACACTAGTCCTTTACATAAAGAAAAATAAAAACATAATTATTTTCAACATATTAACAATGTTACTCAACAATACTCAATGGCTATATTATTCCTAACGTGAAACATAAAATAGTTTAGTCGAATTCAAACTGTTTTGCCCACGTAGTTTATAGAAACCTACCAGTTGAGATAGTGGAAGCGGAGGGTAACAGTGCTGAAGCAGGCTGAGTGAGTGGTTGTTTCGAGCCGTTGTGTCGGCTGCTGAGGCACTGATGAGATCCCCGTATACATACATTTAACTATCGTTAACAAATGGATACCTGCAATTTTTAGTTCGTTGTTTATTAACAACTGAGCTGTGCTTCTATTTGACAGTTTGGTCTTTTTATAGTTATATCAAAGTGTAAATTTTTATAATTATTTTAGATTGCGGTGTATTACTGTATTATTTTGTGTATTATTTTTTCTTAGATAAACTGTGTCCAGTGATAAAAACATGTACAAACAGTGACGATGACTGAAAACACTCATTCCCACGCACGGACTCATATCTTTGTGGAATTTATTTCCATAATAAACCTGCTTTATGTTATTGTTATATTAATGGAATATAAATACTTTAATTCATTCATATTAAAACAATAACAGCATAATATGTAGTTTAAAGTTATTTACATCAGAAAATATCCTACCAGAGGTGGAAAAGCTATTCGACTTGTTCAATAGACAACGATTTAAACGATTAATACGACATATGGTGGCATGTTTAATGCCCATATCAATTGCATATTTAATTTACATTATTTGAATTTAAACTGTATTTAATATAATAATTTCCTGAAATTATTTAAAAAAATAAAATCAATATTTACCTTTAAATACAAGACACGTAGAAAAAAATACAGAAAATTGTAAAAATCATTTTATTAATAAAGTAAAATTAGAGCCATAGATTACTTTAAACTATATACATTATATTCTGATTTTGTAGGTCATACTTGAACGTTTTCTTAACCATCATGAAATGTAATATACTACAATTCCCATTCAAATTTATTAATATGAATAAAAAATATATTAATTTAATCTTACATATAAATTTATGCCAGTTATGTATGGCATTGAAAATTAATTTCAGGCTATGTATAGGGTAAATATATCCATACTGTTTTTGGTAATTTAGGTAATGCAGTTGCCAAAATTTTAAATATTCATTCTGTTATCTAAAGATTATGAATTTTTGTATCATTTATAAAATATGCATACAATCCATTTTAAGATATACTATTTATAGTACATGATTGTTGTCTATCATGACTTGTAATTTTTATTTAAAATAAGGAATAATTAATAAAGTTCCCTCCCCATAATTAAGGATAGCCAAATCTCAAATATGTTGATTTTATAATTCATTGTATTTTATTAATTTGAGTATTTTGTTTATACATCAATATAATTATGCTAGGTTTTGGATGAACCAAATGGAATACCATGTATTATCAAATAAATTATTAAAAACTTTTTAAATTAATTAAAAAATAAAAAATAAGAAAGTAATTGGAAAAATGAAAACCCCTAATTATTGCATACATTAATAAATTGGGTAAAGAAAACTCTCTCAAATATTTCCCTGATCATATAACAAGTCGAAAAACAAAATTGCGTTTCCTTTTATTGGAAACAGTATATTTTTTCCAATTATTGTTTTATTGATTACCTCAGTTACATTCGCGAAATGTTTGGAAAAAACAAAGAAGATTTTATTACAAGCCTATCTACTGTTCTCTTATTTTTTACGGCGATGAAATGTATCCGACGTTGATACCCAGCTGTTTTTTTTGTCAGACGCAATTGAAAACAACAGGGATAAATTAAGGGTTAATCACATACTACAATCCCTTTTTTTCACTACCACTACAAAATTATTCACTACCAATACTTTAGTTAGGTTTTGTTTAGGTTATGTTAGATTTGTTTATGTTATGTTAGGTTTGATTAAGTTATGCTTGGTTAAGGTATATAATGTTAGGTTTGGTTAGGTTATGTTAGGTAAGGGTATGTTAAGTAATGTTTGGTTAGAATATGTTAGCTTTAGTTATGCTGTGTTAGTTTTGCTTTGGTTACTCTAGGTTAACCTAAGTTATGGTTATGATTATAAGTTAACGGACAATCTCCACTTTATCTTTCACACATTTTATAGATATCTATAATCTATAATAATAATATAGTGATGTATTAAGCAGATAATATCTTCTTTAATTCTATAAATGTCAAAACTTTTGAGCCAAATGTTCTAGAGAACTATGTTAAATATCAAGGTAAATAATTATATAAATTATTTATCACTTTTAAATTCAGAATATGTAATTAAACATAAATAGAATTCAAAATTTGGTATTTAAGATAACCATAAATTTGAGCAAAAGTTAATTTTATAATCATTTCTTGACCCAGCATGGCAAAACCTTCGGATCCATTGGATCTAATAATTAAATATAGTTATTTTCAAATGGTTGAACAAATGCGTCTTTATCCTATCTTGGATTTCAACAATCAATTAAATCAATTAAATTAAGAACCTAAAGAAATGGGTTTGATGGTAAATGAGGACAATAGAGGATATATATTTTCCGGTGATAGCTGCATCAAGTATAACATGTAGTGTAAGTGATAACTCTGAGGACGAAAGTTCAAACTCACGCATGGACGAGACGTCTTTTTATCTTTTTAATAGAGTAGATATTATCTTGACGTGGTTGTAATCAGATAATATATATTCTAGTTATGACATCACCCACTTAAGCTTAAGATAGAAAAAAAGATGAAGATATTATTATAAAGTAATAATAAATAAAAAAGCTTTAATGTTGTTACATGAAACATTTGAATAGAGACACAAATCATTACTTCTTTAGTAATTTAAATATTTAAAATATATTAAAATTTTAAAATTTT
>JAQJVL010000653.1:376377-469794 GCA_035578905.1 Stictocephala bisonia | reverse complement strand
ATAAACTAGCATTTTGTCCTCGACTGCGGTCATTTCCATGTAAGGACAAACTCTATTTAATGTCGACCTTTTGGCCAAGACAGATGCTGATGACCTGTCTCGACGGTCTTGTATACGACACATAATTAGGTCCAAGCCACGCTGCTCCAATCAGATTCTGAGTGAGTAAAAGCACTTGCCAAAGAGATCAAAATCTTAGGAATCGATTCTGAGAGTTAAAACGTATTGTTTAAAAATAGCTATAAAAATTCTGTGCTAATGTTCGTACGGCCATACATATATCTATAAGTACAGTGGAGTATATGAATGCACATTTAACTCGCAACAAATACTTCTCGAAAATTATATTTTAAGGATACAAATATGCTGTTAGTATTCCTTTATTCTGCATTAAAAACTGTCCATTGAGTTTGTTTTAAAAATATTGCTGAACAAAACGCAAATATTACTTTAGGGACTTTAAGGACAGCGGATGCTGTAATGGGCACTCTATGTAAATATAAAAACTTCAATACATTTTGTATTAATTATTAATTACTGTAGTAATTATCACCAAGATTAATATCAGTTGACTTTAACATAATATAAAACAAACTAACACAGTTTTTCATAGTTTAATGTTTTTGTATAATTTTAAATGTAGACAATATAAAACTTGATTGCACATCTACTTCTTCATGCAGTGAAATAATTCAAAATAACATTATCAGCTTAAATGCAACGTAGTCAAAACATTTATCAACAAATGACGCGTGAATAATATCTGATAACCTTTCAAATATTTGCTCTCAGTTGATAAGGCCGAAAGTAAGTTTGTTTACTAAGGAAATATTTAGAATGGTTATTATATGTTAAAGAGGAAATGTTTGTTTTCAATGAAACACCATGCCGTGATAAGTGAACTTTTCCTCACGCCCTGCAGACTTGCAAGACTGACAAAGTGTAATAAACAATTGAACATATAATGTAAACTGTACAGGTCTGTCTCCCCTTGCACAGCTGCAGCAGCATTATTGAGCCTACATAGACGAACGTACACAAGTACGATGTGGCATTATTGAGTCATCACTAAGTACACGTACTTTGACTATTCACATAATACATGCAGTAGAAATACGATGCAGCATTATTGAGTCATCACAAAATGCAAGCACTTCTACCATTAAAAAAATTATAAATACTATTATAAATAGCGAGTATTTATAACTCGCTACATAAATACAGTGGGGTATTGGTGAATCATCACAAATTGCAAGCAATTTTACTATTCAAAAATAACTTGCTGCATAAATACAGAGGGTCATTGTTTCGTCATCACAGAATGCAAACACTTTAATGTTCAAAAAATAACTTGCTGCATAAATAAAGAGGGCATTGTTAAGTCATCACATAATGCAAGCACTTTTCTGTTAAAAAATAACTTGCTGCATAAAAACAGAAGGTATTGTTAAGTTATCACAGAATAGAAGCACTTTTACTATTCAAAAAATAACTTGCTGCATGAATACAGAGGGGCATTGTTGCACTTTTATTATTAAAAAATAACTCGCTGCATAAATACAGTGGGGCACTGTTTAGTCGTCACAAAATTCAAGCACTTTTACTATTAAAAAATAACTTGCTGCATAAATACAGAGGAGCATTGCTGAGTCATCACAGAATACAAGCACTTTTACTACTCAAAAATAACTTGCTGCATGAATACAGAGGAGCATTGCTGAGTCATCAAAGAATACACGTACTTCGGCTGATGTCAATGAACATTGTTATCTATATGGCAATCGTGTTTGTACTGTTGACTAAACATAAAATACACGAACTGCTTTACGTCTATTGATAAGTAATATGCCACTTGATATCGATCAATTGTTTTGACATTGTTGTTTTAAAATAAATGTGTTTTATTTGAGAGATTGTCATGATTCTACTTATTAAAAAAGAATAGCTCATTAATGTCAAGCCTATTTGTAGTTTATTTATTGTTTTGGTTCCGTTCTCGTAGAGATTTTGTAGATATGTATTTTTTCAAGTCGTATAGAATTTTGACAAAACTATGGATTACTCTTGGGACAAACAACGTATACCGTTGATATTATTTGATATTTAACTACTCGACAAGTTACTCGTTGATTGTTCAGTAAATATTATTAATGGATGCTTACTGCTGAGGACTGTGATAAAATGCATATGATCCGGTCAGTCACCGAACCGCGGAGTCACAGGCCTCTCCCAGGAAGTTCATGGTGCTGATCTAGGATGTTCTGACCGTCAGCACTCTGGTCGTCGACGTTGCTTCGCGGAAAATTTTCTCCGTCAGAAATAGAAGATTCTACTAATTTCTGAGTGTTAGTATAGATATGAAACTTGTAAGAGCCATTACAGTAAGTTGACTTTGATTGTCGTTCTTGACTATTTAAAATTTATTATGTCATAATATTAACTTATGGTCCAAATCAACCACCTTTTGCCGGCGTGGTGACTCAGTGGCTAAGGCTTCGGACTGTGGAGGGCAAGATCCATAGGTTCGAATCTCAACTTAGCCAACGATTGGTACTTCATTCGTTGAATAAAGTTCACGCACAGGCTTGCAAGACCATGTGAACTGGCGAGTGAAGTTTATATAAAAAAAAACTATATTGGACAAAAATAATAATCATACAGTGTTCACAATAATATCAGTATAATTATAAATACGAACCGAACGGTTGAAATATAAAAGCATATCTTACCCCACAATGGTAATATTGTACGACTGCAATGGGGCTATCTGGGCCAGCGGAGGTATGGAAGTTTGGAAAACAGCTACAGTACCTGAAAGTGTGCTCGCTTGGATTCAATAAACAATATAGACTTGTATGTGATGGTATTCTCTAAATAAACAATATAGACTTGTATGTGATGGTATTCTCTAAATAAACAATATAGACTTGTATGTGATGGTATTCTCTAAATAAACAATATAGACTTGTATGTGATGGTATTCTCTAAATAAACAATATAGACTTGTATGTGATGGTATTCTCTAAATAAACAATATAGACTTGTATGTGATGGTATTCTCTAAATAAACAATATAGACTTGTATGTGATGGTATTCTCTAAATAAGCTAGTCTAGTGAGGATACATAATTTTTCATTTTGCTTAAGTATATTATGTTTTGAATGTAAAACTATGTACATAAAAATAAATATCGGCTATTCGTTACTAAATCATTTTAATGTCTGTGGCAGTAAACTACAAACGTTATTTACATTCCAGGACAGTCATAAAATCGTACATAGTGCAAAGAGAGGTATATGACATTGTATTGCAAGATGCAAGGCTCGAACCATTGCCAGGCCTGCCTACCCGCACGTGGGTGGACTGCACGCGGGCGCATTTCCCTTCTCTATTGATGCGGGTCCAGCGGCGACGCCCAAGAAAATAAATCCGGTTCCTTGTTTTCATAAATACGTTGATATGTGAACTTTTAATAATCAGTTGTATTATTACTTAATCCATAATGGAAAAATAAGAGTAGCTTGCATTTCTGTTCATGTAGTATTTTAGTGATAAGTACTTTATCAAGACGACCAACTGCACAGAGAATAAATAACAGAGGTCACATCCAATCGTTCGCTAAATGTGTGTCGAATAGTTATTCCTCCAGTATGACATGCGATGATAGGGCCAGCACCTTGTCAGTCCACCCCTTGTTCCCTCCGTATCCTTAGGGATAAATGTAGTAATTATTACTGCAGATGTATAAAGATGTACGTTTGTCTTAATCTACAGGGAGGGAAAATATTGAAATGCTTTCACATAAATGTTATTTTTTTCTATAGATACTTTGATGATTAATTTTTTTAATAATTGTGTTCCATAAAGTATTATTTTTTATCAGAATAATTTACTTCAAACCATTAAATAGCGGAGAAATAATATTGTTCAAATTAGTTACTTTGAAATTCAAATGACCGCTACTCTGGAATGGATAAACCTTTCGAAGTCCGGTTTGTAGAAATTAATTTCTATTGAATAGACCTTTCATTTGATACCAAACTCGACCGAGGCTTAAGTTGAAGATTGTCGTTCAACTCCTTGTGGGCCGTCCCCCTGAAAAGATGAAATGTCGCTTATGGCGTCAAAAAATATGTCCTTTGTAACCATTATCATGTACAAGATTTCACTTTTACAAGTGAAGTTATACAACAGTTTTGAAAGTGTTTACATATTTTTTCCACTCTGTATAAGTAACTGAACCAGACTACACTCATCCACACTCATCCTACACTCATAAAACCATTCATATTCGCCTTAAAATACGCACAACGTTGTGTCGGCGTCTCATATGTAAGAATGTAAGAATGACATTGAGGCGTTTGTTGCTGCCATAAGAAAGCGACCTTTGCTTATTTTTCTCTGTTCCACCATCCATTAGAAATATATTTTAGACGGTTAAAACACTATTATATTCATATTTCTTTTACACAACAATTTTAAATAACAATACAAATTTTAAGTAATATATGCACAGTTATTAAGGTAATCGATACCGATAAACCACGTCTACCATCCTCAGACCAGAGGGATCCACAGTAGAATGAACTGAATCCTGTTGCGAAATCATACAATTCCTTTGCGAATCCATCTGGCCTGAGGGTAGTAAACGGATTTTCCGGAATCGCTTACCATAATATTTGTAAATTTTATAGTTATACTATAATAAATTTGTGTAGTGTGACGTTTATTGTGTCTCTATTTGATCACATTCGTACCGTTGTTTAACAGTTGTTTTTTACGTTAAATTGTTCATAAAAAAACATATTATAAAAATATAAAAAATATTTTTAAAACGCTTGAAGCGTTGGAAATCTCCAACAAATTTACCAATGCAGTCATTCATACATAAAAAGAAAAAGGTCTATACCCTATAGTTTATAGTTGTTATATTTTACAATGACATAAGTACTATTGTTAAAAATAATGTAACATATTTAATTTCACTACTCTGTGTGGATTAAGTTTACTATTCACTATGCCTAACCTTAGGATAAACAATGTGTGCAATAGTTAATTGTGGTAGCGAGTTTGGCTGAGGGCCAAGAAGCTGGCGATGATGCTCCTCCACTAACTATGCCAACAGCTTTGAATGTGGTCTAAGTACTTAACCTTACGAGTTGTGTGCTGTATCCACCTACCGTGATGTCACACAGAATGTGAAGTCTTTGATCACAACGCTCAGACATGTCCAACACCAACTGTACAGTGACAGTGCTGCACAGCGACCGTCTTATCACGTTATCACCTTTAACGGCCTTCGCTAGGCAAGGAACGCTACAATCGCTATGAATGCAACTTAAGTTATAGTAACTGCTAACAAAGTTTCATTAGGAGTTTTTACTTGAAATATTTCACAGTATCACATGTGACAGAAGTATGACGTGACATTTGTTGGGGAACTCTTACCCTTATTACGATAGGAAAAGTATAAAAATGACACTAGCTTTGGAATGATTTTCTTGTACCGTGGGAGACAGAAAAAGTGTGATGAGTTTGCAAGCGTATCCTTTCCAGAATCGTGAGAGAAGTAAAATCTTGACCTAGCAAGTGATTGATTTTCTGATACAGTGGGATACAGAACGAGTACATATGAATCGTTACTAGTTACACGATAGAGAGAAATACAAATGTTATACTGGCAAGTAATCGATTTTCTGATGTAATGTAAATTCACCAATTTAAAGTGATTTTAAATTTATTTAAATCAGTTCAAAATCACTTTATTTACTTACGCTCATAAAGAAATGATCTTAACTGTAAATTACATAAAAATTACGACGTGACAAAGAAGTTAATTTTACGGTAGAATCCAAGAAACAATGTTCCAGAAAATTTATAAGAACTTTTTTTATTGATAATTTAAAATTCTGGAATTTATAAAAATTATATCAAACATTCCTGTCAACTACATACTAAAATATAAATACGATACAATAACGAGTTTTTTAGTAATAAATGTGGTAAATTAATGCACAGTAAAAAGTAAAACTGTTAGAACTTGTAATCAAATTTCAAATGCGCATTTCATATTGTACAATTAATCGAGGAAATCAATGGTGTGCTAAGATTTTTCATAGACGTCTTAGTTTCTTAGTAAAGAACCTAAAACTCGGGTTCATATTATTTTTGCGGCGACAGTAAGTTGTGTTTTGTTGACTGGGTTTTAAAAGTTGGGTTTGGTTACATTAAGTTAGGTTATCTTTTGTTTGCTTCGGTTACTTAAGTTTTATTAAGTTAGGTTATCAACAACTAATAAAATAAAACCATCCCAATCACCCCTGTTCTACATAATTCCAATACTTCATACTTATAGAAATTAAGAAAGCCAATAGTTAATTTAAAAACTACAGCATGCCTGATACGGTTGCGTGGGCTTATGACTGCTAAGAAATCTTGTAAACACGTAAGACAATCTTTTCGTCAGCCACTTTCCTTATTTGTTAAGGCCAACATGCATAGGAATGGAAACGATATATCGATATATCGGAAATATAGATTTATATATGTATATATGTATGTATGTTTCGATATATCGATGTATTAGTATCGATATTTTCTTCGATAATATCGGCCATATCGATATGTTTGGTCAGATATATCATATCACTAAATATTGACGTTATTCTCCCTCCTCAAAATCATCACGATTCGAAAAAAACACATTTAAATTGCCTCTTATGCGTACAAAACATGCACTGAAATAATAAAGTAACATTATTCAGTATTTTTAAGTGAGGTTAACGCACTAAAATTTAGTTTAGTGAATTAATCTGTTTAATTTTCACTGTTTATAAGAAGCCTAGTGGTATTTTTAAATATGTAAAACAAAATTAATAATCTTATTACATTCTTCTTTTATAATTACTATAATAATTAAAGGTATAATTATTTTGAATATTTTTCATTCAACCCACAGACCCCAACTTGTTTCTTGTAGATAAATGTATTTAACTTTTGCATTCAGTGGGCTATTCTAAATAGTAACAGCAAACAGAATGTATTTTTGGTAATGACATTAGAGTTAGTGCATAGTTTTAAACAGAAAAATCATTTATAATTCTTTATATCGGTTACCCGATATATCGATATTCTTCTTAAGATATTATCGTTAGATCGATATTTTGTTTGCGATATTTCGATCATTCAATATTTCGATTTGTTGAAAACACTTTCCATCCCTAAACATGCATGAATTATAATTCACAACTTAATTACTTTATTTTTCCTAACACAAATAAGTTAACATCAGAGAGACCCCTACTTAAACAGCTATATCACTGTTTGGAACTTCCTAAGGCTCTTGTTGTTAAAGTAATTTTTGAAAATATGCTCTCCCATCATAATTTGTCGTTGACAATTATTTTTATTAGTATTTTAAGCATTTATAACAAAAATTTTAAACGCATAAATTTTTAAGGAACTATGTAAATCCATATTTTTAAATTTATTTTTATATTAAATTTAAATTATATTATTATTTTTGATTAATTATTTGTTAATAATTAGTAATAAATAATATGAGCACAATAATTTAATTTAAATAAACTTAAAATGAGCCGGCGTGGTGGCTAGGTAACTTCGGATTTCGGAGGGCAAGGGCCAAGCTTCGAATCCACAGGTGAGCTATTTTATAACGATCGGTACTTCAATAGTTGGATAAAGTTCACTCAAAGGCCTGCAGGGGAGTTAACTAGTGAATTAATGAGTGAACCAGCAAGGGAAGTTAAAAAATAAACAAAAAGCAATATTAGTTCAATTAAACCTCGCAATATCTACTAACAAGTAGCTTCAAGAGCAGGTCTAATATTACTTAAAGTAATCGTAATAAAATGTTATGACTAAAAGCTAAAATTAATACACAAAAACTACAGATTCAAAGGTACAAAATTTTTGACTACTGTCAACTTTAGTGGTCGAATTGAGAGTTGGATACTGGACGAACACTCGTCACCAAAAGCTTAGAGCCTAAGTTAGAGAAAGCACAGGTACAAAGCCTGGCCTCGTCTGGAAGATTTAATCAGCAATGTTCACCTTGTACTGACTGAACTCGTCATCTCCCTTACTCTGTCTGAATGAGTTCCCCACACATATCAATAATCTATGTCCCTTTATTTACTTTAAGGTTCTTTTAGTGCAAAGTAAATAAATCCGGCGATTTATTAGCCCATGACACCGAGACGAAAGAAACAGAGGGCACATCCAATAGTGGACTGAATGTGTGTCGAGTAGATTGTCTTGCGATGGCAGGGCCAGCACCTTGTTAGTCCCTATTTTAATCCTTAAGTAGAAACGAAGTAATTGTTACTACGGATGTATAAAGACGTACATGAGTTGTAATCTGAAGTCGTTCGCTGCGGTCATAAGAAAGCGACTTCTGTTTCTTTGTTCTCTGTAGTGTCTGGCAATATTTAACAATAAAAAACAAAAAATGTATAGGACAATAAAACAATATGAATATCAGAGACCATAAAATATTTACTCATACAAAAAGTCAGATATTCAAATGAGAATGTTATTGGAGGGGTGTAGATAAAGAACTGAAAAAATATAAAATACGGCTGGTATTTAGATAAACTAAGAAGAAGGTAAAGGTATGTATTCTGAAATTTTCCTTTGGATATTAAAATAAAAATTAGAAAATGAAATGGAATGCCATATGTGGTAATAAGTGATAGAAATGTTGGCCAGCAGAACGAGAATTAAGACATTACCAGTGCCCATAAGCCGTGGAGGGCTGTTATAGTTTGGTTATAAAGAGATTCAGTTCTGGAATCAGTATGTTTTTAGGGTGGTCTTTAAACATAGAGCAGTCTAATAAGTTACGAGGATACTAAGTTGGAGCAAATTGTTAATAGCATGGCCTCTTGGTTCGCACGAAAAGCCGTTTGGGGGCTGAAACATGCTTTTCTTTCAACTGTACTGTTCGTGTTTATTAATAGAATGAGGTACTAGTACTATTTGTTTACTGAAGGTCCAATTTAGTGGACCATGCTTTTTTGAGTTTTGTAAATTTAAAATAGTAAATGATATTTTAAGTTTTGCTTACTTCACTGAGCAATTATTAAAAAAATTACATAATTTTCTAAAAAAAACAGTTTATGGTCCACTAGAACAGTTCTTCCCCTATCCAATGACACTTCAAGTGTAGCGATACGATCAATAATAAGGACCGAATCATTGAACTAGAAACCCGTGATTTGGGGCGTTTTTCGTGGAGCGAAACGATCACCATGCAAGGCGCTACCTCTGATTCTTTTTTCTCTGTACTCATTTAGTAAGTACTGCTAGGAACCCCGTGTTACACGTGATGGCAAATTCAATATGCTTGTCGAGTTTATTTTGGTCAAACACAAGGTTCGCTAGAGTATGTTGTTCGACCATGGTGATGAGTCATGGGCCTTGGTGAGTCAATCTTGGCCACCTTCGCGGAGCAGTTTTGGCCCTCTCCTGCAGCTAATTACCCCCAGACTTGCGACATCGTCGATCCTTGGCCAACGGCCTGAAATACCTTCCCCTCTCGATCAATCATTACTTCCTTCCTCAATACCCAATACATAAACCACCACCAAAGACTCTGATATACACAGTGTCTCATTATATATGTGAATCTAAACGCATCTAAAGTGACTCTTAGATCTCATTATGAATACAATCGGTCGCTTTATTAGTGTTTGGATTCTCAAGGTTATTCATATTCATAGATTCTATTTTAAGAGTCGCGAATGCTCTTTCAAAAGTCCCTTTAGAAGTTTTAAGAGTTCCATTAATTATGAAGCCAACTGTATATTAGAGTGTTCCTTTGGAGGTATTTTCGTGTTCTATATTGAGAAAGACTAAGTGGTTAAATAAAGTTGAGAGTGGAAATTATTTCAAGCTATTTGCTAAGGAACTATGCTAACACAAGTTTCTGGTAATTATTATATAAATTAAGATATTTTAATATATTTTTCATATTATTATTATTAATCGCAAAAGAACCCAGAATGAACACGCAAAGTATTATGACACAGTTTCTTTCATCCTTTCTCCACGTTTTCTTTTTCTTCCTTCAGTCCATGTTCTTACTGGTTTCTTTGATGGATCTTCTCTAATAATAAAATTCGCTTTATACCTTATTTCTACCTTATATTAGTCTACACAATCAATATCAGCTCTACTTAAGTATATGAGTGGGTGGGTGTGTTAATACTACCGTACGTGTATGGGTGGGCGGGTATGATGAGCACACTGTCACAATTAACATATATACTTCTTAACATCATTAATCAAACTATGAATAATAAATACCGCAGTTTAACAGACTCCATAATAAAATGAACTCTTGTGGACTTGTGGAGCATTTCTCCGCTCAACGAACGCATACATGCCAGCAGAACATTGGCATAATGTTGAACAGGTTTTGTAAAAATCGGTAAAATTGAAGTTCTAGATTTAGTTGCTAGATCATCCGAACTAAAATTTGTATTAAGTCCCTCTTTCCAAAAATGTTACATTTTAATTTCAATAACATGATTTTAAAATATATATGTATAAACAATATTTTGTAGTTACTTGCCGAAAATATGCTTTATTTAATCAATTAGTAATGACAAATGGTTAATTTTTAGAAAAGTGGAAAACCATGTGTTGTTTCTAACGGTGCCTTAGTTAGCAGTGAAGAAATCCTTCAACTAACTAACACATAGCTCAATAGATAAGTGAAGTGTGTTATCGGCGCCTGAAGGTCTTGGCGTGGTCTGGCTCTTAAACCGATATTAATGGCAAAGAGTAGTTGGAACAAAGACACGGGAATGGTTCAGTGTGCTTTACATCGCGTTTGCTTGCTATTGTTTCTTATTACAGGCCACACACCTAGGGGCATTATCTGCTTCAGTACGCCCCTCATAGAGCGTTACAGGACAATAGGCGCGAACGAAACGAGGCCTCTAAACAGGCCTATAAGAATATAAATACATATACAGGGTGGAAAAATTATGGAAACGTTTTCACAACTTTTGTATGACTTCACTTGTAAAAGTGACATTTTTTATATGATCATGGTTACAAAGAACATACTTTTTGACGCCATTGGCGACAAATCATCTTTTTAGGGGTTGATAGATAATAGGCGAGGAGTTGAACAAAAATCGTCAATGTGAGCCTAGGTCGAGTTTGGTATCAAATGAAAGGTATATTCAATAGAAATTAATTGCCGTAAATCGGACTTCGAAAGGTTTATCCATTCCAGAGTAGCGGTCATTTGAATTTAAAATTAACTAATTTGAACAATATTATTTCTTTGTTATTTAACGGTTTAAAGTAAATTGTTCTAATCAAAAATTATACTTTATAGAACACAATTACTAAACAAGTAAATTATCAAATTATCTATGGAAAAATTAAAGTTGTTGTGAACGCATTTCTGTATTTTTTCACCCTGTATATTGTATACTATTATATATAATGTATCTTCTAAAAACTATGTACACACTCGTCCCGAAATCTCCGGAAATTTGAAGGGAAGTTGGCTTTTGTATTATAGAGACCCACTAAGAAAATTTTTCTCGAAATTCAATTCATAAGGAGTAGAAACAGCCTCTCGACGTTTCATAAGGAGTAGAAACAGCCTCTCGACTTTTCATAAGGAGTAGAAACAGCCTCTCGACGTTTCATAAGGAGTAGAAACAGTCTCTCGACGTTTCATAAGGAGTAGAGACAGCCTCTCGACGTTTCATAAGGAGTAGAAACAGCCTCTCAACGTTTCATAAGGAGTAGAAACAGCCTCTCGACGTTTCATAAGGAGTAGAAACAGCCTCTCGACGTTTCATAAGGAGTAGAAACAGTCTCTCGACGTTTCATAAGGAGTAGAAACAGTCTCTCGACGTTTCATAAGGAGTAGAAACAGTCTCTCGACATTTCATAAGGTGTAGAAACAGCCTCTCGACGTTTCATAAGGAGTAGAAACAGCCCCTCGACGTTTCATAAGAAGTAGAAACAGCCCCTCGACGTTTCATAAGGAATAGAAACAGCCCCTCGACGTTTCATAAGGTGTAGAAACAGCCTCTCGACGTTTCATAAGGAGTAGAAACAGCCCTCGACGTTTCATAGGGAGTAGAAACAGCCCCTCGACGTTTCATAAGGAGTAGAAACGGTCTCTCGACGTTTCATAAGGAGTAGAAACAGCCTCTCGACGTTTCATAATGAGTAGAAACAGCCTCTCGACGTTTCATAAGGAGTAGAAACAGCCTCTCTACGTTTCATAAGGAGTATAAACAGCCTCTCGACGTTTCATAAGGAGTAGAAACAGCCTCTCGACGTTTCATTTTTCATTAGGAGTAACATTAGCATTATTTTAATTTAATAAATTATTTCAAACAACTTATACAAAACACATAAATATAATACAACAATTTAGCTAATTTGGTTAATTGTGAAATGTTTAAGGTAATTTCTACTAACATTGATATGATTGCACTATTGTTCATCCCCCTAAAGGAGACTATTAGGGGCTTTTAGACTATAAATTTGATTATCCAAGAGAATGGCAACGGACTGAGCTTTTACATTGATAGAAACAACCGAGGAGGGAAGGGTAAGCAAGCGGCGAAAACCATCCTGTAGTGAAGCAAAGACTGTCGACTTGTATATTATATACATAAAACTAGAAATGTACTACATTTAGTTACCAATCAATGTAATATATAATCAAATTTGTGGTCTTCTTGATTCAATTACTGTAGATAATTTCCGACATGTCAATATCACAACTGGAACAACTGAATTTGTTGAACACAATGATGATAAATTGTGTAAGCTCATTTTAAACTCCTACTTTGAAAATGGGCGTTTAAAATGAGACTGAAACGTTAGTAATTAATTGTTGCAGATGAAGTACATAGCCAATTGAAACTGTCGGACCTAGAAGATACGAAATTATGTATAGTATAAATAATTGTCGAAGCGTTTCCAGGAAAACACTTATAATAATATATTTAGTTTTATTTAAATTCTTTGTAACACTTAATTCACATGAAACATACGTGTCTAATCCCACGGATGGGTAGGGGACTTGGCTAGTTGTACTGTACAGCCTACACGACCACACGTACAACAGGTGGGGAATGTTAATGTTACAACGCCGGATACATATCGAACCCGGTAGATACATTACAAGTAGTCGAGTAGGCTATACATTATATCGGTGAATGAGTGTGCTGGTAGCGGGACGAGAATGTAGTGGGCGTGCACAGCCTCAGAATAGCCGCTATCGCTTTTGGCAAATGTTGCAGTTTGTTTACGTGTCGGATGTCTGTTTGGGCTGCTGGGTAACTCGAAACGGTCGTTGGCCTACTTAGATCGGTCTTATCCCTTGCCATCCTGGTTAGTGTTCAGCCCATCGGGACACTGAGCTATAAGATAGTCGACAGTGTTTCAACTGAGGGTTGTAGGTGTCAGGGTTGCTGGGTAACTCGAAACGGCCGTTGGCCTACTTAGATCGGTCTTATCCCTTGCCATCCTGGTCAGTAATCAGCCCACCGGGACACTGAGCTATAAGATAGTCGACAGTGTTTCAACCGAGGGTTCTAGGGTCTCTGTTAGGGTTACTGGGTAACTCGAAACGGCCGTTGGCCTACTTAGATCGGGCTTATCCCTTGCCATCCTGGTCAGTAATCAGCCCACCGGGACTCTGAGCTATACGATAGTCGACAGTGTTTCAACTGAGGGTTCTAGGGTCTCTGTTAGGGTTGCTGGGTAACTCGAAACGGCCGTTGGCCTACTTAGATCGGTCTTATCCCTTGCCATCCTGGTCAGTAATCAGCCCACCGGGACACTGAGCTATAAGATAGTCGACAGTGTTTCAACCGAGGGTTCTAGGGTCTCTGTTAGGGTTACTGGGTAACTCGAAACGGCCGTTGGCCTACTTAGATCGGTCTTATCCCTTGCCATCCTGGTCAGTAATCAGCCCACCGGGACTCTGAGCTATAAGATAGTCGACAGTGTTTCAACTGAGGGTTCTAGGGTCTCTGTTAGGGTTACTGGGTAACTCGAAACGGCCGTTGGCCTACTTAGATCGGTCTTATCCCTTGCCATCTTGGTTAGTGTTCAGCCCACCGGAACACTGAGCTATAAGATAGTCGACAGTGTTTCAACCGAGGGTTCTAGGGTCTCTGTCAGGGTTGCTGGATAACTCATAACGGCCGTTGGTCTACTTAGGGTTCGAGTTCAATCCACCAGGACTCTGAGTTATGAGATAGTTAACAGAGTTTCTACTACAGGTGCTTACATAACCACGTAGCTGTTTGAGTATCAGCTGCTAAAAGTAAAAATAGTAACAAATAATAAGGTTAACGTACCTTTGTCGTTTTCAGCTACAAAATATTTTTTTATTGGAATACCGGTTTCAGAGCAAGACTCCATGGTCAAATCCACTGTACGTGGCCAGAAACAGTCATATTAAAAACATTATAAAAAAATTACCGGTATTCCAATAAAAAAATATTTTATAGCTGAAGACGACAAAGGTACGTTAACCTTATTATTTGTTATATATATCAGCTCAGGAGGCTGTAACAATGAATCAAAAATAGTAAGGAACATTTCATCTTCATAAATGTTTCTTACAGATTTGCTACATCCATTTTACGTAGTTTCTGAGATAATGTGAGCGAGCCACACTACCTAGAATGGTAGGTATCACGCGCATCTCGCATGACGTCATGCTGGGGGAAGTGGCAGCTGAGTAATGCTCACAACTTAGCTGGAAACTTCCATGTGATTGGTAGATTTAATTACCAGTAGTATATATAATAATAAAAAAAGGTGATTCACCAGCGTGACTTAACACTCCACAGGGCATCCTCACCAAGAGATCTTCCGTATGCCGTTCTAGGAAGTGATTTACGGAGTAGTAGTGCTTTTACAGTAGAATCACTACAGCCTTATTGTTTGTACAACAACTAAAAAGAGTTAAATTAATGAGTGCTGATTCGTATATAGACATCTTAAAATGTCATCTAACATTCATCTCTAAAGATATATGCTCACGTTTTGCTTTAATGGTGTAAAGATGTTAAATGGCAGTTCTCTGTGTTATACAATTATATATACTGGATTTAATGAATCTCCTCACTTAATATGAGTTGCTTAGTGATGTTTGAGTGAAGAGTTGACACGCGGTGTTACCACTTCCAAGCTTTACGGATGCGTCTGGTATACAACAATATGTGAACAAGAAAAACCAAACATGTATCTGACTATAAAAACAACATTAAAATTAGTTACAATAAAATATTTTTTGTACAAAAAGTCAGGCATTCAAACGAGCGGGTTATATGAGAAGAGTAGTTAAAGAACATTGTAATCTGAAATTTACAGATATGCAATAGGGCAGTATCTGTAGGGGGTTGAACATGCCTAAAAAAGTGACGCACTTTGACTTGGGTATGTAGGCTACGGAATGAATAAAATGTAAAAAAATAAATAAAAATAATAAAAGGGGGCCTAGCGTGAGGTGCTATATACGAATTCATCTCAAGATGATGAACGATTATTGATATAACGGTACTTGAAACACCATTTGTTCGAAAAAAAACGTTTTTTAAGAACCTTTTTTGTAGAAAATGTTTTCAAACAAAATTGCGTTCATCATCCCCCTCATTCCGCCAGCTGTGCACCTGCTGGGAAGGTGACAAAGGTCTTATTAATATCGTCCTACATATCCCCAACAATAATGAAAACTGAAAATGCGTGAGTCTTCCCCTTCAGATACTGGACTACAAGGCGTTAAGAAGTTGCTATAGTTACGGCTGGCTAGTATCGTCACTCAGTAGTCGTAGCATTTTGAACTTCCTCCTAGTTGCGGCACTTGTTCCATGAGCGCTCTGAAGTCAGGTTTTGATATTCAAAAATTGACTAAAGTTGTCTATGTACCCGGAGAAATGTGTTATGTGTGATTCTGGTTCAGTTTGTGTTCGGCCAAGTGTAGATGCCAAGATGACGTCATCCCATTGCCACAGCCGTCTAGAGTCACGTACGTGCTGACAAAATATGTGGAAAACTTGTCCGACAAAGATAAACACGTGCCGCGGAGACCGATTCGACACTCCACTCTCACGCCTCGCGACAGCATTCAGAGGTTAGAACTGTACTGTTCAACATCTGCCGAATTGTTCTAACGGAAGCATGAAGAGAACAACAAATATTTGAAACGTTAATCAAGTGATTCATTCGTATTCTATGTAAATTTCAAGAAAATAGTAGAAAAAATAAGCACATTTAACAGGAAATCAAGTTGATGCATTTAAATGTTCTTCGAATCTCTTTAGTTAGTTCGTATAGAGCTACGTGCTCTACTCCATATTTCAAATATTAATCCATCACCACATTTTTATTTTACGTACTATTATGAAATCATTATTTTTATTTATTTATTAATTTATTCTGATAAAGAAGAAAAGTAAAGTGGTATGTAACTTATTACTGTATCTTAGACTGTTTAATGTTTGGAATGGAAGCTAAGCAAATCATAAAACGAAATTACACTGTACTGCAGTTATATAAAGAAAGGCGTAATTTCTTCGAGCACGATTTGGTAACTTTATTCAAAATAAGTGACAAAATGTATTAAATAGTTGAAGAAATTTGTTAGGCCCTGCATGCTTTACTTTTTTTCTTTTCTAACTATAGTTACGTTTGTGCGATTTTTTAAATCATTTATGAGTAAACTCATTTACATATTCTAGTTACAGTCCAGTGCATGAATATGTAACTACTAGTAGTACATTCAACATAAGTTACTTAATTACTTCCAAGACCACAGTTAGTATAATTTTGAGGATTAAGGTGTAACATGTTATTATATGCTGACAAAAGCGTGATTTTATTTTAACACAATTACGTTAATTGGCTAATAATTGATTTCTTTAGCAAATGGTAAGATTTCATTTATATGTTTTAATTTTATACTGATCCTACTACGGTATATAACAAGTTCAATTAAAATAGCACGTAAACTTCATAAAGTAGGCCTATAATACGAACTCCTGTGAGGCATTCCTTATGCTGAAACAGTAGCTGAGTGCTATGGTTAGTCATTGAGTGTTTTTTTTCAATTGCTTGATTGTTTTTTTTTTTTTTTTTTTTTACCACTTGCTTGTAAGAGTTTGTACCACTGTACTCCATACACGTACAATTGGTGGGAGCAATGTTTAGTTTAAATTCTAAGTAATTTGAACTTCGAATACAAAACAAGGCTATTATCTGAATCACAATGCATTCTATATATGTTGTAATTAGACTTGAAAGAAAAAGGATTTTATTATTATATTCCCTTTAAAATGTTGTAGAATTTAATAAATAAATGTTAGACAAGAATTAATCACAACATTATATCATGGCCTTTATAGTCTTCAGTATTAACCCATTTATAAATAATTCAAGACACGTTTTAGCATTAGTTTCTTGCTTGGAGCCTTTTCCTTTGATTCTCGATTGCAGTCTAGGGACAGTTCTAGGTTTGTCATACTAGAAAGTACTGGTTGGTTTGGTTGGTTGCCCTAATTTGTAACTAGAAGCCTATGAAATACAAGAATTGTTATTACACAAGTTTGAATAAGTTGTGTCTCTATTTTACTTTATAGAAATCTTTCTTAGTCAGATCGTAAATGCATACTTCGTTACCTCGTGTTAAATTTACTTCAAAGAAGTCTGAAAAAAATTAATTTTCCAACTTACTCGAGCCAATTCGGCGCTACTAGGAATTTAGTTCTGGATTTCACCACAACTGTTGCTAGAGTAGCAAAGTGCCTCACTAGAACACACAAAAATTGTTCCCCTCCCATCTTGTTAGCATTTCTTGAGAGCTCTCTTGATGTATTTCCCCAACAAAAAAATTACATATCGCCCTCATACTTAATAAACTCAAGCAAATTTTGTATATATTGTAAATCTACTCTTTCGGCTGGATATAATTTTACAAATGTCAACTCAAAATTCGTACAGATAACATTCGTACGTATTATATTTATGTTATTGGTTACACTTTAAAACAATATATGTTTTTCAGTTGTACTTGGCACGAAGTAATTATAATAATAATAATAATAATATTATGTTATTATTATTATTATATTACTATTACTAACACGAGGAGTTAGTAATAATAATAAAATTTCTTTATTGCCAATAATATTTACATATATAGCATGCGTCAAGGACTTAATTATATGTATGACATAGAATTATCGTAGATTATTTCGTCACAAAAAGGTAAGAATAAACATAATATTAAAGTGATTAAAAATGGTTTGGTACAAACTGCCCAACAATTAGGCATTTTGATTTACAAGGTACATGTACTCACCAACCGAATACAACACGTAGTACCATTTGCCCACTAAATTCTCAAAATGTAAATAAAATAAAATCACACGGTATCCTATTGAGTTATATACATAGAACGGTAAATTAGCCAATTTGGACAGCTGTAAATCCCCATAAAATTGTTGTATGTTTTCCCTCAACGTATTTATTAATTATAGGCCTATAAGAGTAACACTTTTATTCAAAACATTTTAAAATAGCTGTTGATCGAACCCCCTTAAATGAATCATATAGGACCATCTAACAGACTAAATGGAATGCCGATCCCGGCTATAACTGCTACATGATATAACCCAATCCAACTGACGACACTGGAGGAATTCCAAACTGGAAGTGAGTAAATGAAGGATGACTGTCGTCTTTGCTTACGTCACACCTCCAACGAATACGTCACTCGTTTCCCACTCACTTTACCATAGTTACTTTCCATTGTGACAGTTCGTCGGAAAGTAATTCATTGTCAGTAACAGCTGATCGATTTGATGACTCATTATGGCGCGCGTAGGTGAGGAATGCAGGTCACAACCGGCTTATCTCATAGCGTTCGGCGCCGCTCCGCTCGTGTCCGACCAGTTTTTGTTGTCTTTTGAAAGTGAAATTCCATTCTTTTGGAATTCGAATAGTCCGGTTGACTCTGCCTCGGCTAGTGTCAACCCTAGTATGTATGTGGAAGTATGTGGTTTGTTCCACAATTAACTGCTTCTTTATCCGAATTATATCACTCAATTTCCATGGAAAAGTGAATGACGAGGATCGTTTTTTAAACAGAATGTTCTTCATATGCATTCACAATTAATGGGTAGTAATGTGACTGAAAATGCATTACTATTATTATTTAGATATGAGTCTCCGACACAGCCTTGTGCCTATTTTATGGCAAATTTGTATGAATGATTACATGAGTGTGCATGGTTGTTTTAGTTTGGTTGCTAACTAAGAACAAAATTAATGTTCGTTTCAGTATAAAAAAGATATATTATATTTAGGCTATTTCGAGAAGCCAACACGAATTTGTGAATATTTTAATGTGAAATGGATGATTATATTAGTGAAGGATGTTGTGTAGTCTTGTTGCTAACTAAGGTCAACTGTTCATTTGAAAGAGCCATTTATTAATAGTCCGATAGCCAAGGTAAATAAGGGACCTATAGCTTTACGTGGAATCCGAACCACGTAGTATTTTTGAGATTTTCAGCTAATGTCAAGTCTGAGGTCGGGCCTTAACTGAGCGAAGTGACCTGAGTCAAGTAGCCTGGGTGCCTGAACTGAGCGAAGCACTCCAGGGAGCCTCCAGAGACGTGCCTTAACTGAGCGAACCAGCGGCCCTCTTTGACTATGAACATTCACATAGCATATTCCACTTTTAAACATAATAGAATCTTACACAAATATACAAAATAAAATTCCCCAAGGTTAGGTTAGGTTAGGTTAGCTGAGAACTCGCATACCACGGGATAGCGCGTGCCGGAGCCAGGTGGTTGACTGCCTCTGGTATGCGGGTGGGATATGATGCTACATAAACAAGAACATTCCTTGTCCCGACAACTCGCATATACCTGGACTGGACTTCGTGAGGTTAAGGCACGTTTTTGGGGGCCTTTCGAAGGCTTTCGCTCAATTAAAGTAATCTTCGCTCGGTTAATGGGCGACCAAGTCTGATACGGTACTCAGTTCGCTTCCTTACAAAACATCCGGACTCTGACTACCACCTAACACGGACACCCCAGACTTCTCTTGTACTGTCCACGTCGATGGCAACCACTGAGCGAATGCCATGTCAGTATGTTTCTTCTATACACAGCAGAGTACTAACTCATTGTTCTCTGTACTCTTATGCAGACGATACTCAGCTGGTACTATCATACAATCCTTCCAATGTAGCCTTGGCTGTTCAGCAAATAAATGCGGAACTGTTAGAAGTCAAGCTTTGGGCGGATGAAATTAAATTAAATCCTAATAAATGCTCTATTGTTCATTTCCAACCTCCTGCAGTAAAGAATGTCATGAAGGATCATTCGCTGTATGTGTCTTTGGGTGGGGAACCTTTGATTGTATCCGAGACTGTAAAGATTCTAGGCGTAACATTAGACACACAATTAACCTTTTCCTTCCATGTTAGAAATGTGACCCGCAGCACAATGTGCAGGTTGAGAGTTTTATATAGGCTTAGGGGGTTGCTCAAAGAGCAACCCAAGCTACAAATAGTCAATAGTATTATTTTCCCTGCAATGTTGTATGCGCTTCCAGTCTTCGGAAGTAGGTTATCCCTTGACAACACTGTCTCACTCCAAAAACTACAAAACTCAGCCATTAGGTTTGTGTATGGTCTCAGAAAATATGACCATGTCAGTCAAGCTTGAGAAAAAACAAAAACACTTCCAATATAGCATATATTTATTTTGGAAGTGGCTTGTTTAGTCCACAAGATTCTGCTATCTGGTACACCCACTTATTTGTGGAACATGCTGTGGGCTCGTTCACAGGTTAGAAAACGTCGCACGCGCCAGGACATGATACATGTTCACAAAGTCAGACTCGAGGTGGGAAGGAATGTTTTTTCTTACTTTGCTCCCCAGATTTACAACAGAATTCAACAGAATTTCAAAGCACTCAGCTGTGTATCTTTTAAAAATAAACTTAAGCTGCATTTGGAATATGATTATTTTAAAATGTAAGTTGTGTAAAATATATTTAGCCTAGTCCTTAGCAATATACATGTCATTTTTGTATGACTTGAGTTTTTTTGAAAAACAACTGTATTTTGAAAAACGCTCCGAATAAAGACGTTATTTATTTATTAAGAGGACTGAGCATAGAACCCATAGCCTCTAATATTACAACTATACCCCCAAGTAGCCGGGTTACAGCACTACGCCACTAGTTCCCTTCTATTTAGAGGCTACAGTTAAAAAATTAAATAAAAATAAATAAATATCTTTATTCACCATTGACAGATACATAGAATCCAAGTAGGCTTCGTCAAGTGAGGCATAAATCAGCAATAAAATTATTTCAAATTACAAGTCATCTTAACTCTAAAACTAAGAATAAATTTAGCTTTTTCTATATTGACATGAGAAAAATTACAAATGGAAAAGACAATACTACCATAGTATTCGGTCATGGAGAACCTAGGGAAATATTCATAAAGTCAGAGTAATTATAAATTACTCTAGATAAAAGTTAATAGTATTTTAACTTATTGCTACACCTTAAGTACGAACATTCCTCTCTCAGCTCGGCTGATAGCATATTGAAATACTTTATTGCAGAATAGGAGTCTCTTTCGGTGAGTGATAGACGGTGTTTAGGAGTGTGATATAAATCACCATGTCTGGTACTGTAATTATGTATTTGATTGTTTTTGAGATAATTATTTTGGTTTTTTTGAAAAAACTAAGTAACTCATACAAATATAGTGAAAACGGGGGGGGGGGCAACTAGTAAAACGGCCAGTTGCATTAGTTCTGGCATTTTAGACGATGGCATTAGTTCCCTTCTATTTAGACGCACAGTTGCATTAGTTCTGGTATTTTAGACGGTGGCATTAGTTCCCTTCTATTTAGACGCACAGCTGCATTAGTTCTGGTATTTTAGACGGTGGCATTAGTCCTTCTATTTAGACGCTATAGTTGCATTAGTTCTGGTATTTTAGACGGTGGCATTAGTCCTTCTATTTAGACGCTACAGTTGCATTAGTTCTGGTATTTTAGACGGTGGCATTAGTTTCCTTCTATTTAGACGCTACAGTTACATTAGTTCTGGCATTTTAGACGATGGCATTAGTTCCCTTCTATTTAGACGCTACAGTTACATTAGTTCTGGCATTTTAGACGGTGGCATTAGTTCCTTCTATTTAGACGCTACAGTTACATTAGTTCTGGCATTGCTATTTAGACGCTACAGTTGCATTAGTTTTGGCATTTTAGACGATGGCATTAGTTCAATTCTATTTAGAGGCTACAGTTAAGAGTCTACTAGTAGTACTGCATATTTATTTTCGTTGGCTTGACTACTTCATGGTTACCATTGACATTGAAACTGACAAGTCTAGGACGTCCTTTCAGATTGTGTTATCTGCATTGATTAGACTTCATATGGCGTTGGGAAGATAGGTCAGCTTCAATATATTCTTTTTTCCTTTTTTTAACCGAGGACAACTCGTTATTAGAAAAGATTTGAAACTGAAGGCTTATGAGTTAAGCCTAGTTTTTTGGCCATTGGACTTATTATAGTTTTATTAGTTCAAAAAACAATAGTGCGTAGATATTCTTACATTCTTACATATGAGACGCCGACACAACGTTGTTGGTATTTTAAGGTGAATATGAATGATTATATGAGTGTAGGATGAATGTGGATAATAGGCTAGATAGACAAAATATCCAACCTTAAACTAAAATCCATCTTTACCTTATTCACGTATTATAGTATTTTTTCGGATAGCTATAACCTTGCATACAATCTGTGTTTTAAGGTTTAGCCCTAAATTATAAAGAGTAATTCATAATTACAATGACTTTGTGGACCTGTACAAATTCAATAAACAGAATCTCTAATAAGGGCAATATTGATATTTTGTTATTTATGTTTTTATTTTCATTTGTTTTACTTTCCGACAGTATTTTTAGTAATGAAGGTGCAATTTAGTACTTAGTTTTAGTTTTTAATGGGCTTGTGTAGGTCAATTTCTTTGATAAATACATTTTTTGAACAATTTGTTTGTATTTGTATTGTGAGAGCCAATAAAGATATTCATTATTGTTTTTTTTTCGAGGTTTTGTTGCCGTTTCCTTTTTTTTAACAAGGAATCCACAGGTTTATGTCGTATTTATTTGATAGCATGACTCTCCTTATTATGTTTGGACCTCTGCTGGTACAATAATGAGGGTAACGGAAAGCATGTCAAAGATGCTTTCTTTAATTCATTTGGGAACTCAAAGCTATTTGAGTTGGACTTATTTAAAGAATTATTTTGATTTATTCATTGTTAAAGCCTCCTGAGCTGATAGATATAACAAATAATAAGATTAACGTCCCTTTGTCGTCTTCAGCTACAAAATATTTTTTTTGTTGGAATATAGATTTCAAAGCAACAACTCCATGATCACATCCACCAGTTTTTGAATATTACTGTTTTGACAACGTACAGTGGATGTGACCATGAGTTCTTGCTCTGAAATCGATATTCCAATAAAAAAACTATTTTGTAGCTGAAGACGACAAAGGTACGTTAACCTTATTATTTGTTAATTATTTTGACTTTAGTAATATTAACACGAAAATGCATATCAATTAATTATAACTGGAATGTATTAAAAATGTATTACCCAATTTAACCCACGATCGCCTTGGTTTTAAAGTGCTTTCCAGTTGGCAAAAACTATTTAGACACTCAATATTTGAAATATTCCTAACTTTTAGCAAAATATAACGACAGTCCAACACCTAAATGCCATTGAGGGCAGTGGGTTAGCTTCACACTCGTAAGGCTTTGTACAGTTATGTAACTCCAATAATCGATATGCTAAATAAATACCCCTTCAATATGACCAACTCAAGTAAAAATATTAATGACATCTCCAGCCTCCTGGAGTTTATCCGTTTATAGTTTTACTGTAGTTAAAAGATAAAAGTACACGTGTGATTTATATAGCCTATTGTTAGATTGTTTGAACATAGATGTTTTATGAGTCCCTACTCATAAAAGTAATTTAGAATAAACGGCGATTACATAAAACATCTATGTTCAAACAATGTAACAATATATAAATCACACGTGTTCTTTTATCTTTTAACTACAGTAAAACTATAAGCGGATAATATGTATGTAATGAACTGTATGAGCGTACAAACTGTAAGTAAATGAAACGTAAATATATAAACTATAAGTAAACAAACTGAAAGTACATTATCTGTTCTTATATAAACTGTACGTGTGTAAAATGTAAGTAAACAAACTGTAAGAGCATAAAAAGTAAGGTTACAAACTGTAAGTGTATTAAATTAGATTTCAGTGTATAAACTGAAAGTTTATAAACCGTAAGTGTATAAAATGTAAGTGTACAAACAGTAAAAGTATAAACTGTATTAGTATAAAATATCAGTGTATAAACTATAAGTGTAACAAACTGAAAGTGAATGAACTATAAGTATATTAGATGTATTTGTATAAAACGTAAGCGTATAAACTGAAAGTGTAAGAAATGTAATTGTATAAACTGTATGTATAAAATATAAGTGTATACAATGTAAGTTCAAAACTGAAAGTGTATAAAATGTAAGTATAGTATATAAATAGTATTTGTACAAAACATAAGTGCAAAAAACTCAAGTATATAAAATAAAAGTAGTAGTATTTTTTATTTATTTATTTATATTTTTTTTTTTAAGATGAAAGTTATTCCCTAAATTAATTTAAACGTCGTGGGGTTTATACACATTTATCTTTAAGTATTTTAAATAGCTTGTTTTGAATGTCTTTTAGGTAATTTGAGTTCTTTATGGAATTACGAGTACCTATGTGCCTGGAACATTTTCTGTTGAAGATTTCGACACGGACCGTTGAAAATCGGTAAACCTGTTTTTAAATTACAGATGTTAAGTGTTTTACATTAATAATACCTCGCTTTACTTTCTCTCTGCATTGCGCTTGACCTGTCTGACTCCCGGGAATGGCGTTAGTTTGGGACTGAAGCTGGAACAAACTGGACTTATTTCTTTGTTTGACGTTTGTTGATTGGCTGATGAAGATTTAGCACAATTGTGCTGTTGACAAGAGACATCTCCATAACAACACTGTGATATGAGAACATCTTCTGGCCAAAGGGGAAGGATTTTTAATTTGACTCTGCTTGTAATTAGATTAAGTTAATTCGCTAATCTTTTTAAGACTTTAATTCCAAGAAAATAATTCAGGAAAACATTATCTTCAACATTATAACTATCATTAGATAGAATAAATATCAAACATGCGTTCTGATCATACATAATTGGTCGGTAGCGTAGTTGGTTTGATCCAAGCTTCATGTGCTAAAGGTTCTCAGTTCGATCCCAATCAAAGTCATAATACATTTTGAGAAGGATCAGCTGATAATCACCGGCTGTTCATTTGTCATTGGGTTATTAATTAATGACACTTTCTAAGGAATAGTCGGCCTTAGTTTGTAACAATAACTACATTTGCTCATCTACACTCATCACACTCATTCGAAATCCATATTCGCCTATATCTTGACGATCGGCGTCTTATGAATAAATAAATAAATAAACACATACTTACGTAATACAACAGAGAAGAGAGAAACAGAGGTCACTTTCTTATGGCCGCAGTAAAGCCTAAGTGGCTGTTATAAATAGATTTCAGCTAATGTAAATCTTTATACATCTGTTGTAATAATTACTATTTTTATCCTTTCGGATTTGGGGGAATAAAGGGAGGGACTGACAAGGGTCTGGTCCTGCCATTCACGTGGCAAATTGGAGAAATACTACTCGACACATGGTTAGCGCACTGTTGGATGTGACCTCAGTTCATTTCTTCTCTGTGGTAATATGCAGATAGAAAACGCTAAACACGTATTTGGAGTCGTATACTTATTGTACATATCCAATCATATGAAGTCAATGATCAGATATTTACAATTGATTATTCTCTGAGATATTTTGGCATAATATTTATTTACGTAAAGTGGAGAAGATTTTAAGTTGAAAACTTTATTTATTTTTTGTAGACAATGAGTTTACATGAAAATTTCGTAGTTTACAAACTAAATATATACAAAATGTTCTGGAAATTTATAAAGTTTATTTTAAGTGATGTCAATTGAAATTGGGTTAAGGTTGGGATAACGTTTTTTACACCAATTGATACGTAATACATACATCGGTCATGGAGGAAGGGTTAGAGGATAATAGAAGTCCTTGTCTTAGCTCAGACAATCCGTTGCCCTTGACTTGAGTGGAGCCGCAGAGGATTTGATACAGCATGGCTGAGAGAATCAAGTGTTGTTAGGCTAGACAGAGCATGAACTGCTGGGCTACAATCCAGTGCGCCTACGTCGTTGATAGAGGCGTTTCCAACTACTAAATGTGCTAGTAGCAAGCAGGATTTTAGAGAAGGACATTTGAGTCATTACAGTTATGTTTAATTGATTAAAATAGTTTACAGTGTAACTGAATAAATCGATTAGTTGGCATGAATTGTTATTGAATTGTGACATCATTCGTTCAACATAATTTTAAACATAGAAGCTATAATTTAAGCCGACCTTTTCATTTGTAAACATAACTATGCTTGTAAACACTGACTGTACAATTATAAATTGTGTTTTACATATCGAGTAGATATCTTATAACATTTTCACCCTCACATACATGAAAAATGCACTAAAATAATGAATATGTATCCTCTCAATAATAAAACATTTCTGCAGGAGTCTTAAAAAATATGAAAACTGTTAATACCATGATCTTGAATGAAAATGATACAGTTGCTTCATTTGGTAAAGACAACTTACGTGTCAAAGGTTTTAGCTATTATATGGTTTGTGAACATCAGTGATTCAAATAGAAATGAAAACTCAAAGGACCTCAGCCACAGAAAAAGGAAACAGAGGAAAGTGACCTCTGTATCTTTTTCTCTGTTCCTCACCAGAGTTTTGGTTTTCACGCGGCGATTACTTCTGGCACTTCACGCTACTCTTGAAACATTTTAAGTATTCCACGTAGTTAACATAACACGCAGTTGACATTTTTGTACTCCTTACTTCATCATTTGGCAAGTTGACGACAAATGACACTTAACAAAGCCAAATCGTTCAATTTATTTACAGTTATCGAGAACATTTTAGAATATCGATAAAAGGAGTTTTAATTTTTTTCGGATCACGATGAAAAACATAAGCCCAAAAATTTACAGTATAATGTTCCTATACAAATTTAAAATCTGAGGAGTACTTTTCAAGCAATGCAATTTCAAATTAAATACCTGATTAAAAGCAAGGAAAATATGCGTTGTTTAATGGTACTTTGACTGACTTGTACATCATTTCATTCAGTGGTATTTTTTCCCTTTGATTAGTATGGTAAGCCGGACAAGGGTCACTTAACTATGGAAAAAATCACAGAGAACGGATACGAGTTTCTAAGCCCACCTAAACATTTTTTTAACTCCACACATAGAGAACTGGAGTATCAAGGCCTCCCCAATCATTGTTTGGATATGACTCATAAGAAACCATAAAAAATGCCTGTGAATCATCTACGAATTTTAAGGCCCACCAACTATTTCACTGACAAGACTCATAGAGAACCTAAAAAAGATCATAGAAAATCGGTCACGAGTCTCGTGGTGATTTATGGGAAACCAGACAAAACTTATAGGGAACAGTCAGTCATGTCTCTTAGGGAACAAAACATGAGTCTCAAGACCCAACCAATCACTTAATGGACAAGTATCTGGGGAACTGTCAAAACTAATGGGGAATGAATAAGATGTTTGAGCCCCATCTTTGGGCACTTTTGAGTTTACGTGGTAAAATACTTTGGAAAAGACAGTTTTGAATAAGGACTTGAACCTTAAATGCATACAACTAACGCTATATAAGGGCCCTCTGTGATTAAGTCAGATGCAACGAGACGATCAGTCTGAATTGATCGCAGTCAAATTAAGATATTTCTAAACATGAAACGAAGATTTAATCAACAACTCAACAGACCGCTTAAAGGAGAAATTAAGAGAAATTCGATCGTGTATTCAAATGTCAATTCATGTCTACTTCTAGACGTGATATTTCTGGGTTTACACTGACCGCAGACCATTCCCATGACGTTGGATGGGGGCTAGTTGGATGTTTATTTTTAAATTTACATAAATCAAATACAATATCAACTATATTTTCCACAAACAGCTCTCTTTTATAATCGCTGCTGATGCATGTTAAATAGTCTGTGCATGTAAATTTATTATCTTCGTAGATTTGCTTCGTATAATGTAGCATTTTAAATTAACATCTATACATTTATTTATTTGTGGGTAGTTTTAGGTATATCAAGTGTGTAATATTGCGTTTTGGATTGTTTTTAAATAACACAATTAATTTTTTAACTTTCCTAATAATCTTGTTACATGATTTTATTTTATTTTTCTCATCTGCCTATAAAAACGCCTCCACGTGAATTGTAGGCCACGTCTACATGACTCTTTGTTTCCGATCGAACACAATCTTCTCTCAAATATTTAAGTGTGACGACTAATCTGTTACTGTTAGATATTCGTTATTGTTTTGTCGACAGTGGGAATAGTGACTTAGAGGAACAATAGGACAATCCTTCCTACGGGTTGAGTAATGTTCGATACTCTAATACACCCAGAAGGGGGATAACATACATTCGACACCTGAACTGGCTTGAGATAACAGGTGAATGACTTCATAACAATGTACGCTTATTAGGACAGATCTTCCGGTAAATTAAACACTTTAAATAAATATACCTATGGCGGTACTAGTTTAAGGACTTTATGTTAAGAATGATCATTTATAAATTCCGTAATTTTACTTTGAGAAGATGGCCCTCAAGTATTCGAGTAGTCGTATATATTTTTACATTGCTTAAAAATGTTATAAGTAGTATTGGACGTTTAGCTGGCTTTCTCTCAGTTCTAGCAACTGTAGCACTTCTGCAGTGATTACCCTAGACGCTAGTCATGAATGTTTTACGTCCCTATATTGGTAGTCACATATAGGAACGCCTGTCATTGGTAGTCACGTACGATGATTAGACGCCTGTCTTCAGTGGTAGTCATAAGTATTTTACGTTGCTTAAATACTTCATAGGTAGTCACATACGATGATTAGACGCCTTTCTTGAGTGGTAGTCAAATATTTTACGTTGTTTAAACACTTCATAGGTTGTCACATACGATGATTAGACGCCTGTTTTCAGTGGTAGTCATAAATATTTTACGTTGCTTAAACACTTCATAGGTAGTCACATACGATGATTAGACGCCTGTCTTCAGTGGTAGTCATAAATATTTTACGTTGTTTAAGGGGACCCAGTCGGTGAAAAATGAAAAAAAATTATTTTTTTTTTAAATATTAGTTTCTGATAGGCCATTTTGTTCTGAACAATTTTATATAAAATACTTAAAACTTTGGCTACTAATTACTGGTTTAAAAAATATATTTGTATATGATTGTACGCATGGATTTGGTACTTTATCCCAGCCGTCCTTAGCACTCTAGATCATATTTGGTGTAGGTCTAGTTATAGTATACATTTCATATTTTTTGGTTATAATGTTTTGTCTGGTTGGCTAACCTGTTTACTTACTATTCAGTGTTTGTCTGTTCTGTTTGTTTACATTTCTCATTCTTTCTTGTTCAAAGTTTATTGTTTTGAAAGTTTTCTAAACTTGTGTTGTGGTTTCGATAAATTATTATTTCTAGTGCAGTGTTTATTAGTTTTATATTGCATTTACAATGCCTAGAAGACCTAGAAAACCTGCAAAAGTGTTCAAGAAACGAAAAAATGTAGGAAAGCCTTTACCTAGAGTTGGTAATGAGACTAATGACCAAGTTTCTGACTCCAGCCCTAGTCCTAGGTCTACTCCCATGAGGAAACCTAGATCATTTGAAGGTGTAGACAGTGCTTCCAAAAGGAAACTTGGGAATTTAGATTTGAAATATGATGCATACAATAAGGAAGAAAATGTAAATATTATTGTAAATTTGGAGCTGGGATGTTTTAGTTAAAAAGTTAATGAGAAAATAAAGATTTTACTTACAGGCTTGCGTTTTTTGCGATTTTCCGAAAAACTAGTTTTTGTAACTTGGTGCAAACCTTTCTCCAATACTACTCGAGATAACTTCATGAAATTTTTACTACATATCATGTACATAATGTCACATATTTTAACAGAGGGATTTATTTGTTTAACAGTTTATGATCAAATTAAAAAATATTTACTGACAAAAAACACAGAAAAAATAATATACCTATAAAAAAGTTGAAAACTTTGCTAAAACTAAATATAAATGTAAATCCCTGTGTTAAAGTGTGGGGTAATAAGTATAGAACATGTGGTGAAAATTGCATTACTGTAGCTATGGTACTTTCTGAGAAAAGTTTGCACCAAATTCTAGAATTTAACATGTCTAGCATAGGACCTTCCGGGTCCCCTTAAATACTTCATAGGTACTCACATACGATGATTAGACGCCTGTCTTCAGTGGTAGTCATAAATATTTTACGTTGTTTAAACACTTCATAGGTAGTCACATACGATGATTAGACGCCTGTCTTCAGTGGTAGTCATAAATATTTTACGTTGTTTAAACACTTTATAGGTAGCCACATACGATGATTAGACGCCTGTCTTCAGTGGTAGTCATAAATATTTTACGTTGCTTAAAAACACTTCATAGGTAGTCACATACGATGATTGGACGCCTGTCTTCAGTGGTAGTCATAAATATTTTACGTTGCTTAAAAACACTTCATTAGTGGTCACATACGATGATTAGACGTATGTCTTCAGAGGCAGTCATAAATATTTTACGTTGCTTAAACACTTCATAGGTAGTCACATACGATGATTAGACGCCTTTCTTCAGTGGTAGTCATAAATATTTTACGTTGCTTAAACACTTCATAGGTAGTCACATACGATGATTAGACGTATGTCTTCAGTGGCAGTCATAAATATTTTACGTTGCTTAAACACTTCATAGGTAGTCACATACGATGATTAGATGTATGTCTTCAGTGGTAGTCATAAATATTTTATGTTGCTTAAAAACACTTCATAGGTAGTCACATAAGATGATTAGACGGCTGTCTTCAGTGTTAGTCATAAATATTTTACGTTGCTTAAAAACACTTCATTGGTGGTCAAATACGATGATTAGACGTATGTCTTCAGTGGCAGTCATAAATATTTACGTTGCTTAAACACTTCATAGGTCGTCACATACGATGATTAGGCGCCTGTCTTCAGTGGTAGTCATAAATATTTTACGTTGCTTAAACACTTCATAGATAGACACATACGATGATTAGACGCCTGTCTTCAGTGGTAGTCATAAATATTTTACGTTGCTTAAACAATTCATTGGTACTGTAGTTCTAATGAATATAAACGCATTTACTTCTATATTTTTTACGTTTATTGTACTCTCTAAAGTGGAGATCCTATATTTGTTATATTTATTGGACCCTATAAAGTGGAGATCCAATATTTTTTATGTCTATTCGACCCTATAAAGTAGAGGTCCTATACTTTTAACGTTTATCAGACCCAGTAAAGTGGTATTCATACATTTTTTACGTTGTTTTGAAATTTCTTACTAAGTAGTCACAGACGTTTTACGTACATTGCTCCTCAATTCTAGCTATAGATTATACGTCCCCTAATGGTATATCTGAATACATAACCTATCTGTACTAAGATATGTATTGAGTGCTAGTAATCAGGCCCCCATCATCCTCGGGGCCTGAAGGCATAATCAGATTACGCAACTTACTCAATCGTCCTGTAATAAATTTATCTTCGTAGTTACAGTGTCTTATGAGTACTATTAAATTCAAATATTAATTTTCTGATATTTAAGCTTATGCCTAGTTCAATAATGAATCCAAAACTAATCGTCAAGTCGTGATATCGAGCCCGGTCTAATAAATTGTCGTGTTATGGTTGTCTCTTCTAAGACAATGACGTGACACCATAAACCGATTTTACATAGGTCATGAAACAATGGTGCAACTATTTGGCTATCTTACATTCTGTAAGATTATTATTCGAGTTTTAAAATGTTATTGGTGGGAGAAGACAGGACTCGTCCAATCTCGTACATTCGTACTTTGACGATAATATGACAAAAATAATGAATAAGTCGTGCATGTATGTTGCTGTACGGTCAACGATAGTTTTGAGTGATGGGTGACATGTTGTAGAGTATCTTATTTGGAATGCATGTTCATATGTTGTACGAAAAAGCAAGTTTTAACTCCACAGTCTAAATGTAGGGCCTATAGTTGATAAATCACAAGTAACTCTAGAAGACCACAGAAATGCTGTGTTCCACGAAGAAATGTGTTTCAGGCGAGCTTTTAACCAACAGATGGCGAGAAATTCTCTGTGTTATCGGCACTATGGGAGGCTGTGTAATGTACTGATGGCATTATTTAAGCATGTAGCCCGCCTTGACTTCCGAGCCTCTAAAAATAACCGGACAGTTTTAGCAGCGGCCAGGCCTCGTTCCCCTCCCACCAGTGTGGTGTGATGGACGACACCTCAGCTGTGAATGTACTGGAGATCGTGGTTCTAAACTTGTATTAAACTTGTATTGTCAACCACATTGTGTCTGAACCAGAAAGTAACGTACCTGGCAAGCACAGACAAGTAGGTCAAGTTGCAAGATACATCTACATTGTTAGGTGAGTTTAGAAATCACCTACCTATAACGATCACTTAACCAGTGAATATAAAATCACAGAGTATCTTTGATGTAATATGTATTTGAACTCAAAAACGAGATACTATAGAATGTAGCCTTTCACTTTGGAATGTTTACGGATTACATTGTTAGCTGTCGAGGTCGAATCATATCCAAATTGAAATATGATATCTGAGGATTTAAAACCTCTGCTGATGTCATCGGATGTAGTTGAAAATAAACAAGAAAAGAGAGGAAGATTTTCTTCCAGGGGTAACAAAGCTCCATGACTTCATTTAGTTGTTTGTTGTAACCACAAAATAAATAGAGGTTGCATACAATAGAGCGCTGAAGGGCGTTTAATCAATAATTATTTTTGAAAATTCTTTTACTAAAATTGTTAGTATCCATGTAAGTAATAAATGTGTTATGGAAACACTTCTAAAAGAGGTCTTTATGGAGATATGGATGCCCAAAGTGACTAATTTAGCCTTTTTCGTGCATAACTCATGAACATACCGTGTGATATAGTTTATTAAAATTTTTAGAATATAGTAGACAAAAGGAACTAATCAACTTAGTACATAGTAAGTCTAAAAAATTTAGTTGAAATTTGTACAGTCATTTTTGGCTAAAAAGCAGATTAATAATATATATATATATATATAATTAACTGCTAGAGTTTACTATACAAGTGGGAGTTATGCCCATCTGTCGAATTTGCAGAGCGGGGCAGGAGGAAGCTATAAGAGGGGAGAGGGGAGGGGAATACATTGCTAGTTCGTTAGTGAGTCAGGATCTTTACTACTCTTAGCGGCAGTAGCAATAAAATCTAGAACAAAATTCCTTAGGCTCTCTTAAGTAGTTACTTCTCCAGTTTGCCATGCGGAGGCAGGACCAGCAACTTGTCAGTCACTCCCTTTATTTCTCAACATCATCAAGGATAAACGTAGTAATTATTACTACAGCTGTATAACGATGTGCATAAGTTTTAATTTGTCTATAACTGCCACTAATAATGCATTCGCTGCGGCCATAAGAAAACAAATAAATCGTAATCCATTAGGTTGGATTACGATAGGCCATGTTAATGTAGCCTATGTTAGGTTATAGGGGTAGGAGACAATATATCGATCAAGCGTAGCCAAACGGCGGCTCAAGACTCTAAAACTGATAGTCGCATAAGTGAGCACGGATACTCACTTGCAAGAACTCATTTCCTACAGAATTTTTTTTTAAGTGGCCAGTCCTTTTCTAAAATATACCCCTAATTGTTAAGAGTTCGCAAACAAATTACGTCACACCCCGGTGTTAATAAGCTAATATTTGTATATAGGCCCTACTGCATATCGTACTAGCTCCCATGTAGAGAAGTTGCTGTGGCACATCATGTAGAGAAGTTGCTATGGCATATTTTCTGGTTTCTGTCAGATTACGTTGTAGGTTATGTTTACTTTGATTTCAAAAAGTGATTAAAAAATATTATGTACCAATAAGTTAACGGAAATAGATTATAATAAAAACTATAATTCTCTTAAAATATAAAAAATCACAAAGTATTCATTTTTCAAATGCATACAAATTGTTTCAATCTTTCAAATCTCATCAAAGTTAAATCAGTTGTTGTATATCTGAACATAAAGAGATTTCCTCGTAAAAACACATTTTGTAACAGATTTTCAGCGCATTGCCAGGATCGCTCAAGATTCAAAATGATTTCGTGACGCTGTGGGCGATTCTGAGAGGGCTAACGTAGATATTGATGGAGCAGACCTAATAAGATATTAAATTATTGACAGACTAACTCGTAGATATTTACAATGGAATTTTATGTTTATGTTTTAATGTATACTCCATAATGTATTATAATGGGGCTTTGGGACTGCGGAGGGCAAAGTCAAAGGTTCGATTCCCCATTGAGCCAACGGTCGGTACTCGTTGAATAAAGTTCACGCACAGGCCTGCAGGTCCATGTAAACTGGCGAGTGAAGTAAAACAAAATTTAAAAAAATTATGAAAATTAAAATTTGACACTATTCTACAGATACTATGTGGACCAAAAGAGTTTTGGTTTTTGTTGTCTTTCGAATAAGTTTAATTCGAACTATTTTTACTCGAACTACATTCCGGCGGTAGGAATGGAAAATATTTTCAACATATCGATATATCCAAACCAAGTATCGATCCAACGATACTATTGAGAGCAAAATATCGATCTATCGGGTAACCGATACATCGAATTGTAAATGATTTATCTGTTTAAAATTATGCAATAACTCTTATGTCATGACCAAAAATACACTCATTTTTATGTCACTACTGTATTAAGAATAGCCTAGTGAATGTAAAAATTAAATACATTTATCTACACGAACTTGTTTTGGTCTATGGAGTTGATTGAAAAATATTCAAAACATAAATAATCATACCTTTAATTATTATGTTAAATATAATATATTAAAATTGTTTTTCTATTTTCCACAATTAAAATATGTGGTTAGGCTTCTTATAAACACTAAATATTTAAAAAATCACTAAACCACTTCCAATACTTTTCTGGTTAATCATTTAAAAATAAAAGTATGGAAATCAATTTTCCACTTAACCTCAAGTTAAAAAACTAATCAAACTTACTTAAGTATTTCAATGCACGTTTTGTAAGTATAAAAGGCAATCTAAATGTGTTTTTTAGAATCGTGATGATTTTAAGGAGATAGAATAACGTAAATATTTAGTGATATGATACATCGGACAAAAATATCGATATGGTTGATATTATCGAAAGAAAATATCAAAACTAATATATCGATATATTTATATTTTCAATGTATCGATATATCGTTGCCATCCCTACTCGGCGGTACGGACTAGAGTCTGTCTCGTGTCAGGGAAACAATTGATCTGTAACATATAGAGGAACCGATGGCCCATGATCCTATTGGCAGCACTCACTGGACACCTTTCAAAATACGTGTTTACTTCTAACTGACTACTTTCAACCATTTAAGTTGGACTTGAACCAACTACGAACTCTGGCACTGAATATTGAAGTTATTGAATCTCACGCAGGACTTGTGCTAGTACAATAACGTACTAAAGTCAAAGCCTATACAAAGGAAGTTGTGCAGAAGTTGTTGAACCAATACAAGATTTGTAGGGCATATAATACAGGAATCTTCGGGAATCTATGCAATGTAGTAACTTCATCTTGTCAGTTATACTATCACCAGTTGTTATCAAAAGTCACATTTAATTTTAAATTTTGAGGAGTGTTGTTTAGGCAGATTCCCTTGCTTTCTGCCATTAAGAGCTGTTGGGAAATTTGTATTAAAAAAAAAAAAAAAAAAAAACACACAGTTTGGTAACTCAATGTCTAGTAACATATGAGATTACAATTTTGCACATTGCGTTTGCTATAGTTGGACCGTACATTTCCACTAGCGGAGGGGAATTATTTTACCGCTCAGCTGCCATCCATCACGGGCGTGACTAATTTGTACGTTCGATTGTTCAACTTCTCAACAGTGTTTATTTGAACTGTACAAGTTTGTTTAGTTGCAATTTATTGTTTACAATTTTACTTATTGTATTATTTTTATTATTAATTGGAATTTGAATACTAGACAATGATTTAATTTAATCGTTCTTAGCTTGTTTCGTTAATATTAATCGAATCAACCAATGGTCATTACTACTAATGACGCAGTGGGCTGGGCTTGTTACTGCATTGTCAGCCTGCGGTCTACCGGTTTTCTAATTGACATGACAATATTAAATGGAATAACACAGTAGGCAGAGAGTGGTTCTACCTCCCACTTCCACCACTCACCCCATATCTCTCGCTCCTGTGCTTTGAGTAGGTCATTTTCTAAGCGGAGTATCTATAATAGATATCTCCGTTTAAGTCATAATTAGTGTATTTTTACCCAGATCTGTGCTCAGAGGCAGGTAATTGATTTTCACGTTTGAACATTTCTTAAATGCAAATTTACATTAATAATGGCGTAGTGCTGTAATCTAGCTACTTGTTACTAGCAAATTGTTCCCATGAAGGATGCTTTGAATAATGAGCTCACTGATCGAACGTTGTCCGGGCGTCAACTCAATAGTCACATTCTAATTAGGGTTGCCATACGTCCGTATTTTGTACGGACAGTTTGTATTTTACATTCAATGTCCGTGTCTGTACCGTACAAAGAAGAAACCGGGCAAGTGTCCGTATTTTTAATTCTATTAATATTAAAAGTATATATTTTAAATATTTAATGATTTATCGAGACAGAAATCGATCTTGAACATTAAAACCACCAAAAAAAGATTGCTAAGTGTTGTTCTTCATATATATAAAAATATTTAATATTGTAAAAAAATACAAACATGTCTTATACTTCGGGCAATCGTCTATCGACACTCGTGAGAGGTTGTGTAATGTATCACATACTTTGCTCTATTATTTTAATACCATACACGTCCGTAATCTTGAAAAAAGAAGTTTTTCAACTCTTGAAATTGGCCGAAAATAGGTGTGAAATTTTTGAAAGAATGTTGGAAAATGTTCTTTATCTACTCAGTCCTTCGGCACCAGTTGAACGAGTTTTATTCTAATGAAAAATGTCTGGACACCCGATCGAATTAGACTGTCAGTGGAGAGTGGCAAAGCTGTTCTGAGCATCAAAGTTAAAACAATTAAGTGTCAGGTATTATTTTAAAAATTAATATATTCAGAAAAATTTGACTGGTTTCAGTCTTCAGCCAGTATACTAGTACAACTAGCACAAGAGATGCCTGAACAATTAAGACAATTTATTGAACTCAGCCGAGTTAACTTAAACGTAATTAATGACTTTAAAAAAAATGTATTAATTGTCTATTAATATTGTATTATTCTGTAATCTTAAATTAAAATATAGGAGTAGTATTAATATTACGAGTATATATATCACTAAGTCGTTAATTATTTTCCCCAATTAACAACCTGAATAGCATATAATAAAATTCATAAAAGACAGTTTTCAAATAACACCCCCCCCCCCCCCACCAGACACCCAAGTATATCCGGTGTCCGTATTTTACTGTGAAATGTATGGCAACCCTATTTATAACAGACATCATGAATTATTAGTGGTAGGATTTATAAGGCTATTATTTATTTATTAAAGTATTTTACATACTTGAATATTATGAGAACATATTTTTAATCCAATAAAGAAGAGTTATATTTAAATTTCTAATTGGTCCTTCACATTCAGAGAGGCCAGTACTACACCTTGTTTTTCGGACTCCACAATAAGCCATAAGTCCTTCCTCCGTCCTCCTGGCCCTGGTTACTGATTTAAGCTTACTAATAAATTAACTTAATGATGTTAAGCCAATAATAGTAATTAACTAGATTACATCCATCTTACACTCCTAAAATCCCTCATTCGTATTTATAATTTAAAGTAATAATATTATTATTTATTTCCTCTTGTCTAGATTGTGTGCATGGCACATACAAGAACAGAAATGTCAAAAATATTACAGTAGTCCTCTTGCCAGGTTTAAATTTAAAAATAAAACTAGTTATGACAGTAAGTTAGTAAAAAATAATCAAATTTATTTAAGAAAATACACACAAGAAATATAACGCTTGTAATTTGAACATTTCTATTAATATTTCCATATACACTAAACACAATTATTAACATATTTAAGAGGTTAATAACGAAAATAAGAAATTTACGAAACATACGACAGCAAGCATAACAAAGTATACTAAACATATTGACGACGTCCCTTAAGTCTAAAATATTAAATTCAAGATCTAATTTAAGAGTCTGTAGAGGCTGTCTGAGACATGTTGGTTTTAATTAATCCCATAAGAACAATGTTATCTGCGAATCCATATGTTTTCGTTATTTATTGACCAAAAGTTGTGTATGAGGTGTCATTTTAAACGTTATGGAGTTGTGCATTGGATTTCTTTTTGATATTTTAAATACATACGCCTGGTTTTAAAAAATAGGCAAAAATAAAAACTTCAAACGAAACGTTCACCGGTACTGTATATGTACCAACACGTATTGTGCTAACTATAAAACTGTGTTTTTTTAACTAATTATCAATTTGCAAATAAATTTGAATGCGCAATTTCATTCTTGATCAAATGCAATTTGTTTGGAAAAAATCCGTTTAAAAATAACTTTAATTTGGATACGCGTGATCTTATGTCCGGTTCGAAAATAACATTGTTCTTATGGAATTAAAACCAACATGGCCGACATCCTCTTCAGAATCTTAACATGCGTTCTTACTTTCAATGTTTATCGAATAAAATTGTACGAAAATTAATTCAAAATACGATATTTCTCTTTTCATTTCCCAAAATAGTTTCCGTAAACATCAAACGGAATAGTTTCCGTCTTATTTCAAACGTGTGTGAGTATTATAATGGTATGCAATTAAAGTTCGATAAAGATAAATTATAATGCATGTACAATCGATGCAATGTCGACTAGAATAACTTGCACTGCTACAGTCCCAGTTGCAGAAGCAATGCCAGGCACAAATCCTATGACTGGATTATCTCGCCACTCGAGCGGATGTGGCTTGGGCTGGGCCTCACCATATGCACTACCACTTCATTTATCTTCTCCAGTGAGTCATGCGGTACTTGCAAAATGACGTACTTGAAGAAGTCAACCTTCACCTCCTCATTGACACATGTAACTAGGAATTATTAATTTTCATTTACATCGTCGTTTTTCTGCTAGTAAACAATCTACAGTTCTTTTTATCTTGACAATATTTCTATTGCAGTGTATTCAATTTTTGTATTGAAATCTCCGACTAAATACTAAATTTGTATAAATAAGAAGAAAACATATTATAATTGAGATGATAGCAAAACTGTCATCTTATTAGTTGAAATATAAATAGCATATTATTCGTAATTTCAAACAATGTGTATTGTTGTATAGAAAATGTATCGAACTTAATAAGAGTGTTATTCAAATAGTCACAGACTGGAGGAACAAATAAAAAACTAGTATAACAAATAAAAAACAAATAAAAACCTACATGTACAATATTTTATAAAAAGAATAATGTAAAAAGAATTAAAACTATTATTACAGTATTATGTTTACTGTCTCATTATTAATGCCAATGAACAACTAAAAAAAGTAACCGTTAACATTTGCGAACCAAGTGTTAACGGTTACTTTCAGAAATTTGTTACTTTCTCAATATATACATTATATTGTGTATATAAAGTGTTGTCAATGAATTACACGATTCTTATCTAATATACCGACAGTAAGGTAGATATGGAAAAATAAATTATCCAAGGGTAAAAATTACCATTCTATTTTTAAGGGGTGGGAATAGGGGCAGAGCTGTTTTCGCAATCTAATGTAGAAAGTTGGCGGCACTTCCTATAGTTTTGTACTACAATATGTATGAAATGAGAAGCTATACACAATAAACAGAAATATATAGTTTCATTTAGATTAATATATATTTTATAACAAAATTTGTATAGTTTTGTTTGGGGGGGGGGGGGCTTTTTATTAATTTGATTTCCTGAACACACAACTTACTGCTCGTTAAACAGTATTCTAGTACATTTCATTAAAAAATAAGAATTTGTTCCTTTTCACTCATTACATAAACAATAATCAAATAAAATGTTGACAACGACAATTTCAGTTAATAATCATTAAATTAAAATATTACAGCACTTTCAAAAATTCAACCCCCCCCCCCCTCCCAATGACACAAGTGACATAATTAATTCTGACGATAATAAATTATCTCGACTAATTTACTCTACACTCTTATTCGCCTTGCTCTGTTTGGCGATTCCATTCGAAAACAGCGTCCAAAACTACGTCACACACATTAAACAAGATCGTCCAAGTATTCCCCGACAAGTTGACATTTTCTGTTTTGACTCACACCAGTCAAGGTCGCGTCACGTAGTCTCAAAGGCGTCAAAATTGTCTGTTTCACCCCGTTCTGTTTCCCTGTTTTGTAACATGTCCTGAAATAGTAGTGTATTTCATTGATTCCAATAACACTGTATTATATTCTATACACCATTTATTTTCATACAAAAAATCTATTTTCTAACACTGATTAGTCGTTTCATTCGATAGTTTTCTTATCCGCAAAAGTCGTCATAATTTATTTCGAACCCGAATTCATTCGGATATAATACATCGAAAAATTGGTTGTATAAGTGTATTCGTAATTATAACCTTCCTTATTTTACGTCTACTTTCGTGATATTACGAATTTAGTTTTATTTATGATCATTACCAATTCATTTTTTTTTTTTATTCATACATTACATGTTCATTCAATTCCAGCTTACTTTTTATGAGCAATCTTTATTTTTTAATGTCATATTTAAATTGACTATATCTTACTAAAAATAAGAAAAGAACAAATTTAATTAGTGCAATAAAATATTTTTGTGATTTATTTAAAACGAGTGTTTTAATTATCACGTAATTATTAATTGATTCAGTCATAAACATTCTGAAGAACGTAACATTATAGGATTTAAAACGTGTTCATACATGCATTATAGACTTAAAAAGTATTCTAAATTTTATCATTTTAGCTAAATGTAATATATATTTTTACAGTACAAATATTTAAGTAGGCCTAATAAAAATTAACGGGCTCAGTTTACTCCATAGACATAAGCGCCTATCTAAGTATATAGATAGTTATTGAAAATCAATTTGATAACATAATTTTTACTTAATCAGCATTAAATGAAATGCAGTGCATTAACTGTTATCACTAATCGAAACTATAATTTGTTGTAAGCAGTTTTATACACATCTAGCAACCTTGGAAGTATTTAGTATAGGCCTATTAATTGAACTTTTAAGTAAACCTTTTCTTTTTTCACATCACAGGAATTTTTGTTCGTATAAAATCATGTGACATTTATTAGTGTTATATTCTGAATAAATTGAATGCGTTTTTTACGCCATGAAGTAGTGTATGCTATAATAAGCTAAAAATTACGTTCTTGATAGCACGAAGTTTATATATGTTTAGTACGTTCCGAATAGTGTATGTTACATAAATCATTGTATAATATGATACATTTGAAAAAAATTACGAAATCTGTCTAAAAATAATTCAACTACTTACAGAAATTTTCTATTAAGGCTACCTCCAGATTTGTTTAAAATACAACATTTTTTTATTCTACAAAATGGTAAGTGTAATGTTTTAGAAACAAATATCAGCGCAAAATAAAAATAAACATTTTATTAATGATAATGATAATTAATGATAACGTTATTAAATCATGTTACATACAAAATATATAATGTTACATACATTGTATTAGTTCAATTAGTGTTTAAATGAAATAAATCACCTTTTGAATGAGAAGAGGTGTTCCAAAATCCTTCCCGCCTTGTAACCGGAAACCCCACGGCTGAGCATCCGATCTTGAAAGACGCACAGTAATAAGACCTGCCATAAGAATCACTGGCACCTAGTTTATGTAAAAAGTTAAAAAATGTTATTCGTTACGGGTCCTGTAACGATCGTTGTGTTAGTATCGAAGGTCGTAGCAAGACTAAGTTGTCTTATTTTAAAACTCACTTTAACCTCAATGTCCGCTATTTTTGAATTTGGGATCCGGACTGCTGTTTTGATTACTTGCGCACAGACTAAAAGAAACCGCTCTGCGCATATCCTTTTACCTCGCTTTAATGACGTCATAGAGACACGGCTCAGCTGTTGAATCGACAGTCAGAATCGGTCTTGTCATTTCGATTATAAACTTCGATAGCAGTTATGTATCGAAATGATTTCCGTATAAAAAGAGTGCTGTAATGATTGGAGAAAAAAAGGTTTCTTAGAGTAATAAAATAGTACTAAACAGTCTTTAAATACATGCTATATTGATAAGTATGTTCTTACTATGGAAGCATATTTTCTGTCTGACATAACATATTTTATTATTACATATTCTGTCTATATTTTTCTACTAAAACCACATTTAAAACTTAAAAAAAATACTTCAATATTATCAAAAATGTCCTATGAAGAAAACAACAATTTGTTATTTTTATTTTGACCATTGTACAATTAATAAGGTTACGGGATAAGAAAACCAACAGAATTACCTAACGATTTATACAATTTAATGAGTTACCCTTTTTTATTATCTTTTTCAATATACAGTGTCCGTATTAGAATAATTATAGACTACTTGTGATATTTTACAAAACTTTTAGTCTAAAAAATAGGTCGATTTTAAAATGTTTAAGACATTTGTGACAGATACGTAACATAATATAAATATGATATTTAAAAACTATACTTTATGTAACCAGAAAAAAACGAAGTTTACAAATAGCCTATTGTAAAAACTAATATTAAGTCAACCATGGTTAGTTATTTTCCAAATTATTTACAGAGTAAAAATCATGGGCTTTTGCTAATTTACAAATCCATTCCTAAATAAAAAAAGTGTTTGAACGTTTTCTAAAAGTATTTTTGGCAAAAGTTATTAGAAAATTACTTCCGAAATTCGAAGAGTTGTTATACATGAATAAACCTTGCATATATGTATATATGTCTTGTATCATGGATGAAGAAAATAAAGTTATAAAATAGCTCTTACAACCATAGATCCAAGGCAACGGGAGAATATTAAGCCCATCAGATAATTTGATAATTTCCTTACCGTACAAACAACAATCTTTACATTTTGTTATTCAGGAGAGTACAAGTTTTTTTTGTATTTATTTATTTATTATTATTGTTGTTGTGAACTATTGCAATTTAGTATTATTATAGTACTGCAAGGATGTAAAGAAAATGTGTAGTTGTTTGGACGGGGTTGAAACCTTTAATAATAAGGTCAGCAACAACAGGATTAGTGCCAGTCGCAACAACAGGATTAGTTCCAGTCGCAACAACAGGATTAGTGCCAGTCGCAACAACAGGATTAGTGCCAGTCGCAACAACAGGATTAGTGCCAGTCGCAACAACCAAGTTTTGTTATAAATATACCAGAACTTATAACGACGTTCAATACTCCTCATTTTAAAAAATACAGTAAATGTATAGGAGGATGGATATACTATATCATATAATGGAGGATCTTGGCTTACAATCGTATATTGAGGATCTTGGCTTCGCGTAAGAAAATGGCCATTAAACATTATAATATCTTATTCAATGTATCTACTGTAAACTCGTGGTTTTAATGCCACCGACTTGTCACTTTCTAAAAATAAAGAAAAAGGACCAACTGAAACTCATGGACTTTCGATTGGAGATTCTCGTGTAGGAAACGTACTTTGGAACATATAGAAAGTACCAAAGAACCTTAAACATAAATGGCTAGACAAATTAACGGTCCAGTAGCAAAATAATCGTAGAAGATACTATGGGTTCAACTATAGGTCGTCTGTTGACAATTTAAAAGATATCAACAAGTAACAATAATATAAATATATCTTTATTGTACTTTGAAAATTTAACTTTGTATAGCAAACGTCAGTAATTATAAGTGTCTGCTTGAAGAGTGTAAATATAAATCGAGTACCAGGTGCTTGAAGTCCAATGTATAATTTAACAAAGAAAGACGCCGATTGCTTCGTCGATGTCATACACCTACTAGATGTTTCTGTCATTCTTTGTTTGTTCTACTATCTGCGTCAGTGGCACTTTTAACGCGGTATTCAAATGTCGTTGAGAGACAACGGTCCAAACCTTTAGGCAAATTTAAGTGGACCTCCATGGATTTGAACCTGTGAACTTCTGCATTGGAAGCAGAAGTGATAACCACTAAACTAGCAAGAGAAAAAACTAACTGCATCGCTCGATAAACGAACTCGGATCGCAATAATGGGGTGAATCTTGCATAATTACCCAGTACACCATAAAAACCTTCTGCCACTTAACCAGCGGTGTACATGAATGTACTTATTTTAAAATATTCTAAATGTAATACATTCATATTTTCAACCATAAAATAATATTTGATTACTTTTGTAGCACTAACTGACAGTTCAAATAAATATTTTTTTCAAAAATGACATGATTGTTACGCTTTTTCTTAAAAAACATTGTTGTCAAAAATAGATTACTAATAAAAAATTAGTAATCAGTGGCTCAAACTATCAAATCGAATAGTTCAACCTCACTTTTTTCCTCAATGTAAGCTTATGTTCATAATTTACAAAAATATTTGTAACAATCAAGTATGGTAAGCAAACGGATGTATAGTAGCAACCGACTTACGGTTCATTCAATCGAACGATCCCTCAAAACCAAAACAATGAGTATATTACAATATAAGCACAAAATGCACAAATATACTACAATACAAGCACAAAATGCACAAATATTATGGTGATCGATTTCGGTGAACCACGCTCACCTTCCTCAGACCAGAGGGATTCACAAAAGAATCATCAATCATTCTTTTGTGAATCCCTCTGGTCTGAGGAAGGTGAGCGTGGTTCACCGAAATCGATCACCATAATATTTGTGCATTTTGTGCTTGTATTGTAGTATATTTGTGCATTTTGTGCTTATATTGTAATAAATTTGTGTTGTGTGACGTTTACTTCTACTGTAAATGAGTATATAACGACGATATATTGATATAATCATATAACTAAAAATCAAAGTGATGCTAAGGAGGCTTGTAAATTCTTCAAGATAATAAATCATATGACAATGAAAAAAAGAATTATACACTAAACTGTGCTGGCATTGACATAACAACGGAGTGTGACATTTGTAATGTTATACAATATTGCTATTGTGTTCCTAACCTTATTTAATAATCAAATCAATTAAAAATTTAACCTACCTTAGTGAGGATGGCAGAAGATATTGTAGACGATGGGTTAACAGACTCACCAAAAAAAGGTAATTTTATGTCAGAATATAAGGAATCAAATGTATCATATTTAGTGATATGAGTAGGCCTACTGATTATGCTGGAGAAATTCAGAGTTATGCCAGGCTACCAACTTAATTTCACATTTGAAAATGAAACTGTCATTTTCAATTGTTTGATTTTTCATTTTAATTTACAGTATTCTCAACAATTTATTATGAATGAATTAGGCCTTTCTAAGCACAGTAAAGGTTATGTTGAAATTAATCGTGCACTGTCTGGCAAACTGTTTTGGTCCATTTGTCACTTTGTATAGACTGTTTGCATTTAAATTGTCGGCACTGGTGGCACAGTGCTGTCGCCCAGCTACTTAGGGACAAAGTGTTTGAGAAATTGCAGATGATAGGTTTCATGCTCAGTTCTCTTAATAGGTACCGACAGCGTCCGCTCAATGGTTGTCATTAACGTAGGCACTACTAGAGAAGTCTGGAGTGTCCGTGTTGAATGGTAGTCAAGGTTCGGATGTTGTGTAGGGGAGAGAACTGAGTGTCAGACTTGTCAGTTAGCTGAAAATCAGACCAACACTACGTGGTTCGGATTCCATGTAAAGCTGGAGGTCCCATAGTTGCCCTGGCTATTGGGCTATTAATAAATAGTCCTTTCTGAGCTAAGCGAACTCAGATAGTAACAATGACTACACTCGTTCATCTACACTCATTCATTCCTCATATTCGCCCATATCTCTACGATCGGCGTCTTAGAGATGAATAATGAATAACAATGACTACACTCGTACATCTACACTCATCACACTCATTCACTCCTCATATTCGCCCATATCTCTACGATTATAAGAGATGAATAATAATACGCACCTTAGAGATGAATAATAATAAATATTGGTAACTATGCACTTTCATATCACCTCTGAAAATACGGTTTCTCGTTGAAAAAAGTGGCGAAGTATGAATTTTTGGAGGTTGATTTCAACCGCAGAAAACTTGTTTTTTACCAAAGTCAATATTTCAATAAGTTGTTATTTTTCAACAGTTGTTTTTTTTTTTTACATCCTAGCCTATTTGTTTTTTATGCTGAACACGAAATAAAATATATATATAATTGATTTTTTAATAAGATTATTTTTATAGTCTGAAAAATTCACTTTTTACTTCCCGTTCCAGCTGCCGCTCTGGCGGGGATATAGATGAATTCGGTTTTTGTGGTTAATAGTTGGTGTTTATAATGATTGCGTTATGGCCATAATCGTGAATCACCATGAAAGTAGTTTATCCCTTATATCTGGAGATTTAATTGTTACTGACCAAAATAGTTTTTTAATTTGTATTCAGCACAAAAAAATCAAATTTAATTACTGTCACAAAAATGCCAAATCTAATTTCAATGATTACAATCAGCAATGATTAATTTTTGTTATTTATTTCTTACTGCAGGCAGCCAACAGTCTTGGAGGTCTCGAGCTAAATTTCACGTGATTATCAAATCCTTGTGAAGGAATTTTTTTAAAGAGAGGCCGATCTTCTTAAGCTTGTTCTATCCATTCCCCGTAGATATTTATCTATGTGGGGAACTTAGCCAGACAGTGAAGGGGTTGATCCAGTATAGTAGAAGGTGAACATTTTTTATAAATTTTCCTTTCTATGCCGGATTTGAACCTGCGCTATCTCTAACCCAGGCTCAAAGTCCTTAGACCGTTTGGCCCACCGACTCGCCCAGTATTGTCAAGAGACTATTGAATTATATTAGGTGTGTGAAAAGTGTTTCTTATAGAGTACATTAATAATGTTACGATAAAACTATATGAAGTGGGGTGTGAGTTGTCATAACTTCCTATTTTGAAAATGAAATGTAACGCCATATGTTTTATTCAACCATATTATTACTTCTACCTACCACATAACATTTGAATATGTGTGCATTTACATGGTTTTAAACACAATGTGTTGTAAATGTCACCATCTGTCATTATTTGATTAAACAAAAATAAAATTAAACAGTTTTTGAAATCACTTTCAAGCATATTGACCAGGATAATGTCAGTTTTGATTCGGATATTGTTCTGTAGGATTTTCATTGTTGAATCAATCTTTGTAAAACACAGAACTTGTTTGAGATAATCACACAGGAAGTACTTAGGAGGGGCCAAATAAAGTGAACATGTAGGCCATTTCACGTTCCTTTCTAGAACAGCCACGGAAACCATGGTGATGTGAACTTTGGCCATATCTAGTTGAAATCACAAATTATGTAGATCCATGTGTTGGAGAGCAGGTAAGAAAGAATTGTTGGATTATTGTTACATAATGGCCTACATTGTGAAGAAAACAAGTATGTTCCAATGATCTGTATTCTTAATAAGGCACACCATATCTTGACATGATCATGGATTAAGGGGTTTCTCTTAAAGTTCTTTTTAAGATATATAGAATTCTAATACGGCATGTTCTGTTTATTTACAAAGCCACTCAGGTGAAAATTTGCCTTATCAGAGAAGAAAACAACACCGTCATTTGGTAAGGTGGTCAAGCAAATAATCACATGATCAGAATCAGAAATACTTTATTACATGAACTTTGAGAACAGTTATAGCGTCAATACATGTTCGTCAGGTTTAATAATCTGCTTCGTCAATTCTTAGACCCCAATTATTTTATACATGTGAAAATTGGGTTCATAGTGAAGAGTTAAACAAACAGAATTGGAACTATCGAACTATGTACTGGGGGCAATGGAACGTTTACACTCAGTGAGCTTGGGTAACTGTAGAATAATGGTCTTTATAGAACTTTTCCTTGGACTATAGACACTTCCCATTTCTCTGTAGGCATTCACCTACCTACATTAAAACACTTTTCTGGTTTATCAACATGACCTTGGGCGAGCCGGTGGCCGAGCAGTCTAAAGCGTCAGGACTTTGAGCTTGGGTTTGAGCTTGAGAAATATCAAAGTAATGTTGTAATATAATATTTGTTTATTACAGGTCCTACATTATCCACAAGCACAAGCAGTTTCGAGGCTCTGGACCCTCACGATCCCAATCTAAGTCGCCTTGCAACTACGATGTTTCAGAAGACTGCCGACTATTTGCTCGGGGAAATTACAGTTACACAGGTATGTTAATGAAACTTTCCACTCTATTTTAAGTCTGTATATTGTATAAAAATAATCTCAGGCACACAAAAACAACCAAAGTTTAATTATGATGTATACATTGCTAGAATTGAAAATATTTACATGTAAACATAAAAACGCATTCATCTCCTGAATGATAAAAAAAGAAAAAATAGTAAATAAGAATTTACAAAACACTAACATTTTTCAAATTGTTTTCCTATTAACTATTTTTAAATAGAATAAAACACAAGAAGATACACAAAAGCGTATTATCTCTATGTAAACAATACCATTTCCTTACAAGTAACATGTTCACTGCAGCGGAACCTGAGGCTTATTTGTACCTATACTGAATTTTTTTCAATTATTTTTTTATTTTAACGGAAAAAGACAGTTTTTAGGGGGGGAAACAATTTCAATGCTTTTTAGGTATTATATGACGTCATAAATTACATCCTGTTCTAAGAAAAATATTACTTATGGCTATTTATTGTCATATATCGTAAATAATAATGAAATATATCATTTATCAGAGAAAAAAAATTTTGAATTTAAATATTCAAAATGCTGATAAGACAGCTGATATTATATCGTCATAACTTCCAGGACCCTATAGGGTCCCACAATAGGCCTACCGCCAAAGAGTCCCATCCATGTCACTTGACTCGTCGCTGGAAGTACTCTCCAAGTAGTCGCCAACATCGTTCACAGCCATACTTACACTAACGTCCATGTCTAGAGCTATTACTATATACATATAAAACACTAAAACTAATACTAACACTATTCATTAACAAAAACTAACCAATACTGTACAGACTTCGGTAATCAAACTGAGGAACTATCACAGCACAAGACGTTTAAGTACACAACGACAATGGTGCGAGAACTACAGCCAACTGAATCAATACCTGCAGAAGAAATCCTAACGTGAAATGAATAGGAGCATTGACTCTCCTGAAGGGTGCCCCCTGTGTCCGAGAGACAGGCAGGTGCCCGCTGCAGCGAACGTGTTAAGGACCATTAGATGATTGACTATTCAGATTCGACGAAGATAGTAGCATAGAAAAGAAAAAACATTTATCATGTGAAGTCAAACAGTTAATTTTTGAAACCTTGCAGTTATTTGGCAATGTGGTTTGTGCAGGTCTTTGAAAAGTAAAAGAAATGTGACATTTGAAATTCTCAGGACTATTTTACCTGTCTCGTAAATGAACTACTGTGGTATTCTCACAACGACCTACAATGAATGTTTTTACCATTTCACTCTATTGTAGCACTTCTGTAACCCATCTATTTGTGAGCGAAGTGCTGTGGAACAATAAATAGTATCTAAACAAAATAAAATATAAAGTTAAAAAAAATATGTGTTTAAGTGTTTAATTATTGATTTCCCATCACAATTCAGGTTTGGTAACTATTAAACACCTCCTTCTCAAATTGAATGAAGACTAGCTAATACTTCCTGAAAAGAATGCAATGGACAATCATTAAATATGTGATCCATAGTTTGGATTTCGACTCCACAATGCTAGTCGTAAAGAGAGTTAAATACCATCATATAATATTTACATAGTTAGTTACAAAATAATAAAACATATGTTTTTAAATACATAAATTACTTTGTTATTTTAGGAGGACTATAAACTTCTTGAAGCGATGAATCAAGCTACTGTCACAAAGTATTCAGACATGAGGCAAATAGCATGCAACGTTGGCCGAACTATGGCTGAACTCAATGAAAAATGTAAGCTAGTCTATAGATTATGATTTATTCCTTACTAAAATACATTGCTGGGGATAAGATTACCGTATAACACAACATGTTCCCAAGAGAGGTTTTTTAAATATGTTTAGGGCCAAATTATACCTGTTGTTGGCAGAGAGAGAAAAAACCTGTAAGGTTTGTTGATGATTAAAAAACTATATAAATATCTAACTGACTCTTAAGATAAATAGTCTAACATTTTATGAGCCATTAATGATAGATTAATTTTACAGAAATAATACTGGTTTAAGTTACCTTTTTCTGTTGTAACAGTTCTTCAATTACATTACTGCTATGTACATTTCAAAGCATATAAAGCTTCATCATCAGGCTTCCAAAAACGTCACTGTTTAAAACATTAAACGCTAAAAAATTACGAAAAATGTAAACACTTTAAATATGAGTACATTTACCGACCGGCGATAGACACCAACCAGCAAGTGTTATTTCTATAATATAACAGTTCTGGAGGCTAATAACTCAAAATGAATAATTTTATAGCTTAACCCTTACGATCCCAAGGTTCGTATATACGAACCTGAAAAGTATCTGCAAGAAATCCCGGCGTTCGTATATACGAACCTTCGCAAACAAATTTTTTTTCTAATATTAAATTATGATAAAATTACACATGTTTTATACTAAGCTGACCGTAAACAATCATAGTTTATGTATAAATTATTTCTGAACTTTATATATTACGTTGAATTATTTTATAACCTATAATCAACTGAGCGTTGCAATTCGCGTCGATCTCTATGACGGTCAGCTGACAGCTTGACAACTATTATTGTCTATTTTATTTTTTGTGATAACGTGATGAAATGTTATGAAGTTTTTTTTTTTTTTTTTTTATAACATTTATTTGAATTTACAATCTATTCATAGTTGAACAATAAGTAAATGTGAGGTTAAATAATATAACATGGATTAACACACGTCCAATGACGTGGCTAACATAGACATTGTTTAACATTACAAATCGTTACACAAAATTATAAAGTACATTACAAAAATCTTACTGGAAGATCTAATACATGTTGTCTTTTCAGTCTGTAGACAGCGTTACTATTATCTAAAAGGTTCAGAGCAAGGTAATTTGGGTGATTGTTCAATTTTTCTAAATATCGACTGCTAAATTTAGTAATTTCGGTCTTGACAAAAGGAATGTTGGAGTCTTGATGGATGATTGTGTTATTAATGTACCAGGGTGCTTGAAGTATGTTTCGTAGTGTTTTTGATTGAAATCTTTGGATGATATCTATATTGCTGTTCGATGAACAACCCCACAGTGAAATTCCATAAGTCCATATAGGTTTTAAAACTGTTTTATACAGGAGAAGCTTATTTTCTAATGATAGTTTTGATTTGCTGTGTAGTAACCATGCCATTTTTCTATATTTGGTGTTCAACTGAAGCCTTTTGTGCCATATGTGCGAGCGCCATGTCAATCTCCTATCTATGTGCATTCCCAGATATTTGACTTCTGTAACTTGAGGCAACGGAACATTGTCCAATGAGACTGGGGGGCATGTTTGAGATTTTAGTGTGCAAGTGAGATGTGATGACTTGGTTTGATTAACTTTTATGTTCCATTTATTGAGCCAATTGGACAGTTCGTGTAGACTTAACTGCAATATTTGAGATGCAACAACTGGATCTTCATGGGAAACGAGGTAAGCTGTGTCGTCAGCGAATGTTGCAACCGTTACTCCTGGACTCGCTGGAAGATCGACTGTGAATAACGTATATAATACGGGCCCAAGCACACTTCCTTGAGGCACTCCTGATTCAATTCCTACTAAGGGAGAATATTCATCCTGATATTTAATTTGGAAGAACCTATTTTCCAGATAAGACTTGAGTAAGTTGTAGTACGAATGTGGCAATGAAGATTTTATCTTGAAAAGAAGGCCCTGATGCCACACTTTGTCAAAAGCTTGACTTATGTCAAGAAAAGCTGCCGAACAACACTTCCCAGTCTCTAAACCCTGGCTTATAACATTTACAATCCTATGTACCTGTTCTAAGGTTGAATGACATTGACGGAAACCAAACTGGTGGTGTGGGATAGCGTCAATTTCATCAATCACAGGCTTCATTCTTTTAAGCAAAAGCTTCTCAAAGACCTTAGACATCAATGGAAGAAGGCTGATTGGCCGATATGATGTAATTTCATGAGCAGGCTTGCCAGGTTTTTGTATTAAAACTATGTTCGCCACTTTCCACTGAGAGGGGTAATACTCCAATCTTAAAACTGCGTTAAAGATCATGGTTAGCAAAATGAAACCCTTTCTAGATAGTTCTTTTAGAATTTTACCTGTTATCAAGTCATATCCTGGTGCTTTATTTGGACTAATTTCATGAAGTATGACGTTTTTTACTTCAGATGGCTTAAAACTATCTATCGGAAAGCTCAATTGAGTCGGAGAGTTCAGGAATTCCAAAATGTCGTCATTTCCGATAAGAGGATCTTGGTGCAATTTGAAAACATCCCGAAAATGTTCAGCAAATACCTGAGCCTTTTCTTTATTAGTTTTGGCCCAGGTGCCATCCAGTTTCAGAATTGGAGGTATAGGAGTCTTTGGTCGTTTCATGCTTTTAGTGACTTTCCATAACGAATAGTCGCTGTCGTCAAAAGGAGTAAGTGACGAACAAAAATCGTTAAACCATTCGTCTTTTATAGATTTTATCAATCTTTTTAGTTGTTGAGAGGACCTGTTTAGATTTGTTTTATCGAATTGATTCCTTGAATTTTGCCAAATTCTTCGTAAACGGCGTTTTTCTGCCAATTTCTTCCGTACAATTACAGGATAATTTACACTGTTTGTAGACTTTTGTGGAAGACTGGGCGTTGCTTTCCAAGCCGCTTCCTGTAGGGATACGTTAAATGATTCAACTGCGTCATCAATATTTTCATAGGTTTTCAGTGGAATGTTAAGCTTAGATATTTCATCAAAACTGTTTCGAAACATGTCCCAGTTGGTGAATTTGTTACAAAGACTTGGAGGAGTTTCTTTGTTGATTACGGATGAACTGATTGTTAAAATAATAGGGGAATGGTCTGACTGTAGATCGAGGGAAGACTCTATTTTTAAATAATTGTTACAAATACCCTTCGTAATAAAAAAATCTAAGATATCTGGAATTTTGTGCGGGTCACTAGGCCAGTATGTAGGTTCCCCTGTCGAAATAGCATCCATATTAAAATTATTAATTGTTTGTAGTAACTGTCGACCTCTAGGATTGTTAAGCCGTGATCCCCACATTTGATGCTTAGCGTTGTAGTCTCCGCCAGAAATGAACCGAGGGCCCAAGGAGTTAAAGAAATCGTTAAATTGTACATTGGTGATGTTATGTCTTGGTGGGCAGTACACTGAAGATATTGTCAGAGGACCAGTCCAATCTTCTACAACAATACTTGAAGCCTGAATGTGGTCAAACTGGTAACTTGGAAGTTCATAATGCTTAATAGTGTTTCGTATCAAAATAGCAGAACCACCATGAGCAGTGTTATCAGGGTGATTTGAACTATAAATTGAAAAATTAGGAATTTTAAAGAAAGTTAAATCGGTGAAGTGGGTTTCAGATATTAATAGTATATCTAGCTTGTAAGTTGATATGAATAATTGTATTTCTTGATTATGTTTAATCAAGCCGTTGGCATTCCATTCTGATATTCTGAGAAAACTATTCATTTTAATTTAGAAATAACTGTTGTTAACAGGGTAATGAGGGTTCCAACCTGTTGAGTTTGCTGTGTTAGGAGGGTTTCAAATTTTTCAAAAACAGAATTTATAACCTGGATAAGGGTTGGTAATTCATTACCTGTGGAGGAAGTTGGCCCATTTTTTGTTGCTTGAGCATAAGATACTGACTCATTCACGTGATTAGTTTCATGTCTAGTGGGAGGTGATGGTGTCTCAGATTTACTGACTATACCATTTGTTGCATGCGAGGTAAGAGATTTTTGTCTCAAAGGTGGAAAATTTTTATTTTTCAAATTTTTGTAGATAGTACAACCTTTGTAGTTTGCAGGGTGGTCACCATTACACAGCACACACGTAGGTGAGACATCTTTAGACTTAGTACAAGCAGTAGTATCATGGTTTGAACCACATTTAACACACCGGAAGGGATACCAGCAATATGACTTAGAATGGCCATATCTTTGGCACTTCTTGCACTGAACAATATCATTTTTTTTATAGGGAGGCTCAAACTTGACTTTAGCATTTAACAAAAATTCGATATCGTAAATATCTTTGTTATTTTTAGCTGGTTCTAAATCTACGAAAAACATACCTAAGGGAGTTTTTGTTTTGGCACTACGAGCATTTGAAACGTTCCTTACGTTGTGTCCGTAAGCATTAATGGCAGTGATAATGTCAGCAGGATCCGTTGAATAGTGCATATTTTTTAAAACTGTACGGAAAGCTCTTTCTTGCTTTAATTGAAATGTGTGGAAGCCAACATTCAGCTCTGACAGTTTTCTGACTAATTTACGGTAGACATCAGATGTAAGAGGAGTAATCCTTATCTTATTGTTGGGTAAACATTTGTAAAAGTATTCATCTCTGGTTAGAACTGACTCAATAACTTGTACCATTTTAGCTACATTTTGAACATCTGGAATAAAAATTGGGGGTGGTTTAGGCTCCTTTTTGGCCTCGTTAGAAGACGTATCTTCCATGGTGTTAGGGTCTTCCTCAGATAGAATGGTAAAGTTATTAGATATTGGTATATCTATACTCTTGTTACCTGAATTGTCAGAAGAGTTAGGTCGACACTTTTTCTGGTCGTTGCCAGTATTAGGATTAGAGTACATTCTCTTATTCTTTTGGGACACTACTTGCCAAGGGACGTCATCACTTTGGTCAGATGCTTGTAGAGAAGTACGGAAGTCAGATGAAGTAGGAGTGGAATTGGTTTTGTGTTGATTGAGCGAGTAATCGTGGTCATTATAAGAATGAGTGGTCACATTTTTCGGACAAAATGATTTAGACGTACGTGGAAGTTCGTTCATTGTAAGAAAAATAGCCTAACCTAGGTTAAATGTAAACAAACGCTGAAAACAACTATTTAATTACTAGAACACTTTGAAAGCAAATAAGTAATAACAAAGGAACAAAGAAACGCCTAATTAAACTACATTTTGAACACTTATTACAGAATAAACGAGAAAATATAATTAAAATAACAAAATTATTCAGGAAAAATATTAGAATGCACTGTTACGCACAAATTAACACAGCTGTTATGAAGTTGTTAAATAAACAATGGGCTTCAAGGTGATACAACAGGGTGTCTACCGGTCACGGAAGTCCCCGAAAAGTCCCGTATTTGTATGAAGGGTCACGGAAGTCACCAAAAGTCACGAATTTTTATTCGTAGGTCACCGAATTATGGACAACTTTTTCTATTATTATTTTGATTTTTTTTCGCTCAATGATGGTTTTTCAAACGTTTTGATTCAGTTGATCGTTCGTCAACGTCAACAGTGATACATCGATGCGTGTATACGTTGAGCGTAATATTGTGTAGAGTAGAACGCAGAAAACATAAGGAAGGCAGTGCACATGGAAGAAATAAGAATGTTTTTAGATGGAATGGAGAAATGCATAAGAAAGTTCGACGCGATTGGCTGTTGTCTTGGCAACGTAATTTCGTCACGAGCGCATGCGCAGAGACTCGGAAATGTGTTCTACTATTCGCTATGCGCCGTACTTTCAAACACCTGTTTTCGTGAGTTTGTTTTGTTTGCCATTCTTTTCCTTGTTCCAAACTGGTTCGTTTCGTGAGAGATCCAACCTCTCAGACCATACCGGTATTCAACCAGTGTCAGTGAATCGTGACCGACTATAGCTTGAATAAAGCAAGTGTCTTGAAATGGGTCTAGAATTGGCTGTATTTTCACGAGATATGCTTTTCATTCCGCGAAAATAACGTATTTTACCGAAAAATTCGAAAAAACCAATGTCAGAACTTTTAGTATTTTTGTCATATTTCCGTTAATTTAAATGGTATTTTAATCATCTTTTTTTAGTTTGATGTGTTTTATTGCGCTGAATACAAATTTGAAAACTATTTTGGTCTATTACAAATATTTCTCGAGAAATAACGGAAAAACTACTATCGCGGCAGATCGCGATTAGCGGCCATTACGCGATCATTATATACAACAACTATTTATCACAAAAACCAAATTCACCTATATTCCCGCCAGAGTGACGGCCTGCAGGCCGTCACGGAGGCCAAACGCTCGAATTTAACGCAAATTACGAATTTTTGTTGAGAAAATAGACAATTAGGATAAGTTAGGTTATGTTTGGTTATGTTGTAAAAAGTGCATTTTTCGAGCTGAAAAAAATAATTTTACTACAAAACCAGTTATATATTTGTGTTCAGCATAAAAAATATGAGAAATGGAAAAAAAATTATCGAAAAATAACGATTTTTAAAAAAGTTGGTTTTTTCATTATTAGATAAAAAACTTGTTTTTCGATTTTTCGGTAAAAAACGAGTTTTCCGCGGATGAAATCAAACTCCTCAAGAGATATAAACTCATTTTTCACCACTTTTTTAACATGAAACCGTATTTTCAGAGGTGGCAAGAAAGTGCATAATTACCTTTAGGCCTAACATTTGTAGTTCCAGTACTGCAGCCAGTAGTACTGTAGATAGTTCCTTAAGCCAGCAAGGAAGTAATGAAGCAATTTTAACACTGCCTTCTACTTCAAAAACTTCATTAATTGAGGTTAGCCAACAATCAGATTTTTCGTCTTTGGCTGAAAAAAAAAAATAGCCCTACTCCAGTCCTGACTAGTTTTCTTATGTCTGACAGTGTCACTAAAGCTGAAATTTTATGGGCATGTCAGTGTACTTTGACAAACACTTCTTCACATTCTGGTGAAGCGGCAAGTGTATTATTTCCTATCATGTTCCCTGACAGTGCAATAGCTCAAAAATTTCAGATGCACAAAGATAAGATAGCCTATAGTGTCACTTATGGGCTAGGTCCCCATTTTTATAATATCGTAGCAACAGAAGCTAAAAGGAGTCAGTTTTTTGCACTTTCTATTGATGAAAGCTTGTAAAAATGACATTTGGCAAAAGCAGCAGATGGACATTATGATAAATTATTGGTGTTCAGAAAAAAAAACATGGTTAGCACAAGGTACCTGACTTCAACATTTTTAGAAAGGTCTTCTGCTGTTGATATAAATTGACTACTACTTTAGGGGAATTCAACTTGCCACTGAATAAGTTAACTCAGCTGTCTACTGACGGACCTAACGTCAATCTTAAGCTTATTTTTGACCTGAAAACTCACATGAAAGAGTCCCTTGTTGTCTACTGACGGACCTAATGTCAATCTTAAGCTTATTTTTGACCTGAAAACTAACATGAAAGAGTCCCTTGTTAATAATATGGAGATTATAGATGTTGGCACTTGTTCACTGCACATCGTTAACAATGCTTACAAAACTGCACATAGTAAAGTTGGCTGGAAATTAAACCAGTTTTTGAGGGCTTTGTATAGGCGTTTTAAAAACTACACTTCCAGAAGGTGCCTGGGCCTAAGGTTTTTCCAAAAAAATTCTGTGCAGTGAGATGGACAGAAAACTCCAGTGTTATAAGAAGGTGCTTAGACATTCTTCCTTCTTTAAAGCAATATTGTAACACCATTGTTGAACCCCCTGCAACAAAAAACTTTAACATAGTTAAGTCTTCTTGCATGATGACAAAACTCTGGAGGCTAAACTTCATTTCTCAGCCATGATTGCAGAGGAGTTAGAAGTATTTTTGACATATTTTCAAAGGAATGATTTCTCTAATGAGAGGCCTGGCCAGTAAAATAATCAAAAATAAAGTTATTGCAACGGCCACCACAGCTTATAAATTAAAACAAATAGATCTAGACAAGTTTGAAAATTTTCAAACTCTGGATAACATTGATATTGGCTTTGGTGCAAGATCTGCTCTTAGAAATATTGAAGAAGTTCATGTCCAGACTTTCAAGCTTGATTGTAAAAAATTTATTTTGGGAATTTACCAAACTTGTTTATTTTGGAAAAAAAAGTTGAAAACTCATATTTTTAAGACAAAGTTCCAATACATGGTTTATTTTACTGTTTATACTATGCATTTTTAAGTGTTTTGTTTCTTAATGTTATTATTATTCAATAAATATTTGTAAATATTTTACTTAATTACATGCAGAGGAAGCAAAATATATCATATGTCCGTATCAAATGTCTGAACGTTGAAACCACCTAAAATTTGTTAAGTCACCGAATTTCAGAAAATTGGTCACCAAAAGTCACCAAAAAGTCCCCGATTTTTTTATCAGCCCACTGGTAGACACCCTGTACAATCATATTTGTCATATCTAATTTTTTACTACTTCCTTCATGGACAAAAAGTGAAAAGTTTTCGGCAAAATTGTTTTTTCGGTAAGTACTTTTTTTTCACAAAAAATTTGTTATTTGAATACTTATTTTATATTTATGTAGTTTTGTAGTACACTTTATTTGGAATAAAGTGGTAAAAGAATCATGAGGTTTTATTAAAAAACAAGCGAAAAATTAATTTTTTAGTAAAAATACTGCGAAATAGGCAAAATAGACCCGGGATTTTTGGCAGATACCACAATAAAAATGCTGGGATTTTTGGCAGATATTTTAAAAAAAATACCCGGGATTCAAAGGGTTAACAAACAAATTATGGTTGAATTTTTAGCTACACTCTGAGTGAAAATTTGTGTGTTTTGGTATGCCTGTCCACATATCACATATTATTTAGAGTTAGAGGATACTTTGACACAGATCACCAATAACTAAGCACAAAGATTTTCTGATGAATTAATATTAAGTTAGGTTAAAGGGCGCTAGGCCAGGAATTAGTATATCAGAATACTCCAATTTGAATTAATACTGATGAATTAATATGAAATTTGGCAAATTTTGTACAACTTGTATATTTTTTTGTAAAATGCTTTTAAAAGTTTGTAGCAAATTTTCTTCGAGTGAGAAAACATTTTTAATATTTTCACATTCATCATATACAGAGTGTCTTAAAAGTCTGGAAACACTTAAATATTTTTTAAACCATAGCAGATAAAACCTATAAACTTTGCACACTGGTATAAGGCTATCTTAACTGATTTTTTGTTGTTGGCAATAACCATTCCAGAAGGAGGACAGCCCATCGATATTGTCAATAGTATGTTTTTATGATATTTTTATTGAAATTGTTTAACTCTTGGAAAAACAGGACTAGCATTGGAAATCATGTCATCCAGGTATTAATTTGCAGGGTAGTTTGCATTGTTGGCTCTGTTCAAGGTTAATCCAAACAGAAAAGACAAGAGTGTAGAAGGAAACAACTGAAAAAAATACTGTGGAAAAAATCATTATCCTCATGTTTTTATAGTAATAAAATCCAGAACACAATTAAAAGTATTGAATGAAATTGTTGACCTGAACCCTACTGCTTCAGTTAGTTTAAAATCAAGTAAGACTATTGTTTTTTTTTTTCATTTTTTTTCTTGAGGTTTGTAATCTGTATATTTAGTAATTTCCTAATCATTAGTGAAGTGTTTTCTAAACATTCCTACTCTAAATTACTACTGAATAATTCTTGTTTATCTAGTTTTCCCCACAGACATGCTTAGACTCTGAGAGGTAAGTGTTTAGATAGGGGCTTTATTTATCTATTGAGCTTTTTGAAGGAAGTCAAGAGCTATAATGATAGGCTACTCTCAATGGCAATATAAGTAGGCACAATTTTCATTTTGGAGTTGGGAAATCCTCCTTATAGAGGGAGAATTATAAACTGAAACCCAAAATAGTTAAGGTGTGGGCTGGATAGTTAGCCTTCACATTGTTGTGTCTTTTATAATTTTTGGAAGGGGAATTATTATCGATTGCTATTGATGAATTCTATAATCAGCCTGCCGGCTTTGCCAGGATGACATTTTAATAGAGGTTGTTGCGGATTTCAACAAGTTGGGTGATCCCCTATTAAGGTTGTGCAATCGGTTTTCGGTGAGTTAATTATTTCCCAATTTTATAATCAAAATTAGTTAATATACCTTCCCTTAAGACAGGAAAATATATTTTTTAACCACTACATTGGAACTTGTGACCTTAGAAAGTGGTGAATTTAGATGATTAAACCCTTCAAAGTACATATTTAATTTTTTATAACTACGTTTGTACATATAACTAGAGGGATTAAGATGTTTTTCATTTAAAAAAATGTAAAAATATTTATAATTTTAAAAGTTAAAAAATGCTATTTTATACCTATAAAATTATAAATATTTTAATTTTTTTATGGAAAACATGTTAATCCCTTCAGTTATTGTAAAACCGTAGTTATAAAAAAATTAAATTTGTACTTTGAACAGTTTTGTCTTTTAGTTAATTTAAAATCAGCTAAATGCACCACCTCATAAGGCCACAAATAATAATGTAGTGTTTAAAAATGTTTTTATAGTATTTTTCCTGTCTCAAGGGAGGTACATTTACTAATTTTGATTATAAAATTGGGAAATAATTAACTCACTGAAAACCGATTGCACCACCTTAAGCTGTACAGATAAGAGCGCACCTCTATATTAACCTTCTAGATTTTTTAAATGGATTTTTAAAAGAAAAAGTAAGGAAACTAAGCCTGCCAATATACCTAACCCAATACATCACTTAAGAAGCTGAACGAATACCTCTTGGTTTATTAAAATGTTTTTAATGGGTTTTACCACAGTTTGGCATACTATCAACCAACAGAGCAGCATATTGACCACTTAATTTGAAATACTCCTACAATTTTCTGCTGTATATGCTTGATGGAATTGTTTTGGTTGTAAATTAAATAAATTAAAATACTTCTACAATTAGTTTTGACTCTTGTGTTATCTTTTATTAATTGATATTGTAAGTTATTGTTGGAAAGGATTTTTTTCATAATAGTATTTTGTTAGTTGATTACTAATACTCCTCACCATTTCTGATTTAATCAACCTTTAGAGATGCATTAAAACTATCCTAAATGAGACTTTAAAATTAAGGCAAAGCTCAACCTCATGCAGGAATAAAATTGTAAACTTTTAAAATGTCTACAACACGATAAGCTTTGCCCCCAATGTAGGTGTTTGAAGATAGTTGTATAAAAAAAGGAGGTAAGATACACTTATAATATTGTGCAAAGTAAGTAGATTTTAAATTTTATGTTTTAAAAAATAATAATGCATTTTTAGACTTTTTAAAACACACTATATATTGGAATTCTTTATCTTACAGGCTTGTCCAAGATAACCTTTTAAATCCCTTGCAGACACACGTATTAAAGAGATTTCAAATGATAGGCTGGTATTGTTTTAATTTTTATGTTGCACAAATGTTTTCATTCATATTAATTTCTGAATAAGCTGATCTTTTATGTAGCGTTTTTCAGATTTTGTCTTTTATACATCCCTCTATTATATGTATTTTAATTCCAGATAAATCACTCCAGCCTTACCTAGACCAAATAGACCATATTGAAGACAGTGTTACCAAGCTGGAGCAGGCAGCATATAAGTTGGATGCTTACTCCAAAAGACTTGAAGCCAAATTCAAGAGCCTGGAGAAAAGATAGGGAGTCACAATTGTAAATAACGTTTGAATACAGAGACAATCGAATTCAGTTGAAATGGAGTGGATCTTCCTTGTGCTATAACTTCTAGTCCAAGTTATGACAAGCTACGAACTACAATCACATTCCATAATTGTCAAAAGTAATAAATAACAGATTTTACAAGATCGTAAAAAGATGCCTTATTTAATACTCAACTTATTTTGTTCAGTGAAATGTATTTCAAGATTTAAGAGCTCTATGTATGTAGTGTGGGTTGAAGGATACATTAAGAACTGCGAGTGTATATAAGAAATGAAAACAATAACTATATCTTGACTACCCAGTATTAAGTTATCAACATTTTAAATTTCCAACACATTGTCAGTGCAAATGATAAGTAAAATTCTTTTTAAAATAGATTTCAATAATATGAATTATTTGTGCTACATTGAATTTGATCTGTCTATCCCAAGATTTTGAACAGATTGATAAATTCAAACCATGCAAGACACTCTGTTTCGCTACTTGAGAAACTATTTTGTTTTGATTAATTATATAGAACCCTGTATGTTACATTCCTTGTTCGATAGCAGCATATCCTAGTATATTTTCTAATATCACAAAAATAATCCAACATAACACTTTGTTCTATGATTGTTATGCATTATAAATATAACCTGTTTATTTTATATTGTGCGTGATTAACCCTTAAAGGTTATCCTATCCACCTACAGACAATAACAAGTCCTTCCCTCTCACCAACCCTCACATGACAATGTTGACAACTTTCCACAAATCTTTATAGAGAATTGAAAAATATTCATGCTATCAAGGTGTTTTAAGTAGCAAGGTTTGTGGTAAAGCTATATCGGGCAAAAATTGTAATATTTAGGTTTGTTTTTACATAAAAACAAGTGGTTTTTAATATTAACTATCCACAGTACACTAATCGAAACCATTTATTTTCTACCGAGTGAAAACAATTCAATATTTAGTACAGTTTGTATTCTGTAAAGACAAATATGAATGAAAATCGATGTACTAAAATGTTTACAACTAATAAAAAATACAACATATCAAAAGTGAGTTTTATAAAACTTTCAGATAAGTCTACAAATGGGTATTTTCCATTTAGCTCCGGAAATACTCTATTTTAATCAAATAAGTAGTAATAAAAATAAATCGGTTGCGGTCATCCGAATATTTGTTTGCAAGGACCTGTTCGGACTATCAAATTGCATGGACTATCGTTTGAAAAAATGGTAATTATTCCATAGGATCCCGATTTAGTTAAATATTAACTAAAATATTGTATTTTATAAACATAATGATAAGCTAGACATGTATAGTAATGAAAAAATCCAACTATTGACATAAGTATTTGTTTTTGTTTTTTACTTTTTAGTTCATTTATAAGGAAATGTTTAAATTTTTTAAAATTGTTAGCATACTACAAGTAAAAATCAAACAATTCGTTTTCAATCTGTGCAAGTGATACAGACGTTGACACACAGACGGCAACCAAGTTACTCATTAGCTGGGCTCGCCCATCCCTCTCGTCATCATCTTCTCTTTGGTTCATACTCTTCATTACCGTCTTCAATTCACTCCTTCACCTCTTCCGTCATCATTAATTCGCAATTATGGATGTGATTTGAATTGAATTAAAATATCTTAATTAGTTCATTATAGATTGAATAGCGTCTTATGATTTCAAGTCATAATCAAACTAAGGAAAGCGGAGTTGCCAGGTTGAACGTGACTAAAGTATTTTCAAATAATTAAGTAAAAAAAGAGTGTGAATAGATCATATTTATAAATTTAAGACATGTCTGATGAAACAATATTGTTTGATGTAGAAATTGACTGTTTGTTTGGTTCAGGTTCAAGCTCATTTTCTGGATGTCTAGGAAAAGGTCATAACTTTATCCATGACGACACAATATTTACTTGTGTTGTTTCTTTCCAAGTTTCAGCAACTGATAAAATAATATCCTATACAGTCAGGGATTTTATTGCACTTTCAATGGTGTTGCCTGTTGATATTACATTCTACAAAAAGTTTTTCTTGTAGCAAAGTTTTACCGCATAAACAACATGCTGATCCATGAACTGCCCAAGTGCAGTAATGTTTGATGGTAAGAACTTTGTGTATATCATTTTTGTTCACTTATCACTGAGAATGATTGTTTTCTGGAGAATGATCAGGACAGTTGTCAATGAGCAGTAGAGTTTTTGGAGTATTCCTATTTTTTAAAGATGTTTTTAATTTGAGGTACAAATTCTTAGTGGAACCACTCTCTAAAAGTTTGGTTTACCACAGCATTTTTTGTAAAAACCCATTTTTTCTTCATTTTTTAATTTATTAATAAGTACAATAGAGGCGGGTTCATTACTTTACACTTTTTCTTCTATTATTGTAAGAAGCTTTATTCCAAATATTTTTTCCAAATTATCCACCCAACCCTTACTACCTCAGAAATCGTCTTTCACTAACATTTCTTTGTAAAAATGTTTTGCCTTTTCAGTAATTATTTCTCCAGTTAAAATGTTATGCTTTGCTCATTTTTGACTTACCCATACATAGAGTGTCTATTCAACAATTGGATTCTCTGCAGATTTCAGAGTTTTTCTTTGTCCAGTACCATTCATGGACTGGACACAAAACAATAAAATCTTCTCCCTCTTCTTCTTAATATCACATACGTACAGTAGCTTTACTGATCCCATATCACTAGCAACCTCTGGCACGACAATCAATCATTTGTATTATCTTACATTTATCACTTAAAGTTAAATATGTATTTACACAGTGTTAAATTGTGTATTTACGTTTATTTGATGAATAATTGAGTGCCACATATTAGAACTACAGTACTGTAAGTGTTACTATTCGTATCCAAAACTAACAAGTAGAGTCATGTAACGAAAACAGCTGTTTGCATCGAGCGGAAGTCATTTGGATTACTGTATGATTCACACTAATATGGGTACAGACTACGTCAAATGTACTGTAAATCATAGTGTGCATACAAGCTCTAATGTCATAGAGTATGATGCCGCATTTGGAGAGTTCTGGTCAATGCTAAGATCAGCTTAAATCACAAAATCTAAATAGCTGCCTTGATATGACATCTGTAATGATTAGGTTGCCTACCATTTTGGAAGCATATAACGCTAACTTTTCTTACCAAAATAGTGTAATAAATCAAAGAAATGTTATAGTAAAAAAATTCAAAATTTTCATAAGTCACAGGATAAAAGTTGAGCACATTCATAGTAACTTATTCTATTTGATAAAGGTAATTACTGGTTACTTGTAAAAAACCAATTTTTGTGTTTCGTAAACAATCCAGTAGTTTTTTGGAGTATTCATGTACTAAATGTCAAACTGCGATTATCGTCTCTGCCATTTAGTGTTTGTGGTCATCATGAGTTACTGACCTTTTATAATAACTCACCTTATACTATTAAAAGCCATATACATGCAATTTAATCTGCTAGTTCAATATGTTTTTATTTATTGTATTGCACTGCAGTATCTACAATTGTCATGAGCTGAAATTTTCAGCACACACGTTTACAATCATTGGGCGTAATCAATCATATCTGCTTGTTCTGTTATTTTTCATTAATATAAATTTTAGGTTAGGTTAGATTGCACTAGGCCAGAAATTAGTATATTAGAAGAGATAGGTCATCAGCGAACTTACCCAAGAAGACCAATTCCACTAAAACCTTACAGTAGTAAAAAATATGGGAACAACAGATACTCACAAATTTTCATTCTTTCTCCACTAGCACTTTCTTCCAAATTAACTAAACTTCAACTCACTTATTTAACTTATTTTTAATTTTTGAAAAGGTTTAAAAGTGAAGTAATTTTATTTTAAATCCTACATTGGAAAATTAAATGAATAAGTAATATTTTATTACTATATTATAGAAAAGCTGTCTAAACATGTTTGAGCAAAGTAGTACGCAATAAATGTAGATTTATAACAATTATTTGGAAACATTTATAATAATCTTCCAAATCTATTGGCACCAGATTATATACATTTTTAAAGAGCAGTTCCCCATATTTTATATTTGTAAAATATAAAAATAAAAGTATTTTATGAAACCAATTTTTGTATGGTTAGCGACTATCCTCATATTTAGGAGTAAAAGATTTTATATTTTCCTATTAATATAATATTTATATTTTTAACAGTTGTTTGATAATATTCTTGCAAATTACTCAGAAATTGCTTGCCAGTAAAAGAATTTGTACCTGCCATGTTTGAAGTTAATAAATAGTTCACTACAACATCATTTACAATAAATTATAGGTTTTTGTGCCCAACTACCTTCCACGCATACATAGAATTTGTTTATTCTTTCTTACTTATTATTATAAGATAATTATGACCCACTAATTGAAGCTACCTATAAAAATAGTGGTTCAGAGACAAACTTTAGGCAAATAAAACACAAGAAAAAGTGTTTCATAGTATTTACTTGGTTCGGTAAGGTCACTTTTACCATTGATTGCAAGTATATGTCAATTTTGAAGGTCAAGAACCAAACTCCATTGATAAATAGAAACAAGGTACTAGTACTTCATTTTAAATTTTATTCACTTTACTTTATAATGATAATTCTGTAGCTGAAACACTCAAAGGTTATGGATCAATGGATGATTTGTAACTTTAATTCAACAAACAATTTAGGTTCATGGTTTATACAGCAATTATTTCCTGTTCATTGGTGTCTTTCAGAACCTTCTCGATATTTTCCTGAAACAAAAGGTTGTTTTAAATATAATATTGCGACTGAAGAAGCAGATCAGAACTATTGTTGATCTAAACTTACCTTTGCAATGTGTGCACTTCTTGTAGATAATCTCTTTAAACTTAATAATATTTTTTTGATAGGATACAACTTAAATATAAATTGAAATGTTTATTTCTATATAAATGTCTGAACATTTCTGCTGGGTATTTAATCGTTTAGGTAGTTACCATATTGACTGGTTCTTTTCTTAATTTAAAATGGACACATGATCTTTCAAGAATTACGAGTAAAATATGGATTATGGGCTTTCAAGAAACAAAAATGTTGTATATAGCGGAGTGTGTATATATACATCATTACACAGTTTGTCATATTATAGGCAAACATGGATGTCTCTTTTTTTAAATTTCAGTAGCAAGTCCGAAAAGTGCAGGCTTGTGCATGAACTTTATTCAACCATTAAAGTTGGTAGTGCACAGTGAGTTAAATTATTTCAGTTAGAGATTTGAAACTTGAACTGTGCAGTAAGCCTTGGTCACTATTGTCGGTAATGTGTATAAATGAACAATGAAAATGTAGTTTTCATTGTTGAAAACTAGTTTTGTTTAGAAAGTGTCGTTAGAAGACCAATGTCACAAAGAAGTTATGAATGCAACCATCTGATCCCTTTTAGCTTGTCTGACTTGGGATTGATCTGAGTAAATATACTATCACTGGCCAAAGTGGAATGATTAACAATAACAAAATTGTGTTTTAGAGGCCGATTTGCTTTCTAACCTCACTCTGCCCATTCCCAATAGACTATTTATATATGCGAGGAACTTAGTCAGACAAAGTAAGGGAGATACCTGATATAAACTTCCATTCAAGACCAGGATTCAAAAAGTGCCTGACATCTTAGGCCACATGTCCAAAGTTGTTAAGGCTGGGTAGGAGGTTGTTAGTTTTTTTTGGTCACTGAGTCCTTATACTGGCCAAACACTGATTCGTTCATATAGTCCATAAAAGGTTTAAGGATCATCCAAAAGTACCAGAAGCTTACTCAATGGAAAAGCTCATCATTACGATTAAATATTGTGCACACAACCTTGTCATGATGGATTATGGTACGATGAGAAAAGAGGTAACATTAGTAAGACGTTAAATCAAAGCGTTCTTAAAAATATATTACAGTACAGCTAAGTCAATTCGATTGAAAACATCAACAGCTGATTAATGATTTTAAATGATTCAAGAGAAATGTTAAGCAATACATTCTTCCAAGATTATTTTTTAGATAAAGATGTAATACAAAGTTGATTTACTAAAACTAAAATATGATCACTATTTTAAGTAAATAATATTGTATTAATTGTATATTTTAAGTAAATAAAACTAAAATGTGGTAGGCCACATTTTACCACATTTTATTCTTAGTTAAGATAAAAAATATCTTACAGAATCACCTAAATCTGTATTCTATTTTTACACAGTGGTGCCTCTTGTCAGAAAGTCTTACAAAAATTAAGCTAATAATATGGTAAAGTACTTCCGTTTGTAAGTGGTAAAGGAACTCTATTTTCATTTGCATTAAATACTTACAATTTGTTGTTCTGAAAGGCGTGCTGCGAAGAAATGCCTTTTACTAATCTGTAACAATGTAACAAATTTATAACATTATCAGTATTTAAATACTACATTTATACCAAAGGAAAATAAATACAAATAAAGGAAATTTGCTACAAAAAATACAAAATTGTAAGCTAAACCTAAATGTTATGATTAAGGCCTACCACACACTACAACATTTTTTGTCAGTCGACTGTCCACCAACAGTTTAGTCGGGGGAGGTGTGAATTCATGTCCTGACCCAACAGTTTCGTTAGGGACCTGAGGTAGCGCACACAAATGACTATTTAGTCTGCATGTTAAGACTTGAGAATGATCTAATAAACATTCCGTCTGACAGAGTGTTACCAAATAATGAAAACTTATAAAAAATGATAAATAAATGCCCTTTGCGGTCATAGGGGATTAAGCATTTGGTTCAACAAAGAGGACTTTACGTCCTTTCCCAAAGACAAATCATAATTCTGTGAAGAGAAACTTAATTTTAAAGAGTATTTAACTACATGTATGTAAGAGCACGCCGAATGGTGGAATGTATTTTCTAAATACTTTTGTGCATTTAAAATGGCTGTAGGAATCGTCCCGAATACTGTATGAACTCAAAAACATAAACCATCTCATCATGGTTTATGCCATATAATGTGAGTTTCACACCACATTATATGGCAATGAAACTCTACAATAAGCTGGCTTTGAGAATTAAGGAAATTGAAGATGGGACCAAATTTAAAAAAGATATAAAACAGTTTTTACAAATAAAAAAATATTACTCGGTTAGTGAATATTTAAATGATAATGAGGCCCAGTGACAATAATAAATAACGTAATAAAAATATAAAAAGAACATTGTAACTTTTATTTTTTGAAACTCTGTCACTTTAAACGAACTTGTTCTAGTTTTAACTTTATTTTTAATTATTTGTAGTAGATCTATATTTTGACAATGTCACCTGTTTTCTAGCTGCACTAGACCATAAAGCGTTATGTGACAATAAAGATATATTTCATTTCATGGGCGAAGTAAATTGACTCAGTTATGCAAATGATTGGTTCAACACATTTTTATTTATCTGTGAATTTCATTTTCACCAACAACTCAATATTTCAGACAACTTTTAGAAATATAATACACTCTTATGAAGACAATTTAAAAAATTTTATTTAAAAAAAAGAGTATATTGTTTACTTTTATTAATTTAATTTAATACAAGAGAAAATTTGAACACAGAGGTGTTTCAAATAACTGTAAATTCTATTTAACTTTTGAATAACATCATTAATTGATCATACAGTATAAGGTAATGCAGTAACATAACCAAAATCTTCATTTTTTATATAATGGAATTAAAATATTACTTCTAATTGTATATAATAGATAAAAACCTTTTGGCAGAGAGAAAAGCACATTCCAACCAATTCTTCACAATGACTTTCATCTCTCGGACAGAACTTTAATTCTTTGTACAAATTACCTATTAAAAATACCTATAGGGTTTTATATTGTGCTATGTTTTTTATATATAACAACATTTTATAGCATGATTCAATTCAAACGACAGAAATACAATATCATGCAAAGCTAACATTGAAACCAACATCAATACTAAAATAAAAACTACTGAACTTTCAAGTAAAAAACAAACATCTAAAATCCTGAAAATAAATAATTACCCAAATGAAACTACTACAACTAAGGAAAAAAAAGGGAAATTCAATATTCTGATATTGGCCGACAGCCACGGTAGGAATATTGCTCCACTTTTATCTGAAATTTGGCCTGACAGATCTTCAAAAATAACTTGTGTTTTCAAGCCTAATGCTACTCTGGCAGAAGTGACCAAAAATCTAGAACAAACAACAAAATCATTTGATATGGAAGATCATGTCATAATTATAGGAGGAACTAATGATAATCTTGTCAACGGAGAATCCCAACTAATAGATACTTTTAAAAAAGCACTCGAAATCACTTCACATACCAACATTATGCTGGCGGGTTTACCATACCAGTACAACAGACCTGAATTGAGCAATCAAGTGAGCTACGTAAATATGGAATTAGAACATATTATTGACAATACTGAGCATGCTTCATTTCTACCACTAGGCGATCTCTGTCGCAAAATGCACACCAAACATGGGCTACACTTAAATAAAATGGGAAAGAAGACTGTTGCTAATATGATAAAAGACACTATTTATAACACTCGGCTGGAAACCATAAAAGAAAGTATGTCATTGGAAGAAGAAAGTATAGTATCCTCATAGAATCTGATATGAAGGATATTATCAAGCGCTATAAGAAGGAATCAGATGTTGGCTTCGCACATACCATCTCTGCCGATATTGAAAAGGATAGAAACACGAGTGCAGGTGTAGCTGTCATTTTTAAATCCTCATTTGGAAGGCCTAAGCCAACAGACTGTGTGAATAATAGACTGACCTATCAAGTCATAGAGAACTCTGCCTCTATCTATAGTTTGGTGACTAAGCCAGAATATTTTCATAAACCAAAGAAAGAAGTTTATGACGAAGCATTCCAACAGCTCATTGAACATTTCAAATCAACAAATCTGAAAACCCTTGTATGTCCACCTATGGGTTGGGTTCGTGATCTGATTGATCCACAACAGTTTATTGAAAATCTTGCAAAATTCCATCACGAAACTGGTGCTAAAGTAAAGATTGTCACTTGCGACAAAAAATCTACACGAGTGCTTAGAAATGGTCTCTCGCACTCAGGTTTTCTAAGAAAGCTCCGAAGAGAAATAAAAAGATATGAAATCCACCCAGAGACTCAATCTGTCTATGAAAACATTGTGCCCATCTGCAGTGTGAGCCCATCAGCACCAGCTGGCCCTGTCACGACTGACATGACTCTTTTTCCTCCACTATCCACCCCACTTGCGCATCATCAGCAATCCTGTAACACCGGCAGCAGTGAAAAATCGGAACAGTATCCAACAAGACAGTCAGACACCTCTACCACTCCATCTTCAACAAATGCCAATAGCCATACACTCTTAGATTTAAACTAAGTTACTTAGACAACGATTTTGTATCTGCAAATTTGCCTAGTTCTGATGTCGAAACAAGTTGTAGTTCATTAAACCTGACCAACTATAAAGATAATAATATTGACAATCAAGATTTCATCAGTAACATGGATCAAAATTATACCAATTCACAATCCATAGAGACATATATAGATGATATTTATAATATCAATGGTAAAATTTTGAGGAGTTGTAAATGGTTGATGCACTATAATATACAAGGTTTAAGATCGTTGTCTAAGATTGAAGAGTTTAATCAGTTTTTAAGTAAATTAAATTTAGGTATTATCTGCTTAAATGAGCACTGGCTGAAAGAAAATGAACTATGTTTACTGCATAACAATATTTTTAATTTTACATTGCCAGATTGTTATTGTAGGGAAAAATCTGTAAGAGGAGGTTCCTGTATTCTGATTAAGAAAAACATTACGTTTAAGATAAGAAATGATTTAATTAGTAGTTTAAAAGAAGATTTTGTTTTTGAAGCTTGTTGCATTGAAGTAGTGGATCAGAATACAGTTTCGCATATAGTTATCTCTTTATATCATAATACAGACTTGAGTAATATGAACTTATTTTTAAGTAAACTTGAAAAACTATTATGTACACTAAAAAAAGAAGCTAAAACAAAACATATTTATTTAGCATCCGACTTAAATATTGATAGTCTAAAAACTTCTCGCAATCCTAGGGTAAGAGATAAACTATTAAATATATTAGAATGTAACGGGTTTAATTTAAACTTTTACTTACCAACAAGAATAGCCTTTGACTCTAAAACTTGTATTGATAATGTAATCTCAAACAAACTCGTTAGTCAGAGAACTCGCTTGAATGTTGAACTCGGCATGTCTGACCACAGAGCCTTATTAATTTCCATATTTAAAGAATCCGGACAAAATGGTCTCCACAAGTTAGAAAGGAGAAGAAGATTTACAAAATCAGGCTTATACAACTTTACAGAATGTGTAAAAGACATAAAATGGAATTTAAATAATACAAATTCATCCCAAAAAAACTTTGATATATTTTTTCTCTGTTCAGATTAAACTTCGATAGTCACTTTCCGTTAAAAACAGTAAAAACAAAAACCTTGACAAATTCGAAATGCACAAACAAAAATTGGATTACAACCGGAATTTGTATCTCAAGTAGGCGTAAACGAGAATTGCATACTTTAGCAAAAACTTCAAAAGATCAAATATTTTTAAATTATGTAAAGTTGTACAAAAAAATTTTTAGAAAGGTCTGTGGTACTGCCAAAAGAATTGCAAATAGTAAATATATAGCAAATGCTGAAAATAAAAATAAAGCAGCTTGGAATGTAGTCAAGTCTGTATTAGGATTACAACAAAATGTGACAAATGTAGGATTTGAACAGGTTAACTTTATGGATGAGGAAATTACCAATGGAAATGAAATTGCTTGTAAGTTTAATGAAATGTTCATCAATGTTGGATGTAAATCAAACAACTTAATTTCAATAGAAGCTGCTAGGAAGTTTCTAACAAAACGGGAAGAAGTGTCAAACCATAAATTTGAATTTAGTTTTGTTACAATAAATCAGATAAATGGAGTAATAGCAAATTTAAAAAACAAAAAATCAGTTGGGTGGGATGAGATTCCTGTGCAGGTTCTGAAAAATACTGCAGGTTATATTTCACAGCCTTTGACGTTACTAATCAATCAGTGCTTCTATGAGGGAGTTTTCCCGAGTCAATTAAAATATGCAAACGTAATACCAATCCATAAAAAATACAATAAAAATAACCCCGATAATTATAGGCCTGTATCAGTATTATCAGTTCTATCAAAAGTATTTGAAAAAGTTGCTCTCGATCAGTTAAGTACATTTCTCAACAATAATAATATAATTTGTAAAAATCAGTATGGTTTTCGACCGGGGTATAGTACAATTGATGCAGCCACAGAATTAATCAACCATATTACAGAGGGGCTGGACAAGTCTAAGAGCACCGCAGGTGTTTTTTGTGACTTGTCAAAAGCATTTGACTTTGTTAATCATGACATTCTAATTGAGAAACTGAAATTTTATGGAATCAACAATGGAGCTCTAAATTGGTTAAAATCATACCTGACAAATAGAAAACAACGAGTCATTATAAACAAAACAGATGGTAAATATATGTCAGATTGGAGTGAGAATATAAATGGAGTTCCTCAAGGTTCGCTGCTAGGTCCATTATTATTCATTCTATACATCAATGATTTACCTTTAAATATTAACCATGCTGAAGTATTTTTATATGCAGATGACACCTCAATTCTATTGAAATGTTCAAATGATAATGAATTAAAGAAAGCAGTGGAAAGAGTTTTACATGAAATAAAGCAGTGGTTTGATATAAATGGACTTAAATTAAATAAGGAAAAAACTGAAATAATAAAATTTCAAACACAACATAACAAATGCCCTTTTAGTAATTCCATTACCATCGATGACAACATCATAACTATCAAAGACATGGTGAAGTTTTTGGGGTTAATCATTGATCAAAACGTCACATGGAGACCCCTAATAGAAGCACTGAGTAAAAGATTAAGTTCCTTATGTTTCCAAATGTATATTCTGAGAGGAACTGTGGAGCTGAGTGTTAGAATGACAGTGTATCATGCTTGCTTTGGTTCCCTGCTCCAGTATGGTCTTGAACTATGGGGTAGCTCAACCGATATTCTTAAGATTTTTAAAATTCAGAAGACGTACATTCGAACAATGCTTTTTATGGACCATAACCAATCATGCAGATCTGTATTCAAAGAGCTGAATGTTCTAACACTTCCTTCCATGTATATTTTCAAATGTTTATTATTTGTACATAAAAATAAAGATTTAATTTTAAATAAACAGCACAGCCATATTTACAACACAAGATTCAGAGAACAACTCCAATATCCAATTCATAGGCTAAAACAATTTGAAAATTCCCCTCATTACATTGGTCTAAAGTATTACAATAAAATTCCGTCTAATCTAAAAATCCTGAATATTATTAAGTTTAAAAAAATTGTTAAAAACTTCCTGATTCAGAAAGAATATTATGATGTAGAAGAGTTTTTAAGTGATAACTCTTTGATCGTTGATATGTAATTTTAGAATAAGTTTTAGGATAGTTGTAGTTTTTAGGACATTGACTCTTCACCTGTTTACTTACAAATAAAATTTTGTAAAATTATGTAAACGTTATGTGAAATAAAATAAAAAAAAGCACAGTTTTAACCTTTGGTAGCCAATAAGAGTTTTTCCGTTCTTAAATATTTTTGTACATGTGTTTGATTAGTTTTAAAATATCAACTAAAAAATTCACTGCCGTTTTCATATTTTATATTTATTAAATTTAAAGTATGCTCTTTATTACTAACCAAATTAATAAAATTAATCAGATTTTTTACAAACATAATCACTACATATAACAGTAATAGCCGCGTGTATTGCTTTTGAGTGTTCTTCTTTGAATAAAGTATTTTATTCATTTGAAATAATTGTAATGTTCTTGTAATTTACTATCTTATAATGTGTGCCAATTGGTATTTTAGAGTAATCTTTTTGTCTTTTAAATCTGTCATTCAATTTATTTCTCATAAATTAATTACGTTTTCAACCTCTAGAAGTGCAATTAATTTATGACTAACAAAGTGACAACTCGTTCAAGATAGTCTTACTTAGCTATATTTTAAGCGTATTATGTGTATTGTATATATTGGCAGTTAAAATCCAGTTAATATCTTATAAAATACACTGTTGAATTGAACAAAACAATCAATACAGTGGTAACTGTAAGAGAACACCCGTAACTCAGACTTTTTAGTCGGTGGTGTGCACTTCCCAACTTACTTCCAGCCTTTTAGCGAACAGACCAGACAGTTTGGTCGGCGAACTATCTGGCTGAAAGTCGGGCATTACCAATCCTCCCCAGACTGTCCGCCGACTGTTTAGTCGGTGTCTGCAAGTGTGCACACTCTTAATGCTGACGATTTTTCTCCAGATACCGACTAAACTGTCGGCTGACGAAAAGTCTGTAGTGTGTGCCAGCCTAAGATTCATGCAACTTACAGTGGTAAGAAGGTTAGCAATAAATGTTCTTAAGAGGCACAATTGTTTGATTAACTAAACAAGTGAAGAGAAAACAATAAATTTTGCTTAAAATTAATTCTTTTACAAGTAACCAGTAATTACCTTTATCCCTTCACGAGAATTATACAATACTAGAGTCAAATGTTCACTGTAAGTAAAATCAAAATCACTACAAACATTGAAAAAATAGGAAAAAAATTCAAACATAATTTTGGAAATAAAGATAAAAAATCAAATAAGTTATTTCAAAGTTTCATTTATATTTGTTTCAATTTGTAAAAAGTAATTTTAGAAAAAAATACAAAACACAATAGTTGGTCCACCTGTTTTTTTTTAATGCGTTTGACTTTTATGGCTAAATAGGTCTTATAGTAATGAATTAAGAACATTTATCAACTATTTTGCTATATGAAACTAACAATGCAATCTAGTCATTTAGAACGTACCGGAGTACAGAAGTCTTCTCCTGCAAACACTTTCTCAGGTCTTGAGTCTATTGGTTGCCTGGTGCTGTGATCACTGTAACATTTTCCCTCTAGCTCCTGGACCAAACGGAAGACTGAAGAGTTGGCTGCATCAAACTTGGGTGGTTCGTACTTACGGAAATTCAGCCTGCCACAAGAATACAAATTGAAGCATTGTAAGATTATACAAGGTGTTTACAGATGATTCGTAAGATAACTGTACATTAATTAATTCCTCAGATTATTTATGTTACGCTGCTAAGACAAACATCTGGTAAAAGAAAACTTAAGATTTATAATTGCACGTTTAAAACTTATATTGCACGTTTAAAACTTATAGTTATGATAACTTGTTACACTGATGGTTTTGTTTATATGATTTGAAAATGGTTAAAATTGAGAAAAAAAATGTTTCAGTGATAATTTTATTGATTTCATGATTAGCTTTAGTTTTGAAGGCTCCAAGGAGGGAATGTTTCAATAATATGATACTATAAGTTAAAAGACAGGAAGTTTTATGAAATATACAAGTACCATAGAGTTTGACATTGCTAAGAATAAAAACGGCTGCCATCAAAAAGTGCAAGCCATGAATTTTAAAACCTTGTTTAATTTGTTTGGATTAAGTGGATTTGACTGATAACAATTCTTTAACAGCATATAGTTTCATGTAATAACTAAATAAAATAGCATAACTATGACACTTATTTACTAATTTTCTGTTTGTGAAGAAGATAACATACCCAATAGTTGAGCCAACGAGGACTTCTGATTGATTTATGATGGTTTCAGCTATAAAGTCTTCATTGTAGGCATCTCGAGGTTTGTACCATTTACGACCACCAGGCAACACTATAGGTCTCTCTACCCCCTTTTGAGGGAAATTCCTAATCATTGGAGGCTTGGCTACTGAGATTTCCTGAAAAAGGTGCCAGTTGTTTTGTTAACATATTAGCATAAGGAGTTTGTGGATAGCATGGGTTGTAGTTTTTGTAGACAACTAAAACTAGATTATTCTTTGGAATCACTACTATATACACACTCAGGTTAGTTATTTACACAGCCTGCGCAACTAGGGGTGCAAATCGTGCAGACATATGAAAGTAGGAGTGGAAAAAAGATGTTGTAAATAATAACAATTGCATCGGATTGTAAAATAAATATTGTAACACTAATTTCTAAAAAGAAGATTGAAAATAAAACATTTACTCTGCTATTTTTAACTAGACGGCCAAACTATAAACTTCCCTTTTTGAAAATCTGACGATGAATTAACCAACATTTTGCATTAAACTGTACTAAAACTTAAAGCATACCCCTCACTTTCAATCAGAGACCACTAACCTTACTGTTCTTTTCAGTGCAGTTAAATTGGGTAAAAAAGGTTGTTAATGCTACTATCTGTGGTACGAGAACATTTTTCAATGCCGATACACATGTCTTTTATCCATTAGAAATTTATTTTCAGATGCTAAAAGAAGTTGAGGGACATCCCGAAAATGTTGAAGGCAAAGTTATAGTAAGGGAGTTTAAGTTAGACAAAAAAAGTAAAAATTTAAGAAGTAAAAGTTGCAATATATTTATTTATCTACCATTACTTTCTATAAAGTAGACACAAATCATGAGGTTCAGTCTGGTATGTGTTGTCAACCATTTAATATGTTCAGACTTGTATACTAATTATCTTAAATATTTTGAAAATCATTGATGATTAAAATTTCTTAAAGTAAAATTATTTTTATTTACATTATGCACATCAGTAAAATTAATTGCCTCAATACACTTAAAATGAATGTTTCTGATTTGTGTTATTAATGTATTATTTTTTTAAATATTTAATAAATTGTATTCCTGAATAAGACGTTTTTATATATATAATGTGCTTTGATATTAGTAAATACTTCTTATTCCTAGTGCTGTAAGAATGGTTTTTGTTTAGTCTTTTGTTTGTGGATTAGTAAGACCTAAACTACAAAAGACATTATAAAATTTGTCGGTTATGCACAGTTAAAATATTAAGTTCAGAAAAATAATGTTTAACAGATTCATCGCTTTTCATCTTTAGCATTGGTCACAGTGTTTTTTCTTATTTTTTTTAATAGTAATTTTACTTGAATTTAGTTTTTCGATATGAGATCAAATTTGGGCATGAACACCCACTTATAAAACTGACAAACAGCATAAATAAGATAATCGGATCCTTTTCATTGGATATATTCTGGACTTTAACCGATTAATTGCGTGTTCAATATGTAAATCCCAGCTAAGATTGCTATCTATAGTTAAATTAACAGGTTGAATTTGGGGCACCAGGCCTAGGATTTCATTAGTAATGAAAGGAAAGGAAAGCAGCATACCTGATAAACTTGGTAGACTGGTACACTGTAGATAGCCACAATCACATAACAAAGAATTGAATAGTGAAATATTTCGGGGCCACTGGCCCCTTCTTCAGTCACTTAACAACTGGATACACAGTCACACTTGTGGTAGGTGGATGACGTGTTACCAACTGTAGAGCACTTGAACACTAACATGTCACTTCTGCTTCTATTATATGATAAAATGGTGTAATAATGTTTATTATTCTGCTACTTAGGTGGAGGAAGGAGAAACAGGGTTTATCTTATATTTAGATTAGGTGGGTCTCTAGATTTTATGATCTATTGATGTGCAATTTCCATTCTTCTGCAATTGCACATCAATGAATCACAAAATCTAGAGACCCAAATATAAGATAAACCCTGCTTCTCCTTCCTCCACTTAAGCAGCAGAATAATAAACATTATTACACCATTTTATCATATAATAGAAGCAGAAGTGACATGTTAGTCTTTAAGTGCTCTACAGTTGGCAACACCTCATCCACCTATCTCAAGTGTGACTGTGTATCCAGTTGTTTAGTGACTGGAGAAGGGGCCAGTGGCCCCGAAATATTTCACTATTCAATTCTTTGTTATGTGATTGTGTCTATCTACAGTGTACCAGTCTACCACGTTTGTCAGGTATGCTGCTTTCCTTTCATTTTATTACTACTATAGTTAGATTAAGTAACTCTGTGTTGTAGATTTGATCCTAGACTGGAGTCATTTATAAAAATATTGAGGGTTAAGTGTTTTCTTTTATTTTGTATTGAGAGAAATAAAGTTGGTTTTCTCAGTATTTAGAATTATTTAATCTATTGTGAATGAAAAAATGTTGTAATTTTGAAAGTTCTAAATACACTTTCATCTCCAATTTAGCTCTGTTTTAGCAATTTATAATAAGTTTTGAGTCTTCTGCAAACAGACCGAGTTGGTTTTTGCTTTTTAAGATTTCTAAGAAATGTTGGCATATTCTTTATTTAACGTATAAATAATAAAGGACTCAAAATAGATCCTTGGAGATTTCATTTCTTACTATCTAGGTGTTAGACTGATATATTTGTAAATTATTAATATTAATGTGAGATACCTCTTATTTTGTTAATTACCTCTTATATTGTCCTCTGTTTAAAAGATTTGACTCAAACATTTGTTCCCCTCAACCGAACCAAATATATACTGTTGATTCCCAAATTTGTTTTGAGTAAATTGTCATAAGATATACACTCAAATCAGAACAAGTAGTTCAGTCTTATTTAATAATATAATCCACTAATGGGCCTTCATGAAGCAAGCATTCTGAGTAGCATTTTTCCTTCTTAGTGTATGGTTAGTATACCGGACCCAACGCTGTTAGTTCTACCCAGAATAACCAGGATTTGCTACTCAAGTGATAACTTCCCAATTTCCTCACGTTGCTTGGTCAAACACTTTGGAACTCGAAATACGAATTTCTCAAACAATATTCTATAGTAATACATAAATTCTACAACATAACATAATCTCTAGATTTAAACTAATATATGACCGACTAAACTGGTAGTTCTGACTAAACACCAAACTTATTTACATTTAAATGTTCTTACATTGTTTTGAACAATAATTCAGAGTAATTACTTACATCATCTTCCCTTTGACAATAATAATTTTGGTTTTTCATGTTTTCGTACTGTTCATGAAGACCATTTGCCATAGTTTCTTGTACTTCATTGTCTTCAAGATCTGTTGCAGTATTGTCAATTTCCTCTTTCTCTGGAATTTCTGCTTTTTCTGGCAGCACCGTTGGTACGTCCTCTTGAACGCATTCTTCAGGTTGTTCAACTTTATTTTCCTCCATAGGAACATCAACCTAAATTTGTAAATGAAAGCATTTAAAAATAACTGATTTAATAGAAGAATAGAATGGGTTTAGTAGAACTTGTGCACAAACATTAGCCATGTATCCCAATTTTTACTGATAGCTATATGTGTGTGTTAGCTCAGAACTACCCTAATGCTATATGTCTGTTTTGAGGGGAAGGGATAGCTGTCAAAGATGTGTGTTAGGGGGCAGAAGGAGCCAAGTACGACTGACAACTGGTTTCGCTGATAAGGTTAATGCGTAAATGGTTGGTTTGTCCTTTTATGAAAAACTAGCCGACAGCCCTTGCTTTGCTAAGGAGTGGTTCTCTACATTTGCTTACTCTTCCCTCAATGGTTCTTTCTAAACCAATATAAAAGCTCAGCCTGCTGCTATTCTCCTTGATAACAAAGTTTTATAGTCTAAAAAAACCCTCTAAGTCTACATTAAGGAATACAAAGTAGTGCGTTCATGTCGGATTTAGTAGAAATAACCTTAAACTTTCACAATGATAGCCAAATTAGTCAAGCTTTTGTGCCATGTTTATGTTTGTTGTATCAGTCGTTTGAAATAAATTATTAAATTAATGCCAATGTTACTATTATGGTAAAAATGAAATGTTGAGAGGTTCTTTCTACCCCTTAAGAATGAAATTTCAAGAAATCCTTGCTTAGCGAGTCTCTATACAAAAGCTGTTTTCTCCAAATTTCATCAAAATTCATATAGTGGTTTTGGAGATTTCGTGATGAGTAAATACATCTTTTTTGGATTTTATACATTACGATTTTTTTCAGATTTAATACTGGTAAACAACACTGAAAGTGCTAAACAAAATAATGAAACTCAAGTTATATTCAAAATTTTATTACTCAAATAAACTAATGCAAACACAACTTTCAGAGTAGGGTTGGGGAGTGACTGAACAAAGTGGAATAAAGTATATTATTAATTGTCCAGTATTAAAGCACAAAATCTTAGGAACCACTCGTTTTGTTGAATTCTAGACGGTGTATATTTTCAAAATGCCTTGTAAATATATAGACAGAAATTTAATTTCGAAATGCTGAAAAGTTCCTCACTTAAATTTGTAGCTTACTGGTCTGCATCATACACACACCGGTTACAGAATATAAATATATATGCAACTTCGGTAATTAATCGTTTCTTGGTTTCCATATTACCATTGAAAGGACTTCATAGTCCTAACTTCACCCTTAATAGTAAGGACTTAACCATAACATTTCAATCCTTTGATTAGAATGAGTGCATCTATAAATCAATACAATAAAACGAATCTATAAAATATAAACCCAAAGAGCTCATGAGACTTACGTTTTGACGGTGTCGTCAGACTAAAAATGTTGTTATAATTACATCCATGTTATTGAACTATAACAATTAATAATTATTATGTTAATGAACAAAATTATTACAATACTAACAAATTTTAAAATACAATGTTTGGCTAGAAAGAAACCGGATTAGTATTGCTGTAGCCACAGAACGAATACACCACAGGCTGAATATCGTACGGCTGGTCACCTGACTCCGCTTCCACCCACTGCTTGAGTTTCATCTCTCTCCCGCACTCATTCCGCCTGTGGCATCAGTTATAAGCATATAACATTTTGTCTCTGCATTGGAAAAATGTTGAGTGTCCAGAAAAAACAGCGTTTAAAGATTAAATTTCTTTACAAACTTGGAAAATCTGCAAGTGAAAAATATTTAATGTAACAACAAGTGTTTTAATGTCAAATCCCATGCTTCTCCATGAAAAAAAAGGCAGAAATGATCGACAAAGTCATAATTCAAGGCCATGATGATTGTGTTTTTTGATATCAAAGGCATTGTGCACATTGATTGGATACCAAAGGGGCAAACAATCAACCAAAATTACTAGATTAGCATCTGACTACTCTACGTGAACGAGTACGGAGAAAGCAGAATGATTTATGGAAAAACAAGTCATGGATCCTCCACCAGGACAATGCCCAGGCTAACAACGCTTTGTCAGTGAAGATATTTTTGGCAAACCACAACATTCCTGTGTAAGACCATCCACCATACTCACCTGACTTGGCCCCCTGTGTGACTTTTTTTGATTCCTTAAGTCAAGTCAGCATTGAAAGACACAACATTTGAAACTGTTAAAGCAGTAAAATAAAAAGCGACGGAAGTCATGAACATACTTACAGAAAATGATCTCCAGCAGTGATACACCCCGTAGAAAACTTGTATGGAGCGGTGCAGAAAACGAGGAGGGGAGTATATTGAGGAGATAACATCAAAATGTAAATATTTGTAAGTAAATTTTATTTTCAGCCTCAGTCCGGGTTTTTTCTAGCCACACCTCGTATGACCAGTATTTTATATGAACAGTAAAAACATATGACTAGAATGTAAGTACAGTAATAGAATCCAAATGTAGCAGGTAAAATTATTTACAAAATTAATTTAGCACATAACTACTGTTATTATCGCTATTTCTCCTATTTTTATTGATATTGAACGGATCAAAGGCTCACCTCTTTTTGATCAGCAGCTGCTTTAGCCTCTATCACTTTTGCCAGCTGTTCTTGCAATGCGGCCAGGTTTGCTTGAAGGATACTTGGCAGTTGTTGGATAGCCTCCATTTGCTTCTTTATCTCTGCCAGTTGCCTTTCAAACTCACTCTTATACACTACAGTGGAACTCTCCTCTTCCTTTTCACTGTGAGATATAGAAACAGTTTCAATTTTCTGTTCCTCTGTGCTTGTTTGTTCTTTGTACTCTTCAATGTTATACCTCTTTGCTTCTTCCTCTTGGAAACGGACTTTCTACAAACATATTTATTTCCTTTACTTATAAGATGACAAGAGAAATTTTAGCTTCAAGAACAAATTGAAAAACTATTTAATATACACATTATTAAAAATAATTATGTCATAAAGAATCTATAAAAAAAACTGCAGTATGCTATGTAATAAACTAATTTCACTCTATATTCTGGAGACTTTTTCTAAAATGCACACAACGTAGACTTTTGTGTTATGAATATTTGAAATTAAGAACTGCCTTCCAAGAGTTAAATAATGGTTCAAAAATTCTAGTGCTGAAAATATTTTTAAATTGGGCTAATGTGTATTGGAGCTAAAGTATGCCTTAAAATGATAATATGAAATTAAGTGCATATAATACAATTAAAACTATGTTACTATTAATTTATTACTATAATTGAAAATATTACATAATAACATAGTTAACATATTGCATGTTAGGCTGTACAAATAGTATTTGAGCAATAACATTTAGCAAGAACATTATCTGTATGTACATCATATACAAGGATCACCTCTTCGGAAACATTCTCTGTGGAGACAGCTTCAGTGATGACGGGGCCACCCTCCTCATCTGGTACCATCAGCAGTCCCGTGTTACATCCTCGATCCTCTGAAATTTCGTGTACCTCTTGAAAGGTAACTTCTTCTACAATATTTACACTCTCTGTCACTGTGGTTGTGGAAGAGTGAAATGTTTGCTCCTGTTGTACAGTCTGCAAATGTTGTTTAGTCTGTGATACAACGTGTGAATAAACAAATTTAAAAAGAAGCTAATGCCTCTAGTATTTAAAAACAACCTTTGGCTATGCAAACAAAATTAAAAATATCTGTTTGTAAGCCTAACACCTACCCTATTCATGATGGGCATAAGTATTGGTTTTAAATGACAAAAAGGGGACGTGGTTGGAAGTTGTAATTTAAACATTCCTCAAATTAGATTGAAAAAGCTTTCTGACAGTAGCAATATATATAAATACTAAAGAAAGTTTGAAAATGAGTTTAGTAGTGATTCAAAAGTTGGTCAGAGGGTGACAGGAAAAAGAACTGGAACAACCTGCTTTAGTGAGAGAGAGCTCATTTTGAAAGAATAAAACAATAGTAGTTACAAAGCCAACTCAGTAATACAGCATTGACTTGGTCCGAAAGGGCCCATACATGAACAATTATTGCAATTTTTAAAAGTGAAACTAACGCTAGTCCTCTTACCGAATATCCATTCCAAAAATGTTACTAGCTATTCTATAAAGTGTGTCCCCCCCTATTTTTTCTTCGTTGTACTGAAAGGGATTTTTAACCACACCAATCATTATGCATGTACAGTACAAACATTATCTTTCATAAGATACAAAAATTTTGTGGTTAATTTGACATCAAAGATAAGGAGGTTAACTTCAAAATTCTTAATGAAATGCTGGTCATTCGATACATCTTTTAATATTGTTTTTTCTTCCTTAAAACCAATGTTTTAAAACCATTGGATCATTATCCAATCAAAACTAAAAAGGGTTGAACCATTTTTGAGTAACTCGCCGGTTTAAGATTCTTTTATTACTTATTGAAATTGATATAAAACAAAATCTACCGTTCCATTTGATTGGCAAGCTACTGGAAATATTTTACATAGTATAGTGTACACATATTTTTTGGATGTTCCATTGTATGGAATAAGATTAATAATTTTTTACTAAAAAGCGGTAGGTGTTGTTAGGTAGAGCTGATATTAAAACTACTTATTTCCATTTTAACTTCTATGATTTAAAATTGCACATAATTATTAGTTGATTGAGAAAAACATATGCCAGCATATATCAGTTGTCTCAAAGTTATTTGTTGGCATTGGATTGTTCAAGATTGTTAATTTGTTGGAGATCTCCAATTTTGTTGTAGCTTTGAATATTCATAAACTACATTACATTTCAGCTAACACAAAACTCATGCTGTTCTCAAGTGCTATTTACTAACTTAAAACTACTATTCCAATAAAAACTACTGCCCCGCTGCCCTACTTAGTGGGTAGGCTGCATAAATTACTGGGGTAAGATCGAGCCGATAGGTCAATACCACTGCCAATCATCAATGCTCTAAGAACTAAGACACCAGTGTCATAGTTACTGAACCTAGTTTAATTCGACTGGAAAAAACCGTTAAGTGTACTTTACTTGAACTAAAAGCATGGTTTAAATCAAATGGGCTTTTATTAAATGAAACAAAGACTAACATAATGCACTTTCAAACACGAAATTACATCAATAATCAATTAAAACATACAGAATTTAATCTAACTGACTGCCATAAATTTCTTGGCATTAATATGAATAAAAACTTGAATTGGAAACAACACATTCAGCTTTTAGTAAATAAACTAAGCTCATTCCGATTTGCATTAAACGTTCTAAAAAATTCTGTCTCAATAGATACATTAAAAATTGTGTATTATGCCTATGTCCATTCCTTGCTCAAGTATGGTATTGTACTGTGGGGAACCTCAACTGATTTCATTAAAGTATTTAGAATTCAAAAAAGCATAATTAGAGTTATTTCAGAGGAAAGTTATAGAACTAGCTGTCGTCCTCTTTTGAAAAAATTACATGTAATGCCCCTACCAAGTATGTATATTTTTGAATTGTTAAATTTTGTTCATAGAAATGACAGCCTTTTCAGACAATTTAGAGTTCAACACTCTTATAACACACGCAATATATCTTCCTTGAGTTATCCAATGCATAATCTTGCACTGTTTGAAAAATGTCCTCTTTATGTGGGAATACGCCTTTACAATAGATTACCAGCAAATCTTAAATCTTTTACCAAAAACAAGTTTAAGCACTATATTAAGGACTTACTGACTGATAGGGCATATTATAGTATTGATGAATTCTTGGAAGACACGACTATATAATTCAGTTTTATATAAATACAATTTATACAAATTCTGTCGTTTCAGTTAGTTATTATTATATTTAGGATAAGTATTAATATTATTATTGTTATTGTTTTACTTTGATTACATATATTGACAATGCACCTGTTTGTTATTACTCTGTAATATGTTCAAATGTTTATGTGCAATAAAGAACTTTGACTCTATGTGTTTTTCATCACTGATGTACATGTCTGGGTGGGTAGAAGGGTTCTCGCCACTACCTGAGTCTAGGTGGGTGGGAGGGTTCAGCAGATAAAAAAGTAAATATTTATTGGCATAATACTATAAGAAGGTTTATTTTTTAGAGTGAAACACAAAGCCTAGCATAACTGGAAGAAAATTTCGACATAAAAAAACAAACATACAAATTTAAAGTTAAAGAATACTTAATAAACAAGACACTATACTCTATAGATGAATATTGTTGTGCATTTATAATCATTTTAAAGTATTGATTCAATATGTTTTCAAATTTTTTATATCTTAATAGAAGCTAACTTAAAACTTACTTTTGTACCTGTGTTTTTAACTATTTGTAAATAAAATAAGATTAAGACATCTGAAAAATTATATCTTAGATTGAAAAGAATTGATACAACAGGAAAATGTATCAACAATAGTTCACAAAATTACTAAACCACCCACCCATACAAGTACAGTGGTACTGACCCTTCCACCCAATCATACATGTACAGTGTTAATGACTCTCTCACCCACCTATACACATACTGTGGTGTTTCCCCCCACCCATCCACCCAAACACATACAGTAGTACTGATCCTCCCACCCACCTATACACATACAGTGGTATTGTTCCTCCCACCCACTGATACACATACTGTGATCCCCCCCACCCACTCACCCAAACACATACAGTGGTATTAACCTTCCCACCAACTTATACATGTACAATGGTGTTGACGCAACCATACACATACAATAGTGTTTACTCTTCCACCCATCCATACAATGGTACAATGGTGTTTACCCTCCAAACCATCCATACACTTACAGTGGTGTTTACCCTCCAAACCACCCATACACTTACAGTGGTATTTACCCTCCCAACCACCCATACACTTACATTGGTATTGACCCTCCCAACCACCCATACACTTACAGTGGTATTGACCCTCCCAACCACCCATACACGTACATTTTTAATGACCCTCCCACCTATCCATACCTGTACAGTGATGTTGATACTCTAACCCACACATACAAGTACAGTGGTGTTTACACTCTCACCCAACCATACATGTACAGGGTATTCTGCGGAGCTACACAAATATGAGACCACGTTCCTCGAGTCACTGCTTTCACTGATGGAACACGACGAAAGTCAATTTTTTAATTGCTAATATTTTACTACTCTTGTATATCTAGTTTTATTGGAATTTAGTAGTCACACCTGAGGATGGCAGGAGTTTTATAAATGTTGAAACATGGTGCAGTTTTTGAAAACGCAATGTAATGGAAATATATGATAAAATACCAACCATAGATAACTTGGTAAGTTTTAAAAAATCCCATATAATTATAACTGCAAGAATCAAGTGGTTCTAAACAATGAAGAATGTTGGAAACTAATAAATATGTAAAATATGACCTGTAATGTTGGTGCTTGTGACTCAGGGTGAACATCTTCACTTGATGGAGGTTTATATTTAGGTTTAGGAATTGGTCTCTTTGGTGTCTGTAAGAATGTGGAGAATCTCTTGTTGGGATCCTTTTTAAGCTGCTCTTCTTCTGATTCTTCCTTTTTTACACACTGGTCCTGCAATTCCTGTTAGTCACATACAGTTGTTATATATTTAGCAACGAAAAGGCAAGCCAGTCATAGCATTCAATGCAGGTTGTACAAGTTTGGCAATTAACTATCACAATGCAACATTAATTTTGAACAGATTTAATCTATGAATTGAAATTATGATGAAGAGTGAATTAGTTTAATTACATATCTAAATCAAGCCATTATGAAATTGTGTTAATATTAATGAAACATGTATGTGCTACTTATTAATGCAATAGAATAGAAAATATCAAAAATCCAATAAAATTTATTATTAATGATTCAAACTAAGTATTATTAGAATTACATCAATATGCTCTGCTCCAGTGAAGAACTTCTTAGACATCATTATTAATTAATATCAAATTATGAATACTTTTCAGTACTTAATAGGATTAAAAAATAATTATCATAATACACAAAAGTAATAGAAATTTTAAAATCATGATTTTTAATGTTATATATTTATTATTTCTTGAATAATAATGGGGTAATTTATTATCCCACTCCTTTCTACTATTTGCATGTACGTTATTAGTACTAATTATGTGAAATTATTATTAAATAACAACTATTAAATGTTTACATGCTAAACTGAACCTGGCATAATCTGTTACTTAGAGGCGCCAGGTTAGTATATTTTAGAAGAAAAGCATTTTGTATGTGATAAATAGTTACTAACAATGAGTGTTATTTATATACTGACATGTAAAGTTTGATTGAGGTTGGCGATTTTGTAAAATCGGGCTTACAATGAGAGTCATGGTTGAAAATTTATTAATAGCAAGAGCTTATAAAAGCTATTCTTTCAAATCTTATTATCATGGGAAAGATATGACATCAGCAAACTTACCACTGAGGTACATCCACTAAACACAAACATATAAAAAAAGCACACCATAGAGCATATTTTATACAAGTGATAATTCTCTAGATGCTTTTAAAGAAACTGAATTTAAAGTAAATAAACGGCTCTACCACCTTACCATACAATGCAACCTTGAAAGCCCTCCCAATGACCAAAAGATGTCATCTCAACAGACCCCCCCAGTAACCCACAGACATACTACCATGACAGTCCTCACAAAATATTACACACATAAAACACTGATTCCTCTTATGTCCACCAATACACTTTTAAACCTGACTACCCTCCCAACCACACCTACCCTTGTAACTTTGATGACTTTACCTATCACCCAAACAGGACTATATTAACCGTAACCACATTACACATATATACCCAACTCACCTAAACACATACAATTGTTACATTCACCCTAACCACTAATATGATCAGACAGCCTTCCCACCAACCAATACATATTAAAACTAGATGATACTTATAAATAAATAAATAAGGTCTTTATTTTGGAGCGGTTTTCAACAAACAATGCTGGTTTACAAAACAACTCAAGTCATATTACAATTACTTAAAAAATTAAAAGCTAATTTTAATTATTCATAATTAAAACATAAAGTTATGTATACAGTACAGTTATACATGGATTATCCGCTTGTATTATAAATTAAATATTTATATACATTGTTTTTATATGTAGTTTCAGATACACCCTGGCCTGTTAAACTGGAGGAAAATTCATTAAATAATTTGGGAGCAAAGTACGCAAATCTTTTTCTTTCAAATCACGGCAAACGCGAGGCATCTCCAAAATTTGATCCTGTCTAGTACTGCGAGAACGGATCTGTGACCTGTTTTTTTAGTTTTTCCCTCAAATATCCCAACCTGCCAGTGGTAGGGATTCTATAAACTAGGCATAAGGAGCACAGAGTACAGGTATCAGTTACAGTCAGCAAACCCAGTGATCGTCGCGCCTCCGAAACATGGTCAAACCTTCTTAGTCCACATACATACCTGACACACATATTTTTCACTCTCTGTAATTTGTCTAAATCCCCTTTAGACACAATATTGCCATACACAGGGAGGCAGTAATCGATCACAGTGAGCATAAGAGCCTGGACAAGGCGAAGCTTGGTCTCTTTAGGAAACAAGTACCTATGTTTGTATAACATTCTTAGTCGACTAAGGGCCCGCCGACAAACAGCACTTACATGAACAGATAAAGTGAGGTCACCATTGAATATGAGGCCCAAGAACTTTGAGGATTCACACTCATTTAGTCTGATACCGCCAAGTAACACCTCACCGACAGACTTCGAACCCAAATTGGAAGGAATCGACAATACACAACACTTTTCCTTGTTCAATTTAATCCTATGCCTCTCAGACCAATCATGGACAATGCTTAATTCAGAATTCAAAACAGATACAACTGTGTCAGCTCTTCTGGCACCATATGAAACACAAAGTTGAGCATCATCGGCGTATGAACACAAGCGACCATTTTGTAAGCCTGAACCCATAGTGGCGGCAAACAGAGTGAACAGAATAGGCCCGAGGCAACTACCCTGTGGGACACCAGCAACCTTACTCAAAGATGAAGAGAATTCCATCCCAAATTTAACCTTTTGTCACCTATTTACCAAATAGGAATGAAACCAAGCAACTACCAGGCATATAAAACATCCACAGCTCTCCTTGCCATCCACACACTACATTGTTGAAGGTTCTACTCTCCATCCACACAACCCTTAACGTAGTATACATGAACACCCCTCCTAACTAAATAAACATATAAGATGTTGATGGTAAATGTCTTTATAGTTGGAAGAAGTACATCATTAATCAAAAGGCAAAGTTGATGTGTTTTTATTTTTTTTACTAATTATTTTATTAAATATTGCTAATCAAAAAATGTAATATTCTTTTTTTTTAACTTCACATCCAAGTTCACTTGGGTCTACAGGCCTGTTTGTGAGCTTTGATTATTAACTCTGTTGGGGATTTAAATCTTGGAACTTGCACTCTGCAGTCCAAAGTGTTAGGCACTTTGTCACCACATCGACAAAATTAAAACCGGTTTCAAAATTTGGGAATTTTATGCTACTTCCATCGAAACACAGTCCGAGGTATTTCTCCAATAAACGTGTAATAAGCGGAAGTAGCAGAAAGCAATCATTGGCCCTAGTTTAGTTATGATTCAGACTTACCTACATTTTAAAGCAGGTAAGTGATTAACCATGACCTGTATATTGAAGCCACCTGCTTTACATGTTTTCAAAGGAACTAATGTAAACTTTCATTGAATTTTTATTCAAATGCTAAAAACAGGAATGTACCTTGGAACCACAGATCTAGGATTATTTCTTCTTCTTCACAGATCTAACGAAGCATCATATTCGTTTCTGAATAAGCAACTAATGAAAATTATGGTAGCATTCAATATTTGTACATTACTATGTTGTCTTTTACGTTTTATGATTAGTGACTTATAATCTTAGATAAGTTAGCTGATGTTTACATACTGTAGTGGTGGAGTGTATAATTTCATTTCCAATTACCTCATAAATACTAAAAAAGAGTAATGTTTGTATTTGTGGTTGCCAATGACAATGAGTGTTAGCTTATCTGCACTCTATTTTCTAGCTCAACTAGACAGTTCATTTATGCCCCTAAAAATAAGCCTAGTAATCTTAATGTTCTGCCAACATTTTTAAGACAAATGGTTTTTATAAACTTCATGCGAATTTAAAGTTATACGGATGATATATGTATATTTCATGTCAATGCTACTCCACACATGACCACAAGCCCAAAATTATGTCATGAATGTTTACACAAATTATTTTATTTATTCCTAGAGGAAATATACAAGTAAGTTAATTTCAGAATGAAGAGAATGTTGTGACATATAAATATTATTTAATTAGTATTATTCCAACCACTCAATGTAATTACAAGATATGTTGTCAAATATTACAGAGTAAAATAATCCTGTACAAAAATACTATACAGATTAATGCTAACAGTCAAAAAACTGAACAAAACTAATAAAGAAAAGTAAACACACAAATATATCTTATTTGACTGATAAGAAAAAATAACTAATAAAGAAGTTAGCAGTGATATTTATACAGTTACATTATAAAATTACAGATATATCAAGCCCATCCATCTCGTGTTGCAAAACTTTCTCCGGGCTATTGCAATTTCACTTAAATCACAATCAAGGAGAATACAACAAAGAATACGTTATTATGTGTAAAATAAGTAAATTGTACATGTTTCAGAATAATTGAAAATCAAATGATGAGTATTTACACCAACCTTGAACACATTGGAGTCTTTGATGAAGTCAGTTTTAGGAATTATCTTTCGAAAATTAATCCTAGAAAATAACAAAAATAATCACTATATGATTTATTACTGATAAGAAACATGCTAATGTAATTAAATTGAAAAATAAACACTAATTTAATAAATTATAAATAAAATACATTGTTTGATAAAAAATAAATAAATAAAATAAAACATTTGCCAGAAAATGCTTAGAATAAAGTATTTTTATATGTTTATATATTTATATGTTTCTTACTCCAAAGAACCTAAAACAAGAATTATCTCAATTCAGAAAGGTTAACATTGAATAAATTCAAAAATAGAAAGAAAGATTATCGGAAAAATAATAGATATGTTATAAACTTAGAAAAATAAAGTCCTTATAAACTTAAAAGTAATAAGAAAATGAAGAATACACTGACATACAATCTGAAACGACTAAAATTCTATGGGTTCAATGACTAGAGATAGGAATCCCCTTGGTTCAAAAAACAAATTGTAGAATTTTATATCAAAGAATAAAAAAGGGTAAAAACAGAAAAAGATATATTACTACAATAAAAGTTTTTAAAAATAGCACAAGATATAAAAAATACTAACATATCAAACTTGTACATTCTGGGAAAATATTTTTTATTAAAAGATTGATCAGACAGGACAGGAAAAAGAACTAAAACATCCTGGTCTAGTGAAAGAAAGAGAGGTCACTGTGAAGGAATTAAACAAATTAAAGAAAACAGATATGCAAGATCATCAATACAGCATTAACAGTACTTTGTATGTTTGGCTGTGCCTGTACATGAATAATAATAATAATTATAATAAATATAACTTATCTTAATAATAACTTCTTTATTTATAAATATATAAATATGAGGCCAAAGGTTAGTCTCCACATGAGGCAGAAGGCTACAGGCAGAGCTTCTCACAAGGTTAATAATGCACCAGCTCTCTTCCCCCACTGCCCGCCCACAACCAGATGTGCAGATTATGGAAGTTTAGCAATGTACCACCAACGTGCGAAGCTAGTGAAAATAGTTTAGTAACATAATGTTGAGTAAAAATCAATACCTCTGGGTTGGTTAATCAGCTGTCCTCCAAATAAGACTATACTTTCAAAACTTCTAAGTACAATAATCATTTAACATGCATAATTTAACACTTAACAAATAAAAAATATATAAATATATATCATATTTTGTTATCACGGGGCAAAAACTTGATGGTAACTAC